>PVKB01003265.1:0-212364 GCA_004027205.1 Ctenodactylus gundi | reverse complement strand
TCCTTTTTTTATTTTTTATTTTTTTCCTGTGGCAGGGTCTCACTCTATAGCTCGTCCTGAACTCACTATGGAGCCAAGGCTGGCTCTGGACTCAAGGCAATTCTCCTGCCTCAGCCTCCCAAGTGCTGGGATTACAAACGTGTTCTACAACACCCGGTTTATGTGGTCCTGGGGAATAGAACTCAAGTATTTAGCACTTGACTTCCTACTTGCTTCGCAAGTGCTTTAACTGTTGAGCCATTCCTCCAGCCTGACAGCCAACATTTGTATGTGTTAATTGAATTCTTGCAACAGAGCTGCGAGGATCTTACTGTTTTTCTGTTTTGAAGTTGAGAAAATAAAACACAAGACTAAGTCAAAGTTCCTAGGGATTTGATTAAATCCAGTTTATCAAAGGAGGGGAGCAGTCTGACTAGTCTGGCTAAAGAGCTCAAAATTTTAAGCATTTTACCCCAAGTATAATTAATTTAAGAATGAATTTATTTACTTATTTGTTTTCCTACATGAGCTCAAACCCAAGCCCTTTGCCCTGAGCTCCATCCTCACCTTTTTAATTTTTAAGAAATTATTTTGAGACAGGGTGTTGTGGTTTGGATCTGGAGTGTTCCCCAAAAGTCTCACCTATTTGGATGTTATGGATTGTCTGTGGAATCATGTGCTATTGGGAGGTTGGGGCCTGGTCTGGAGGGGTGGATTGGATTAAAGGAGTGTGGCCAGGGCTTACCACATTTTCCACATCTGGAAGGATATATACAAGCTGCTTCTGCCTTCCTTATGAGACTACACTTGACTCACCTTGACTTGCCTTCCTGTTAGTCCTGATGAGCTGCCTGCACCTCTGCCTCTGCCATGTACTTCCATTGTTGCCAGCCACCCCCTGAGTGGACTGTGACCTTCTGAAACTGTGAGCTAAAATAAACTTTTCCTCCCCTAATTTGTGGATATCTGGTCTTGAGTCAGAGCAACAAAAAAGTAACTAAGACACGGGGTTTCACTGAATCACTAAATTGCTTAGGCTGAGCTTGAATTTGTGATCCTCCTTCTTGCTTCTCAGTGTGCTAGGATTACAGGCATGTACCACAATGCTCAGGGGTTGAGGATTTAAAGACAAAGATTTAACTGCAAATCCCCCTGCCCCTTTTTTTGAGACAGTCTGTAGTTCAAACTGGTTCTGAACTCATTATGTAGCCTAGCTGGTCTCGAACTCATGACAATCATCCTGCCTCAGCCTCTGGAGTGCTAGAATTACAGTCATGATCCACCACACCTGGCTAATTCTTATATGGTACTGGGGAACTGAACCCCGGGCCCTGCTCAAGCAAGGTAAGTACTGTAATCCCTGAGGTAGCTAGGCCCACCCCTGGCATAAACTCTTAAATTATGTGAATTAGCAAATTTTGGCTCCTGGTTCTGCAAATTTTTCATACTTATGCTAAATTTAGTGATTATATAATGGTTCAAATATCCTACACAATGTCTTTAAAACCTACAAAAGCTTAATATATTTATACTATTAGGTTGACCTAAATGAACCAATATATTCTAAAACTATTATGAAATTTCTGTGATAAAACTCAATTTAAGCAATTGAATTTGTTTTCTTAAAATTCATCAAGTTTGGGCTGGAGGAATGGCACAGTGGTTAAAGCTCTTGCCTTGCAAGCACAAAGCCCTGAGTTCATTCTCCAGCACCACATAAAGCCAGGTGTGGTGGCGCACACCTGTAATCCTAGTACTAGGGAGGCTGAAGCGGAAGGATTGCTGTGAGTCCAAGGCCAGCATGGACTACATAGTGAGCTCAGGACCAGCCTGGACTATAGAGCAAGATCTTGTCTCAAAAAAAAAAAACAAAAATCTGAACTAAACATGGAGGTTGTCTTAGTTACATTTTAGTTGCTGTGACTCAATACCCAACATGCACCAGTTAAGAAAAGAAAAGTTTATTTTAGCTCACAGTTTCAGAAGATCACAGTCCATACATAGGCAGCTGGCAACAGCGGAGGCACATGGTGGAAGTGAAGGTGGAGGCAGCTCCTTACAGCTTCACAAACAGGAAGCCAAGTCCAGTCAAGACCACAAAGAAGGGCAGGAAGCAGCATATATCCTTCCAGGTCCTGTCCCAGTGATCAGCCCCTCTGGGTCCAGCCTCAGTGTTCTGCCCCTTCCAGGTTTAAGCCCCCACCACAGACCTGTGATCCAATCCACATGCCTGCGTTTCACCCCTCCAGACCAGGCCCCCATCTCCCAATAGCACATGGTTCCATAGACAATCCATAACATTCAAATATGTAGACTTTTGGGGCACATTTCAGATCCAAAACACAATAGTGGTATAGGCCTGTAATCTTAGCACTCAGGAACTGAAGCAGGAGGATTGCCATGAATTTTAGGCCAGCCTCATCTACATTGGTCTACATATTGAGTCCAGGACTAGCCTGAACTACAGAGTGAGACCCTGTCTAATAAAAAAAGGCAAAGACAGGCCTGGTACTGCAGGCCTATATTCCCAGCGCTCTGGGAAGCTAAGGCAGGAGGATCACAAGTTCAAGACTTGCCTGGTATATGAGTTTGAGTTCTTTCAAAAGGCAGAATTTTAAAGATTATAGCAAAAAGGATCTATTCAGAGGGCTTACAAATCCAAGGATAGAGATAGTCCAAGATGACAGCCTGCACGTGCGAGAGCTGGAGTGTCCGATGGCTGCTCAGCCGTGGAGTAGATCTCCCATCTGGGATGGCAGGACAGGTGGTGAGAGTCTGCTGCAGATCTCAGTTGTTTGAAGAACAGTGGCAAAGACCGGAGACTGAAGATCAGTGACTGAAGATCAGTGACAGGCAGACAGGTGCAGGTTGAGAATGGAGCAAATCTGTGATGAAGATCTGCATTGTGTAGCTTCCAGCTTCCAGTCCATAGACAATTACAAAGGTGAGAGCTTTCCTAGAGGAGGAAGCTGTAACAATCTTTCTTCTTCCTTTCTTTTATACTGTTGTAGTTCCAGTTGGGCTACCCACATCTGGATGTGTGCTCTTCCCTCATTGGCCAGCTCAACAATCACTCTAAACCAGGCTGGTTCTCAATTCCCAATCTAGGGGTGGTCCCTAATCCTAATGGAGGTATGGTTCCTGATTGCCTCAAATTGACATAATCTCTCTAACAGTCATACCTGGGTAATTTAGAAAGTTACTGAGGCCATATTTCTAAATAAAAATTTTAAAAAGGGCTAAGGATGTAATTCAGTGTGAAGGCCCTGGGCTTGATCCCTAATTCCCAATCCTCGCCTCCCAAAAAAGAAAAAAAAATTAGGTTAGAATCTTTTTTTCTTGCTAAATTTCCTTCGTATGAACTGAGACTTGTGAAGTATTTTATTTATTTTATTGTATTTTTTTGATACAGGGTCTTGCCCAGGCTTGTCCAGAACTCACTGAGTAGCCCAGGCTGGCCTTGGATTTATGGCAGTCCTCCTGCCTGTGCCTCCTGAGTGCTAGGATTACAGGCACGCGCCACCATGCCTGGCCTCATGTGGTGCTGGGGAATCGAAATCAGAGCTTTATGCTTGCTAGGCAAGTGCTTTACCTGCTGTGCTGTTCTCCAGCCCCTTTTTCGTTGCCCCAAACGCCAAGTATGTAAGAACTACTATAAATCACAGTTACGTGTTTTTTTCAAAAGAATTTAGTATATGTCAGGTTCTATGTAATCCTTTTAAGTCTAGGAGAATTATAATCATGCCCACTTGACAGGAAGGAAGAAACCAAGGCTCGGAGAGGCTGACCAGTCTACCCACGTTTCATAGGTGGGAAATTAAGGTTTGGAACCAGGGCTCTCTTGATTTCAAAGTTCAAGATCTTAGACCACAACTAGCTGCACAGATTTACTCTTAAGAAATAGACACTTCTTTAGGGCATGAAAGTGATTATTATAGTGAGGTTGTTTCTCCTACAAGTTTGAACATGAGGTACGAAATCTAAAACCCAGGTCAAAATATGAAATGGGGGTGCTCAGAGTGAAGCTCAGTAGTGCATAACTAGCACCATGAGGTCCTGGGCTCAATCTCCAGTCATGCAAAAAAAAAAAAAAAAAAAGTAAAATAAAATAAAATTTAAAAACTCAGTGCAGGGGCTGGGATATAGCTCGGTGGTTAGAGCGCTTGCCTAGCAAGCACAAGGCCCTGGGTTTGATTTCTCAGCACCACACAAGGTGGGTGTGCTGGCACACTGCGTGTCTATAATCCTAACACTCGGGAGGCTGAGGCAGGAACATTGCTGAAAGTTTGAAACCAGCCTGGGCTACATAGTGAACTCAGGACCAGCCTGGACTATAGAACAAGATGCTGTCTCAGTAGACACAGAGATAGATAGATGGATACAGTGGCACAGACCTGTAATCCTAGCAACTTGGGAGGCTGAGGCAGGAGAATTACAAGTTGGAGGCTAGCCTGGGCAATTTAGCAATACCCTCTCTCAAAATAGAAAATACAGAGGGCTGGTGGTTTAGCTCAGTGTGAAGACCCTGGGCTCAAACCCAAGTGCTGCAGGAAAAAAAAAAAAAAAAAGGAAACACAAGAAGAGGACAACAGCAACAGTGAGCATTGTACACCAGCAATCTCAGCACTCGGGGGAAGGCTCAGGTAGGAGAATTGTGAATTTAAGGCCTGGGCTCCATAGTTAGTTCAAGTCCAACCTGAGTTATAAAGCAAGATGAGACCCTACCTCAAAAAAAAAAAAAAAGTTAGCTGCTGGGAGAAGAGTAGGAAATGGGAAAATGGAAAGCTTATTAGGAGCCAGCATGAGGATTGTGCCCACCGTTGCAAATGTATTTTTTAAAAATTAAGTAAATAAACAAAAAGGGCCTGAAGATGTAGCTCAGTACAAAGACCCTGGGTCTAAACCCCAGTTCACATACAGAAATTGAGTAGAAGAGATTCAGAATTCATTGATAAAGAAAGAAAAGGGAGGGCTGGAGGAATAGCACAGTGGTTAAAGTGCCTGCCTTGCAAGTACGAGGCCCTGGATTCGATTTCCCAGTACCATATAGACTGGGCATGGCGGTGCACGCCTGTAATCCCATCACTCAGGAGGCTGAGGCAGGAGAACTGCTATGAGTCCAAGGCTAGTCTGGGCTCCATAGTGAGTTCAGGATCAGCCTGGGTTACAGAGCGAGACCCTGTCTCAAAAAAGAAGAAAGAAAGAGAAGGGATTGTCACATAATCATAGAATATCTTCTCCTTTTCTGATTGTTGCTGTCCCTCTCTCACACCTGTCCCTGTAAATTAATTGTTGATAGAATCTTTTTGAGAAAACAAATATGTATTGAGCACCTGCTCGATCCCAGTGTAACAGACACCAAGGTGGCGTAAGTCCGAGTTCCTGCTCTCAGAACATTTGCCGACTCAATGGGGAATTAAGATGTTTTTAGGACAGAGACAGTCTATGACTTAGACCAAGAAAGAGCAGAAAAGGCTGCACACATTGCCTAGGCTTAAGCCTAGAAGCCTGGACACAAGGGTGGCATTTATAAAAATGAAGACTTGGAAAAAGCTGTTTCAGTAGCAGATACACCTTTTGCGAAAGTCACAGTCTCTGAATATTATGATCTGGGTGTGCAGGTGAGCAGAGCTTCATCGGGAACATTTAGGCTACAGCATGCCAAGGACTGCAATGATTTTTACCTTTTATTGAGTGTAGACCCCGTGCCAGGCACTGTGCAATGTTGTTTGCGTATGTTATCGTTTAATTTAACGATTTTCCTGGCCTGGTGTCCCACGACTTTAATCCCAGCACTCTAGGAGGCTGAGGCTGGAAGATCACAAATTGAAGCTCAGCCTGGGCAATTTAGCAACTTGCTAAGACCTGACTTGCAATCAAAACTAAAACAATGGGCAAGGGGCTGGAGGAATGGCATAGTGGTTAAAGTGCTAGCAAGCCAAGGCCCTGGGTACAAGTCCCCAGCACCACATAAAGCTGGGAGTGGTGGTGTATGACAGTAATCTCAGCACTCGGGAGGCTGAGGCAGGAGGATTGCCATGAGTCCAAGGCTAGCCTGGGCTCTATAGGGAGTTGAGGACCAGCCTGGGCTACAGAGTGAGACCCTTTCTCTCTCTCTCTCTCTCTCTCTCTCTCTCTCTCTCTCTCTCTCAAAAAAAGAGGGTGTGGAAAGGGGTTTAAGAATATAGCTCAGTGCAAAGGCCCTGAACTCACCTGGGGAGAAAAAGAAAAAAGGCCTAACTTTCCTCAACTGGAAAATATGGATCAGAAAGCCCTTATATAGCTAGGTTTTTTGTTTATTTTTATTTATTTATTGGTGGTACTTGGTATCGAAACTAGAGCCTTCACCCTGAGCTATATCCCCAGCCCTTTTTTCATTTTGAGAAAGGGTCTTGCTAAGTCTCTAGTTGCCTAAGCTGGGCTTGAACTTGGGATCCTCCCAGCTCAACCTCCCAGGTGCAAGAATTACAGGCCTATGCGGCCATGCCTAGCTCAGATTAGGATTTGGACACAGACCTGTTCAACTCCAAAGCATTATGTTGTGTCACCCAGGAGAAGGGGGAGTTGCCATCTCTGCAGTTTAAGGAAGGCCGGGCTGTGTGCCAGCAGGCATCTACTGTCCCTTCATCACCATCCCCCGCCAATTCTCCCTGCTGCAGTCGAAGCGTCAGGAAGGCTTCAGGAAGCAGTTGAGCCTTGAGCTAGAGCTTGAAGGGTGGATGGAGTTTGAATAGGAGAAGAAATGGAAGGAGGGAGCGCTTCGAGCAGGAGAGGCTACACACACAGAGAGACGTGGATGTGGATAAGCGGTATGTGGCAGAGGTGTAGGGTAGGAAGTCAAGCCTAGACAAGGAGCTGTGGAAGAACTTGACCATCCTGAATCCACTGTAGGAATAAAGGAGCTTGAGCCAGGTCCAGTGGCACAGGACTGTGATCCCAGCACTCTGCGAGGCTGAGGCAGGAGGATGGCGAGTTTGAGCCCAGCCTGGGCCCTTTTCCAAGTATCACCAAAAGAAAAGAAAAAAGTAGAGTTGGAGGAATAGCACAGGGGTTAGAGCACTTGCCAAGAAAGTGCAAGGCCCTGGGTTTGATTCCCCAACACCACATAAACTGGGCATGGTGGCACATGTCTGTAATCCCAGCACTCAAGAGGATTGTTGTGGGTTTGAAGCCAGCCTGGGCTACAGAGTGAGTTCAGGACCAGCCTGTATTATAGACAGAGCAAGACCTTGTCTAAAAAAAAAAAAAGTAATACAAACAATGACCATCTAATGGGCGTTTCCTGAGCAATATTCTGTGTTAGTATATATACATATATATATTAATATCATTTTAATGAAAAGCTTTCACACTGAGCTACATCCCCAGTCCGTTTATTTACTTACTGACATAGAGTCTTGTTCTGTAGCCCAGGCTAGCTTCAAACTCATGGCCATCCTCCTGCCTCAGCCCCCTGAGTGCTGAGATCACAGGCATGCACCCCCGGCCCCCATTTATGTGGTGCTGGGAATTGAACTCAGGGATTATTTCCTTGCTAAGCAGGTCCTCTAACCACTGAGCTATTCCTCCACCCCCCTCCTCCATTTTAATTGCTGATGTTGATACAGGGTCCTGCTAAACTGCCCAGGCTTGATTGGGAGTATAGGCAGGCCAGCACCACCTGGTTCAGCTAGTATTATTGTTAATCCCATTTTACAGAGGGGGGAATTGACCCTTAGAGAAGTTAACTGGCATGACCAAAATCACCACCAGAAGGTGGTTGAAGTGGGCTGGCTATGAGTGAAGCTGTGGGTGTCCATTACCTCTCCAGAATTTCTTAAAGGACATTTCTGTTGGGATCTGGTAGGTGACCAGCCATGTTGTGAAGCGTTATAAGTCATTAATTGTATAAAGCTGTGACAGGTGCTGTCCGGTGATTCTCAGTGACTCCGGGGCTGAGCTCCTGGCGGTGGACTCTGTGTAGCGACATCACTCAAGGTTGCTTTATTGAGTTACAGCACTCGTTTTTTATCCCAGTGTCTGCTTCGCCCCAGGGGTGGAGGACAGTGTGGCTTTGGAACTTGGCCTTTTATCAGGAATGGAGGAAGCATGAGAGTTGATCCGCTCCCTTCACTGTCAGAAGCGCCCAGGCAGGATGCTGCCCGCCGGGCTGCCCAGCGGCCCTCCCTGGTGGCTCCAGTGGCTGCAGCCCTCTTCCAGTCTGAGTTCAGCAGGAGAGGCTGGCTGGGGAGGTGGAGGCAGCAGCCAGGCAGTCGGGGCCTTCAGGCCAAGCTCTAGGCCTCTCTCCCAGCAGCCTCCGCCGTGGCCTGGGGAGACCCCGTGATTTTGGTGGCAGCAGCTTGGGTGGGGAGGAGGCAGGTCTGCAGAGTTCCCTGTGGGCTTCTGAGCAGAAAAAGGGCAGCCGGCCACGCTGTGGGCGCTGTGACTGGCAGGGCGGAGGCCAGCGCCTGCCGTCCCCTGGGTGGTTAGTCTGAGAGGGCCAAGGGCAGCCGTCCCGGGCCCCGGCTGTGTAACTGAGCACTTCTCCTGTGCACACATGTGCAACATGAAAGCAATTAGACCATCATTCCGTCCTGCTGGACAGAAGGAAGAAGTCCCCGCTCGTGCCACGGCCAGCCGTGCCCAGCCATCCTGGTAATTGGCTCGCCACCTGCGCACACCTGTCCCAGGTTGCTGGTGTCCCTCAGTCCCTCAGGGCTGAAGCAGAGAAGAGAGCAGCAGCGGCTGCATTTTTGTTTCTCTGCGGGAGAAAGAGACCAGAGCCTGGTGCCCGGTGCCTGGTGGCGAAGCAGCAGGATGCTGCCAGCTAGCCAGGGGCTGAGCTGCTCACCCTTCTGCTGCAAGGGCCAAAACCAGCCAGAGAAACCTTGTTGGGGAACGGAAAAATTCCTTCATTTGCTCACTCTGTCAAGGGCTTTCCCAGGAATTTCTGGTCCCTGTGGTCTTGGATGGAGAGGGGCAGGTGCGGAGCACAAGAGCCAGGAGAGTCCCAGAGGCTGCAAGTCCTAAAGGAGGCAGGGGTGGGATGCCACCCCAACCAGGTCACACGTAGGCACAGGGGCTACCTGCAGGAAGGCACTTTTAAAAAGGAATACCATCTCATAATACATGTTTAAAAGTAAAAAGGGTAAGTTGAAAATAGAACGCTCCAGAGCCAGGCCCTGTGGTTCAGGCCTGCAACCTGGGAGCCTGCAACAGGGGAATAGCAAGTTTGAGCCCAGCCTGGCCAATTTAGGAATTTAACCAGACCCTGTCTCAAAATAAAAATGGGGGCTGGAGGAATGGCACAGCAGTTAAAGTACTTCCTTGCAAGCACAAGGCCCTGAGTTTGACTGAGGCAGAAGGATTGCTGTGAGTCCAAGGGCAGCCTGGGCTCCATAGTGAGTTCAGGACTAGCCTGCGGTACAGAGTAAGACCCTGTCTCAAAAATAAAAATAAAGTTAAAAATTAAGGAAAAAAAAAGGCTGGAGATGTTTATAGTTCAGTGTGAAAGCCTCAGATTCAATCCTGAGTCCCATGAAAAATAAAATGAAATGAAATAAAAGGACTAGGGATGTGGCTTAGTGTGAAGGCCCTTGCCAATACCCACAGAAACTAAACAAAAAGGAAAAAAAGGGGAAAACAAAACCAGGAGCTTCCCATCATTCTTTACACTCCTAGAGGTAACAGCTGTTGACACTGTTAGGCACTCTGCTAGGAATTTTCCATAGAGTTCCAGGTGTAGGTTAAATGTATCTTCCTTTTTTTTTTTTTTAAATAGGGCTTATAATGCACTTATTCTGCTGGTCACCTTGTCCCCCACTTCACAATATGCTCAGTGCATTTGTCCATGTTGAGGGACAGATTTTCCCCAGTGTTTCTAAAGGTTATGTGATTCAAGGCAGTGATTTCTTTTTAAAGGCGAAATCCAAAGAATAAGAGAGATTAGCAAAGCAAAGCAAAGCAAAGAACTGGTTCTCTAAAGGGAAGAGCCCAGGAAAACAAACCAGCAGAGACTCCCTAACTGCAGAGCGGTCCGCCGCCGCCTCCTGCCACCCTTGCCTCCCTGCCGGGCGCTCTTCCCACTCTAATTTGCAAAGCCACGCGGCCCTCTTTGTCTTGCCCTCGCCCAGGGAGCTCCATTCTTCTTGCCAAAACAACTTATTAAGTATTTTCCTAAACAAAGAACCATCTACCCAGAGAAGAATCGTTCCACTTCCCTCGCAGACAAAAGTAGCTGCAAGCGGTTGTGGCTTTTGAATAGCAATTTTAAAAAATCTGTTATACACAGAAAGCACCTGGCAATTCACGAGGGGTGGTTGGTTGTTACTATTATTGTTCTACATGGACTGGGGGTGAGTTGGCTGCTGCAAAGACCTGTCGTTCAACCTGGGGACCTGTGCTTCCTCTAAGAAAGGCATCTTTTTCTTTCTTTCTTTCTTCCTTTCTTTCTTCTTTTGTGCTAGGGTTTGATTCCAGAGCCTCAAACATGCTATGTTTTCATCCACTGAGCTACACTACCTCCACCACTGGCACCCACTTCTTGCTAGGCAGCTTTAGAAATAAAAGAGAGAGAGAGAGAGAGAGAGAGAGAGAGAGAGAGAGAGAGAGAGTGTTACTAGAGACTAGAGACTGAGCTCTGGGTCTTCTTAGTGACCTACATTCCCAGCCCCTTTGTTTTTATATTTTATTTTGATCCAGGCGTCATGGTGCAGGCTGGTGATCCTAGCACTCTGGGATGCTGAGGCAGGAGGATTACACGTTCAAGGCTAGCTTGGGCAATTTAGTAACTTAATGAGGCTGCGTCTTCAATAAAACTAGAAACAAACGGATGATATAACCCAGTGTGAAGGCTCTGGGCTTGATCCCCAGTATAACAACAATAACAAAACAGCAAAATTAAAAAAAAATACTGTATTTTGATACAGAATCTCCTCAAGTCATTAAGTTGTCCATGCTGGGCTCAAATTTGGCAATCTTCCTGTCTCAGCCTCCAGATTATAGGTGTGCACTGCCACATCTGGCTCCTACACAATTTTTTTTTTTTTTTTTTTTTTTTTTTTTGAGACGGGATCTTGCTCTGTAGCCCAGGCTGGTCCTGAACTCACTATGTATGCATAGCCCAGGCTGGCCTTGGAGCCTCAAAATCTCCTCTCTCCTGTGCTGGGATTACAGGCATGTGCCACCATGCCCGGCTTTGTGTGCTGCTAGGGAATCGAACCCATTAACTTCTGTGCCATTTCTCCAGCCCCTCATACACAAATCTTAAAGGAACAACTGGCTGAGTTTGTGTACATCTGTATGTTCTATAACCATCACTAGATCAAGACACATGGCATTTTCAGCAGCGTCCTTGGCCCCTTAGGACACACATCCTTCCCCATTGAGAACACATTCCGATCTCCACGACCAGCAGCAAGTTATACTTAGCCATGAATTTTTCTAGCGGTGTGTCATTTTGTGTCTGGCTCCTTACATTAGGCCAGTAAGATTCACTTGTGTCAGTTCCTAGTTCGTGTGTGTGTGTGTGTGTGTGTGTGCGCGCACGCGCGTGTGAGGGGGGAGTGGTATTCTACTTAGTAAACATGTAGGCAGGAAGGAAACTTTCTTTTGACTCTTATAGTTCAGTAATGGAATCCGCTGACATAAACTGACACTTGACAAATGAACAGATTAACAGAACAGGCACGAGTTTAATAGGAGCGTGGGGGCATTGTAGGGATGTGAGCACCTGGTGTGCTTCAGAAGCTTGGTATCCTGTTCATAGGGAGGGGACATGAGCAGGAGGCAACATTAGAGAAAGGGTCGGTGAGTTTTAGGAGAGTGCATGAGTCTTAAGAAGAGACAATGAGGGGCTGGAGGAATGGCCCAGTGGTTAGAGCCCTTGGCTAGTAAGCGCTAAATCAAGCACTGAATACCCAGGTTCGATTCCCCAGTAACACTTAAGTCAGTCATGGTGGCGCATGCCTGTAATCCCAGCACTGGGGAGGCTGAAGCAGTAGGATTGCCATGGGTCCAAGGCCTGCCTGGGCTCCATAGTGAGTTCAGGACCAACCTGAGCCTCAGAGCAAGACCCTGTCTCAAAAAAAAAAAAAAAAAAAGAGAGAGAGAGAGAGAGGCAATGTTTGACTGGGCTCTAGGGGTGATGCCAATTTTAGTCTTCCTGTGAGATGCATCAGTCTCTGCATCAATCTTTTCAGGTTGATAGGATATAGGGGGCGGGAAAGGATTTCTCAGCAATCTTTGGGAGGATCTGGTCTGCAATGAACATAAGGGAGCCCCAGGGCAGGCCTTCCTCTGCACGCGGTGCTCCCCTGGGCTCTCAGTTTGAGGTTTTCAGTAGCATATTTTGGGGTATAGTTTTGAGTCTCAACATACATGTAACAGGGAACACCTGGTTTGTTTCTAGCTTTTGATGTTTCTTTCTCTCTGCCTCCCTCTTTGTTTTTGATTTTTTTCTTTTTCTTTTTCTTTTTCTTTAGTTTTTTTTTTTTTTTTTTTTTTTTTTTTTTTTTTTTTTTTTTTTTTTTTTTTTTTTTTTTTTTTTTTTTTTTTTTTTTTTTTTTTTTTTTGAGACAGGGTCTTGCTCTGTAGCCCAGGCTGGTCCTGAACTCACGATGGAGCCCAGGCTGTCTCAGCTTCCTGAGTGCTGGGATTATAGGCATACACCACCATGCCTGGTTTATGTGGTGCTATGGAGTCAAACCCAGGTACTTTAGCGCTTGACTTTGTGCTTTCTAGGCAAGCGCTTTAACCTCTGAGCCATTCCTCCAGCCCTCCCTCCCTCTTTTTGGAGACAAGGTCTCACTTTGTAGACCAGGCTGGTCCTGAACTCATTATGTAGCTCAAGCTGGCCTTGGACTCATGGCAATTCTGCCTCGGCCTTCCGACTGCTGGGATTACAGGCGTGCACCACCACACCTGGCTCATGATGGCTAACTTTTATTTGGTGCTGGGGACTCAAGCGCTCTGACCACTAAGACACCCAGTATCCTGAGAAATCTTACCAACATTGTTGGTAATACTGTTAAGAATATTTTTTACACATCTTTTGGTAGACTCAGCATTTGTTTCTCTTGACTTTCGATTCAAGTGGAATTGCTGAACCATAGGGCATATGTGTTTAGCTGCAGTAAATACTCCTAGTTTTCCAAGGTGATTGTACCAGTTTACAGCTGTCTCTGTGAAGTAAAAATGATGTGCTTCTTCTGTATCCTTGTCAACACTTGATATTGTCAGTCCTATTACTATTCTTACCGCTCTTGCTTTTGTTTTATTTTTGCAGTACTGAAAATGGAACCCTAGAGTCTTCACACGGAGCTCTGTGCCCAGCCCATATGTACTTTTGATTTTGAGACAGGTTCTAAGTTGCTAAATTGCTCAGGCTGGGCTTGAACCTGCAGTCCTCTTCCCTCAGCCTCCTAAAACACTGGGATTATAGGCCTGTTCCACCAGGCTCAGCTGTCATTATTATTATTTTGTGAGAGTAAAGATCAAATCTAGCATCCTTGCCCTTTATTTTTTATTTTAAGGCAGTCTTGAGCTGGATGTGGAAGCGCACACCTCTAATCCCAGTATTTGGATGAGTGAGGAAGTAACTGCTTGAGCCAAAGCCAACCCTAATCCCAGTAATTGGGAGGCAGAGGCAGGAGAATTCCTATGAATTTGAGGCCAGCCTAGGCTATATAGTGAGTTTAGAGACAGCCTGAACTATAGGGTGAAATCCTGTCTTAAAAAAAAAAAACCCAAAAGACAGAGTTTTGTAAGTTGCCTCAGTGGGACTCAAACTTGAGATTCTCCTGCCTCAGTCTGTTTTGTGCTGGGATTATAGATATATATAACCTTTCCTAGCTGCCAGTCCTTTTAATTTCAAATTTCAGACATTTTGGTTTATATGTAGTGCTATCTCATTGCTTTAATGTGTCTGCCAAGGTAACAATAAGTAATGATATTTTAATATGCTAATTTCTTCTTTCTTTCTTTCTTTCTTTCTTTCTTTCTTGAGACAGGGTCTCATTCCATAGGCCAGGCTGGTCCTCAACTCACTGTGGAGCCCAGGCTGGCCTTGGACTCACAGTGATCCCCCTGTCTCACTCTTCTGAGTGCTGGGATTACAGGCATGCATCACCGTGCCAGCTGTATGTGGTGCTGGGGAATCAAACTCAGGGCTTTGTGCTTGCAAGGCGAGCACTTTAACCTCTGTGCCATTCCTCCAGCTCTATTTATTTATTTATTTATTTTCTGAGACAGGGTCTTACTAAGTTGCTCAGGAGGGACTTGAACTTGCAACCCTCCTGCCTTAGCCTCCCAGCATGCTGAAATTACAGGCCTGTGCCATCATGCCCATCTGGATGTCCTTTTTGAAGAGTCCATCTGTCTTTGGCCCCCTCATCTGGGAATGTCTCTCCCATGGTCAGTGACCACTCAGTGTCCATTCACTGATGGTGGCTGAGCAGCCATCCTTGAGATGACTACCTCCAGCGCTCTGCTCAGAGATCTGGTGATTCTGTTCCTAAACTCCACATACCCAGATGGCATTTTGCTGTCTGAAAGATGGCCCCTCATCGCCCCTCAAGATCAACGTCCCAAGCCAAAATCCTCATCTCTTCTTCTACCCCAAGTCCATGTTCTTCCCTGCCTGCTTCCAGGCCCCTGACCTGTTCCATCCCCTCCCCCCTCACTGCTCCTGTGAATGTTCAGGCTACAACCTCACACATTTCAAGAAATTTCCAAGACCCATCTCCCTTCTCTGCCAGACCTTCCTTGCCCTAGCTGCCTCTTCCTGGGCCTCAGGCTGCTTTCCGCGTCCTCTGGGCTAGGTGCTTCCTCCGCACTCCTCCGTTCCTGTTTCTCCCATCCTGTCATTTGTCACACGGGGTTGTAATTACCTGTACCGCTGCCTGAATCCCTGGATCAGACATCTGTTGGTTCGCCTACTCAACACGCGTTCCTCTCTCCCTGGTATTCCCGTTGTCCCCAGGGCCATCTTTCATTCCTATGGTGTGTGGCTCTGGTGCAACAGGAGTGCACATCACCAGGCCTGCCCTGTTTGCATTTATAGTGCTGTGATGGACTTTCTGATTGTCTTTGCTTAGCTTTGTTGACAGATTACACAGAGTAGCACTTGTTAAGAGTGCAAGCTCTGGGGATGGAGGAATGGTGCAGTGGTTAAAGCACTTGCCTAACAAGCCCGAGGCTCTGGGTTTGATTCCCCAGCAGTACATAAACTGGGCGTGGTAGTGCAGGCCTGTAATCCCAGCACTTGGGAAGCTGAGGCAGAAGGATTGCCATTATTAGTCCAAGGCCAGCCTGGGCTCCATAGTGAGTCCATGACTAACCTGGACTGCAGAGCGAGTCTCTGTCTCAAAAAAAGTTTAAGTTCTAAATTCTGGTCAGGGTATTTCATCCTTTAGCCCCATAACTGGGTCATTGTTAAAAACAGAAGCAAAGTAGTTGATCAGAGCCAATGTTAGGATTTTTGTTGAAACAAATTGGCAAGAAGCATTCTTTAGTCCTGAACTCACTATGGAGCCCTGGCTGGCCTTGGACTCGTGGGAATCCTCCCACCTCAGCCTCCCAAGTGCTGGGATTACAGACATGCACCACCATGCCCAGTTTTATGTAGTGCTCGGGCATCAAACCCAGGGCCTTGCGCTTGTTCAGCAAGTGCTATAACCATGATGCCATCCCTCTAGCTGCAAGAAGCATTCTTTTCCTAAGGAAGGTGCGAACAGGCTCAGATGAAGGCTTGGAGCCTGGAGGGTCCAGAGGTGGGGACCTGGCACCTGGACTTTGTCCGTCGCACATCCTGTCTTTCTTTTCTTACTCTGGTGATGGGGACTGAGCATGCTAAGTGCACAGCCTACAACTGGGCTGCACCCTGTGCTCCCAGCCCTCACCTGTCCTCCGTGGGCACACGCCTCTCCGTACCATGGGAGTGCACAGTGCTGTGAAAAGCACCCCTCCACAGCCCTTTCACCTTTCCAGGGCTAGGACGGATTCTCTATCTTTGCTTAGCTTTGTTGTCAAACTACAGAGGTGCAGTTGTTAAGAGCGTAGGAGCTAGAGGCAGGTCCAAGGGTTCTAACCCCGGCTCTACCACTTACCAGCTACATGATGTTTGGCAGGTTACTGAGCCTCTTTGTGCCTCAGTTTCCTCATCTATAAAATGGAGATGATGTGTGATCGTTATGAGAATTAAATGAGTTGATGAATGTAAAATGACTTGTTTACCTTGGGGAAAATATCATACGGGACATTTCACAAAGAAATCAAAACCAGGTGAGGTTTTCAAGGGATTAGGAGATAGCTTTGTTGGTGGTTGGGCGGACAACAGGGTAGTGTACTCAGAAAAAAATTATTTTCAGTTAAGTGAACAGAGGGCCTTTGGATTAACCTACATCGCCAGCTCATTTTAAAAATATTTATCTTGAGACAATTTCACTAAACTGTTGGGTTGCCCAGGCAGGGCTTGGACTTGAGATCTTCCTGCCTCAGCCTCCCAGAGTGCTGGGACTACAGGCCTGTGCCACCAGGGCCAGCTAGTAGCTTGAACATCTTACCAGAAACTCCCACTGAGTTTTTTGGGGTTTTTTTTTGTTTTGTTTTCTCAATTTTATGTGCCGTGTGTTCTTAACCTCATACAGTAATCATTAATGCAATTCTTTTTTTCAGTATTTGACATCTTACTGTGGAATGCAATGCATCTTTTTCTCTTTTTTGACACTTCTTTCTCTGTCTCTTTCTCCTTCTTTCTTGTTACTTTTCTTTTCTTTCCTTTTTTTTTTTTTGAGACAGGGTCTTGCTCTGTAGCCCAGGCTGGCCTTGGACTCACAGCAATCCTCCTGTCTCAGCCTCCCCATTGCTGGGATTACAAGCATCTGCCACCACATCCCACTTTATGTGATGCTGGGGAATTGAACTCAGGGCCTCCTGTTTGCAAGACGAGTGCTTTAATTACTGTGCCATTCCTCCAGCCTGCAGTACATCCTTTCTGAGCCTCAGTTTCTCACTCATAGAAATGGGTAAATTGGGCTGGAGAGTTGGCTCAGCTGTTAAAGCTCTTGCCTAGGAAGCACTACATCAAGCAGTACTCAGGATGCTGAGATAGGAGGATTGCTGTGAGTCCAAGGCCATCCTGGCCTTCATTGTGAGTTTAGAAGAGCCTGGGCTACAGAGTGAGATCCTGCCTCAGAAAGAAAAGAAAGAAAGAAAGAGGTAAAGTTATTGCTCCTAAAGTTGCCTGTGTACAACGTGTAATTGACGTATCCAGTCCATGAATTGCACTTACTGTAGAAAACTGCCACAAGGATTAACTGGGGTAATTTTCATAAGAGATCTAGCTCAGCAGTGGGTCACTCCCAAGTCAGCGGCTGCTATTAGGTATTTCACGTGCAGAACCCCTTTCCCTAATAATTATACTAGCGGGAGAATGTAGAGACCAAAGAGTAGATGAGGAAGGCTTTCCTTATTTTTAAAACATGTCTGTATTTAGAAAAGAGGGTGGAGGGGTAAAAGCTCCCACTGCCTGGGAGGGAATCCCGAGGGGTCTGGCCCTGGAGGGCTTTCTGCGGACGCGCTGAGGGGGATTCGAATGAGAAGGAACCCCCTTTGGCAGAGGTTGGGATACGTGTTTTGGGAAGGAAAGAGAGGAAACAGGCATCCTTGTGGCCATAAGGAGACACCTGGATGCCGCTAAGCCCAGTCCTCGGGGCCCTGTCACCGCCAGTACTGGGGAATCCCGCGAGTTTCTGTCCTGGCTGCAGAGGGAAGCAGAGATCTCCCATGGAGAGAAAGGGACGTCAAGGAACCGCTCTGTGGTGGTGCCTGCGACTGGAGACACAGTGGCCAGCAGACAGATTGCTGTTGGGACAAAGGAGCCTGCAGGGTGAGAGCCTGAGCAAACGGGACAGCAGGGGGGTTCAGTGGCTTCTGTGCAGATCCTCCGTTTCCCTTCCCCATTTCTGCCATCCGGGGGGCTCCTCTGGGAACCCACCTGGAGCAATAGGCCACGGAGATCAGTGCTGGTTTGCCGCCTCTGACCTGGCGCTGGGGCTGGGGCTCTGCGGTGGGGCGGGTATTTAGCATGTGGGAGCCCTGGATTTGATATGCGGCTCCGCAGAACAAGTGAAACACACAGGGCTAGCCAGGCCCGGGGCTGTGAGCCTGGATCCCTGCTCTCCCGGAAGTGGAGCTAAGAAGATTATGGATTCAGGCCCAACGCTGCAGCTTAGTGATTCGGTGAGACCCAGCGGCAAAAGCTAAGCTAGAAAACAGGTTGGGGACGTAGCTCAGTGTGAAAGCCTCGATGTGATATATTCCCCCCCCCCACACACACACACATGCACACGCGCACACACACAAAGAACAGGGCATGGTGGCACATATTTGTAATCTCAGCTTCCTGCACTGTGGAAGCAGAGGTGGGAGGATTAAGAGATTTGTTGTTATTGTTTTTGTTTTGAGACAGGGTCTCGCTCTGTAGCCCTAGTTGGTCCTGGACTCACTATGGAGCCCAGGCTAGCCTTGAACTCATAGCAGTCCTCCTGCCTCAGCCTCTTGAGTGCAGAGATTACAAAGCTGTGCACCAGCATACCTCCTTTAAGAATTTAAAGCCAATTAGAGAAATGCAAATCAAAGCAACACTGAAGTTCCATCTTACCACAGTAAGAATGGCTGTTATCAAGAGCCCACAGCTGGGCTGGAGGAATAGCACAGTGGTTAGAGCGTTTGCCTTCCAAGCACAGGGCCTTGAATTTGATTCTCCAGCACTACATAAGTCGGGTGTGATGGTGTATGCCTGTAATACCAGCACTCAGGAGACTGAGGCAGGAGGATTGCTGTGAGTGCAAGGCCAGCCTGAGCTCCATAGCGAGCTCAGGACTAGCCAGGACTACAAACCGAGATCCTGTCCCCCCATCCCCCGACAAAAAAAGTAAAAATTCTGGTATAAGTTTACAGATAAATGGTCATTTTGGGTAGTGGAAGGTAGGTAGGCCAGGCTGTCCCTTCCCGGCTGGGCCTGTCAGCTCCTGTTTGTCCCTCCAGATCCATCCTTTCACTCTCTTGTCTCTATTCTGGACATACCAGCAGGCTCCTGGACCTCCTAACTTCTGGCTTCACTCAGCCAAGAGGTCCCTGGGGTGGGAGGCAGGAGGAGAGAGAGAACTGGGTGTTTATCCCCTCGCTCCCTCCAAGGGTGACGTGCTCCTTGGTTGATGGCCACTGCTCTTCTTAAACAGCCTCTTTCCTAAAACTCCCTCCCTCCGGGTCCAGGTAACTATGTCTCCTGTCCCTTCAGGCCTAAAGGTGATGACAGTTCCTCATTTGTTCCTAGCTCCAGGCCACCACATGGTCCCCTGTGATTCTTCTACACCTGCCCTTACCCTGGTAAATAAACCCTCTTCACATTATTCTAATGAGCACACCATCTGTTTTCAATTGAGACCCTGACACATACGTTTACCAGCCTAAGATTCTTTTGGTTGTCTCAGAGAAAATTTGTTATTGCCTCTCTGTGGCCTTATGCCTCTAAAACTTGAGGCGTAGACCTTAGATAAGAATGGTGAACCGTTTAGGCCCAGCTGGGCACTGCGGTGCACACCTGCCATCCCAACACTCAGGAGGCTGAGACGGAAGGATTCCAAGTTTGAGACTGGCTTGGACTCTAGTGAGACCCTGTCACAAATAAACGAAGTGTAGACGAGATGCATTTGGAGGCTGCATCTGTCTCAATCCCTGGGCTCTTGTTCCTCTGGGTTTGTTTTGCTCTCAGACTAGATCTCGCAGCGCCCAGCAGCTCCAAGCTTGTGTCTTCCCAGTGCCAAGTCTAAAGAAAGCTTCTCTTTCCCAAGGGATTCAACAAGAGCTCCAGCATTCTCACCCCCGCAGCATGAGTTTCAAGTCTGCCACCAACCAATCAGTGTGGGCAAGGGGATGGAGTTGGTGATTGGCTGGACCTGGGCACTCCCTTGCCTCTGGGCCCTGGGGGAGGGCTGCTGGTAGCACCTACATCCAGTGGCCTCTGGCACAGGAGGAAGGTGGCTCCCAAAAGAAAGTGAAGAGTCCAGCTGGGAGAGGCACCGATGCCACACAGGCTACAACCATGAGTCTATCTATTCAAGTTGGCTGTGGGCATTCGAATGAGTGACAGAATCTCTGGACCATCTGTCCTCTTTTAGTTCTAAGACTACTGACTGTTGAGCACGTACTGACGCTAAGGTTTTTTTGTTTTGCTTTGTTTTGTTTTTTGAGATGGGATCTCACTCTACAGTCCAGGCTGGTCCTGAACTCACTGTGGAGCCCAGGCTGGCCTTGAACTTACAGCAAACCTTCTGCCTCAGCCTCCCGAGTGCTGAGATTACAGGCATGCACCACCATGCCCAGATTACTGGGTGCTGGGGAATGGAACTCAAGGCCTTGTGTTTGTTAGGCAAGTGCTCTAATTGCTGTGCTATTCCTCCAGCCTCTAAATATATATTTAACTGAACTTAATAATAGTGATAATTTATTTAGAGTCTCTGATGAGCCAGTTACTTTGCTTGTCAAGTTTAACCCTCCCAATCACTTTGTGTTATAGCTGCTGTTTTTATTGTATTTTACAGAAAAGTGTGGTTTGTGTAAGATCACTGGGTTAGAAAAATGGCTCAGTGGTGGTAATCCAAGAAGCAGCTTGGGCCTCTGGACTTGCACGTCCAGCTGCCTATGGAAACACTCACTTGAGGGCTGGAGGAATGGTTCAGTGGTTAAAGCATTTGCCTAGCAAGTGCTAAGTACCTGAGTTCAATTCCCCAGCACCACATAAGCCAGGTGTGGTGGTGCATGCCTGTAATCCCAGCACTTGGGAGGCTGAAGTAGGAGGATTGTTGTGAGTTTGAGGCCGGCCTGGGCTACATAGTGAGTTGAGGACCAGTCTGGACTACAGAGTGAGACCCTGTCTCAAAAAAACCAAACCAAAAAAAGAAATATCTCTAGAACTGACCAGTTCTTTCTCTTGGGCTAAGCCACAGTCATCACTAGTTTGATGGACACCATAACCTCCACACTGGTCTTCTGGCTTCTGTTTTCATCGCCTTTAATTTCTTTTAAACAGAACCAGGCTAAGCCCCATGGTGCAGGCCTATAATCCCTGCACTTTGGAAGGCTGGGGTGGGAGAAGCCCAAGTTGGAGCCCAGCCTGGGCAGCTTAGCAATTCAGCGAGACTCTCTCTCAAATCCACAATAAAAAGAGGCTGCAGATGTAGCTCCCTGTGAAGGTCCTGTGTTCTATCCCCAGGACTGCAAATAAACAAGCATGACAAAACAGAATCATGTATGTCAACTGTCTGCTTAAAATATTATATATAATATATTTTTACATTATATTAAATATTATATAATATATACTTATGATATATTATAAATCATACATTATATTTATATATTATACATAATATATTTATGTATTATGTATATACAATATATAATATATTTATATATTATATATATAATTTTTTGAGACAGGGTCTTGCTGTGTAGCCCAGGCTGGTCCTGAACTTACCAGGGAGCCCAGGCTGTCCTTGGACTCATGGCAATCCTCCTGCCTCAGCCTCCTGAGTGCTGGGATTACAGACATGCACCACCACGCCCGGGCTGATGTGGTGCTGGGGAATTGAACTTGAGTACTTAGCAGTGGACATAGCACTTGCTAGACAAGTATTTTAACTGCTGAGCCATTCCTCTAGCCCTGAAATACTATATTTTGTTGGATAAATTGAGAGTAAAAGCCAACGTCCCTACTCGGAGCCACAAGGCCTCTTGTGGCCTGGCTTCCCAAGTCATTTCTATCTCATCATCCAGCCTTCCCACTTCCCATCGCGGGTCTGCTGTGTTTCCGCAAACCGCACGCCTCCCTGCTGAGCTTTTGCATCAGCATTTACTCTGCCTGAAAATCTCGTCCCTCAAGTGCCCATGCGTGGATCTGCATGCGTTTCTTGTCTTTGCCTGGATGCCATTTTCAGGGGGAAGTTTTTCCTAACCCCCCTCTATCTAACACATCACACCCTCCACTGATATCTTCTATTTTTTCTGTACTATTTTTTTTTCTCCTTAGGATTTAGTATTATCTAAGATAAAATATATTCCAGTTCTCAGTGTTCTCACTAACATCGATGATCCACTAGGACAAGATTTTGACCAGTTTTGTTCACGGCTAAATCTCTAGTTTGTTTAATAATGCATGGTGCATGCTCGGTGCTTGATAAATATTTGTTGAGTAACATATATGGATAAATGCATTTAGAAAAAGAAATGTGGCCTATTGACTCGGCCAGTTGCCCTAAGCTACATTCCCAAACTGTTTCTGTGATACACTTGTATTAGGTTGTCCTCATGCCAGGACACCAGTGCCTGGCACTGAGGGCACAGTCTATCCATAAATGGTACTCAGATGCCTAAGGGGCAGCCTGTAGAGAAATATCTTTTCAGATCTTTCCATTGTTTTGTAGTGCAGGGGATTAAACTCAGGGTGTTGGTTTTTTTTTTTTTAATTTTGGACTCTTAAGCATGCTAAGCATACACTGTGCTGCTGAGTGGTATCCTCAGACCTTTGCTTTTGTTTATTTATTTATTTATTTATTTATTTATTTATTTATTTTGAGGCAGGGTCTCACTCTCTAGTATAGTCTGGTCCTGACGTCACTATATAGCCAGGCTGGCCTTGAGGTCACAGCAATTTTCCTGCTTCAGCCTCCTGATTGCTGGGATTATTAGTGTGCACCACCATACCCAGATATTTATTATTCTTTTTGAGGCAGAGTCTCACTCTGTAGTTCATTCTAGTCCGTGAGGTTACTATATAGCCTGGCTGGCCTTGAGTTTACGACAGTCTTTTTGAGCAGTGGGATTACAGGTGTGTGCCATCATGCCCTATTTATGTGGTACTGGGGAATCGAACACAGGGCCTTATGCTTGTTAACCACTGTGTTATTCCACCAGCCTCCTTTGTCCATTTTTAAACTGAATACATTTTTAACAAATTTTTGCGTTGCAAGAGTTCTTTATGTATTCTCGACACAAGCCCCTTTCCTGACATGGTACATGATTTACAGACATTTTCTTCTGTTGTGTGGATTGCCTTTTCTGCCTCAAAAAATAGTGTCCTTTAAAACATAGATGTTTTTAATGTTTACAAAGTTCGATTTATCTAGTTTTTTTTGTTGCTTGTGCTTTTGATGTCACATCTAAGAAACTATGGGCCAGTCTAGTGCCATGAAGATTTACTCCTATGTCTTCTTCAAAGGGTTTTATTTATTTATTTTTAGTGCTTACAAACTTTAGGTCTATGACATGTATGTATGTATGTATGTATTAGTTTTTTGAAACAGGGCCTCTCTGTGCAGTCCAGGCTGGTTCTGAACTCACTATGGAGCCCAGGCTGGCCTTGAACACAAAGTGATCCTCCTGCCTCAGCCTCCTGAGTGCTGGGATTACAGACACTCACCACCATGCCCAGTTTATGTGGTGCTGGGGAATCAAACTCAGGGCCTTGCTCTTGCTAGGCAAGCACTCTAACTGCAGTGCCATTCCTCCAGCCCATCCCTCCATCTTTAGATTCTCCTTCTCGTCACCACAAAACCTACTTTCCTATTTCCTGTCATCTCTTTTTATTCAATTATTTACAATTTGGTTTTCTCATACAAAAGCAACCATGCCATATGTTACCTTTTGCATCTGATTTATTTTGCTTAGCATATGACTTCCAGGTGCATCTATTTCCTATAAATGATTCAAAATATATTCTTTTTTTGGCTGTCTAATACTCCATTGGGTGTGCATACCACATTCTCCTTGTCCATTTATCTGTTGATGGGCTTTTGGACTGCTTCCAAGATTTAGCTGTTAATGAATTATATTGTTATAAATATGGATATGCACACATCACTGTAGTATGACTAAATGGGTTTGAGCTAATAACCCCCATGCCTCCGCTTTTCGTAGTGCTAAAATTGTAGGCATGCACTACCCACACTTGACTTTTTTTTTTTTTTTGATTGTTCCATTGCCAGTCTCGGCACGTCTGTGGTTTCACCCATTGGAAGCTGTCTTAGTTACTTTTTTCATTGACGTGACTCAATACCCAACATCCACAAATTTAGGAAAGGAAAGGCTTATTTTAGCTCACAGTTTCAGAAGGTCACAGTCCACTCAGGGGTGGCTGGCAACAATCGAAGTACATGGCAGAGGCAGAGGTGGAGGCGGCTTCTCACGACATCACAAACAGGAAGCTGAGTCAAGGCAAGTTGAGTCTAGTCCTCCAAGGAAGGCAGGAAGCCGCTTGTATACCCTTCCAGGTCTCCGCCCAGTGATCAGCCCCTCCTGCATCCAGGTGTGGAAGTTGTGGCCACTGCACACTGTTAATCCTAACTCACATGCCTTTAATCCTAACTTGACTGTAATCCACCCCTCCAGACTAAGCCCCAATCTAACAACAGCACATCGGTTCCATAGACAATCCATAACATTAAAAATACATGAGACTTTTGGGGAACATTCCAGATCCTAATGACAACAGAAGCTTACGACGTGAAGACCTCAAATTGACGTCACACCTGGACTACCTACCTAGTGAGACCCTGTCCCTCTTAGAGTAGAGCTCCCCTTGTTTCCACAAAAGGGTTGTTTTCACTGTGCTGTGTCCCTTGCATTTTCCTATGAATTTCAGCTAATCTTTTCCCCTGGTCCTGGGTTTTCACTCAGGACCTTATATAGGGCTAAGCAAATACTGTGCTACTAATTCTATCCTTCATCTCAGCCAGCTGAAATTTTAACAGGCATTGCATTGAAATTGTAGATCAGGGGTTGGAGGTGTGCAAGACCCTGAATTCGGTCCCCCACCACCGCATAGACTGGGTGGTGGCCATGCCTGTAATTCCAGTACTTGGGAAACTGAGGCAGGAGGATTGCAGTGAGTTAGAGGGCTACAGAAAGAGACCCTATCTAAAAAAAAGTACAACTCCATTGTAAACCTTAAATTTTGCACGTATATATATCAATAAAATGGGAAAAAAAGAAAAATAAATAGATAAATAAAAGTAGTTTATAGTATTTCCTGTCTTATTTCCCAGAGTGCCATCTGTTCATTCCTATTCATAAACATGGGCTGTCAGGGCTAGAAGAATGCCACAGCAGTTAAAGTGCTTGCATAGCAAATGCAGTGTCCTGGGTTCGATTCCCCAGCACCACGTAAGCCAGGAGTGGTAGTGCATGCCTGTAATCCCAGCACTAGGGAGGCTGAGGCGGGAGGATTGCCACGAGTCAAAGGACATCCTGGGCTCCACAGTGAGTTCAGGAACAGCCTGAGCTACAGAGCAAGACCCTGTCTCAAAAAAAAAATCATAGATGTCTTGCCACTTATTTAGGTCTTGTTTAGTATCTTTCAACAGTGTTTTATAGTATTTTAGTGCAAGAGCCTTAATATGTTTAGTAAAATTTCCCCTAAGTATAATATTTATCTTGGTCTGTGCTATTGTATATAAAAATCATTAGCTCAGTCTTATTTTCAGATGGTTCATTTCCTTTTTTCCCAGATGATTCATATCTAGTGTTTAGAAATTCAGCTGACTTTGTGTATTGATCTTGTATTCTGCAACATTATTACACTTGGTTGTTAGTTCTAAAAGATTTTTTGGGGGTCCCTTAGCGTTTTCATATTCAAGGTCATATATGAGTAGAGATAATTTTGCTTCTCCCTTTGCAATATAGATACTATGATTGTTAGCTTTGTTATTTTTTTTTTTTTTTGAGACAGAGACTCACTCTGTGATCCAGGCTGATCCTGAACACATTATGTAGCCCAGGGTTACCTTGAGGTCACAGCAATCCTCCTGCCTCTGCCTCCTGAGTGCTGGGATTACAGGTATGTGCTATCACACCTGGTTTATGTAGTGCTGGGGAACTGAACTCAGGGCCTTGCGCTTGTAAGGCAAGAGCTCTAACCATTGTGCTCTGTTAGTTCTTATCCTGTCTTCCAGTTCTTTCACATGTAGCCTGTGGACCTCTTAGCATTTTCTTTCAATTTTCTGAGACCTATGTTTCAAGCCAAGTTCAGTGCAGGTCCTTTCTGAATAAGTGACAATTTTATTTATCGATTGATTGATTGATTTTTGAGACAGGGTTTTGATAGCCCAGGTGGTCTTGAACTCATTATGTAGCCCAGACTGGCCTTGTATTCACGGCAGTCCTCCTGCCTCAGCCTCCTGAGTGCTGGGATTACAGGTGTGCACCACTGTTCCCTGCTTTATGTGGTGCTGGGGGAATTGAATTTAGGGCTTTGTGCTTGCCAGGCAAGTGCTTTAACTGCTGTGCCATTCCTCCAACCCAGAAATGACAATTTAAAATGAGATAAAAGATTTGAAAATTGTTAAGCTTTTCCCCTGGCATCTATTATGTACTAAATCTTGAAGTAACAGGGCATTGTAATGCTTAAATTCGGAGGGAGCCAATCATATGGAAAATAATGTAAATACTGCCCCCTGGAGGGCGCAACAAGGCTGTCCTCATTCCAAGGGCCTGTGCTCCTTAGTCGACACAATAATGCCATGAGATTGGTATTACTTATCTATCTATCTATTTTTGACACTTGGTCTTACTCTGTAGTCCAGGCTGGTTCTAAATTCACTGTGTAGCACAGCCTGGCCTCAAATTCACAGCCATTCTTCTGTCTCAGCCTTCTGAGTGGTAGGATTACAGACGTGCGCCACCATGACCAGTTTTATGTGGTGCTAGAAAATGAGCCCAGGGTTGTGATCTTGGTAGGCAAGTGCTGTAACCACTCAGATACTCCTCCAACCCCCTTTCTTTCTCTCTCTCTTCCTTTCTTTCTTTTTCTTTCTTTTTTTTTGAGACAGGGTCTCACTCTGTAGTCTAGGCTGGTCCTGAACTCACTATGGAGCCGAGGCTGGCCTAAAAATCACAGCAATCCTCCTGCCTCAGCCTCCCAAGTGCTGGGATTACAGGCGTGCACCCCTGTGCCCAGTTTACATGTGGTGCTGGGGAATGGAACTCAGGGCCTTGCCCTTGCAAGGCAAGTGCTTTAACCTCTGTGCCATTCTCCAACCCTGTCATCCACGTCCTTGTGTGTGCGAGGCTAGTGTTTTACCACTGCGCCACATCCCCAGCATTACCCATGCTAATTTTTGTCTTGTACTGTAAAGTAAAAATTGTTAAAAATTTAAAATAATACTTTTTACCAAAAGACTTTCCCCCCCTCAGTTTCTAATCCAGGCTAGTCCTGAACGCAATATGAAGCCCAGGCTAGCTTTGGACTCACGGGTGGCTGAGCCAGGAGGATTGCTGTGAGTTCAAGGCCAGCCTGGGCTACAGAGTGAGTTCAGGATCAGCCTGAACTATACACCTGTTGGAAAAAAAAAAAGAAGTGAGTTAGATTCCCAGCACCGCCAAAAGAAAAAATAAAAATGAAGGTGGGATGTGGCTTAGCACTTGGAGTGCTTGCCTAGCAAGTGCAAGGCCCATGCTCTGATTCTCCAGCATCACACAAGCTGGGTGTGGTGGGGTACGCCTACAAGGCTGAGCCCAGGGCCTGGAGGAATGGCACAAGAGTTAAAGTGTTCGCCAAGACCCTGACTTCGATTCCCCAGCACCACAAAAGTCTGGGCGCAGCAGCGCACACCTATAATCCTAGCACTTAGTAGGCTGAGGCAGGCGGATTGTACTGAGTCCAAGACCAGCCAGGGCTACACCAGTGAGTTCAGGACCAGCCTGGACTACAGAGCGAGACCCTGTCTCAAAAAAACAAAAGAAGAAGAAGAAGAAGAAGAAGAAGAAGAAGAAGAAGAAGAAGAGGCTGCAGCAAGAGCATTGTCAGTTTATTGTGAGTTTATAATCTCCCTAGACTACAGAGTGAGACTCTTAAAAAAATAAAAAGCCAGCAAGAAAATAAATAAAACATGAGGCTGTGAGAGAATAACCAATGGAAGGAGGCCTTTCGGCTCCTATGCTCCATGCTCAGATACTGTCATTATTATAATTTTCTGGTGTTTCCTTTCAGTAAATTTTATGCATACCCAAATACATACATGTATAGCATAATACTTATTTAAAACACATCCACACATAGTGACTGTTATTCATGTTACTTTATTTATTTGAGACAGGTCTCACTCTGTGGTCCAGGCTGCTCCTGAACTCATTACATAGCCCACAGGCTGGCCTCAAACACACAGTAATCCTTCTGTCTCAGCCTCCTGAGTGGTGGGATTACAGGCATGCACCGCCACACCTGGTTTATGTGGTGCCATGGAATCGAACCCAGGGCCTTGTGCTTGCTAGGCAAGTGTTCTAACCCCTGAGCTATGCCCCCAGCCCCATGCTGCTTTATTTATCAGAGGTTGCCCCACAGCAACATGTCCCATCAGGTCTATCGCATTCTTGTTTGGTTTTGCTTTGTTTTCATTGTGGCTGAGGATACAACAGAGCCTTACGCTTGCTGGGCAAGTGCCCCCCCCCCCCCCCCATGGAGCTATGTCTCTGCCCCTCTCTGGGCAGTCTGGGAGACCAAGGCTTGCTGAGCACTGTCTCTGGCCTCAGCTCTCTGGTAGCTGGGATTACACGTGTGTGCCCTCATGCCCAGCATTTCCTTAGTCTTTTTAACAGTTGCATACTCTTCTATTTTAGTGAAATACTTTCCTACTGAGGGATATTTAGGTTGCTTTATCTTTCACCACGACCAGCAATTCTGCAGCAAACATCCTTGTATGAATTTATGTGTATTCGTCAAGCTGCCTTGGGAAATACTTAAAAGGAAAACGAAGCACACAAGGGCAAGGGCTGTCATAAGCAGGATGATGGAAGCTGCCTTCCTGCAACCTTCCTTCTGCTGTCTGTGAGCCCGGTGCTGACCATCACTGCCCCCCAGGCGACAATTAGGCCCTTCACCATTTGCTCCTGCAGTTGGGAAAGAGCATTGTTGGGAAGCCGGCTCGGAGGAGACGACGTTGTCCAAACGGGCTTGCCGTCGTTAGCATCGGCTTGGCTAAGCCCAGTGTGTGCCCCGTTTGAGATGCTGAGGTCGCAGCACGCTGACCGCAAGTGTAGCAGGAGTCAGCCTCTGGGGGATGACCTTGGCCGGCAGGAATGCAGTTTTTTAGCTGGGTCGGGCAGGGACCTACTCTGACCAGGAGAGGGCAGGAGTGAGCCGCCTAGCGTTTTGGCCAGGCTTAGCCTTGCTCAGGAGTTCTCGGCTGGGGAGGATCGCGCAGCCATGTAAATTCTCCTGTAACTGAAGAAGAAACATGGATTAGAGGAAACCTAGTTGAATGTGATTTGAGGACGCCAGAGAAGAAGATAAAATCAAGGTGGATTTCCCCATGAAAATAGCTGCATTAAAATTTTAAATGAATATAGTACATGTATCATAAAAACCTCTAATTTTTCTTAAAAGTACAAAGAATATAAGATGAGGGTCAGAGGAATGGCACCGCAGTTAAAGCGCCTGCCTGGCAAGCACAAGGCCCTGGGTTCAGTTCCCCAGAACCACATAAACTGGTGTGGTGGAGCGCGCCTGTAATCCCAACACTCTGGAGGCTGAAGCAGGAGGATTGCTGTGAGTCCAATGCCAGCCTGGGCTCTGCAGTGAGTTCAGGACCAGCCTGGGCTACAGGGTGAGATCTTGTCTCTAAAAATAAAAATAAAAGAATATGAAATCCTGTGGCCTGAGATACCCACTGTTCATGTTTTTGGCAATATTGTTGCAGCCTGCTGTTTTTTACTTAAATGTTGTAGATATCTGTCCTTGTCAATACCTATAAAGTCTGAGGCCTCAGGACTTGTACTTACATAAATGCTTCATAGTTTTTCTACCCCGTAGCTCCAAGGGCAGAGAGTGCATGCTTGCCAAGTGGGTGGTGGGAGGCCCTGTGTGGGGCTGGGTGAGGTGATCAGGGGAAACTTTGTTGAACTATTGGGATTTTGCCTTAAAATTTTTAGACAAGTTTTGCTGAATCCATCCCTTGATATTTTGTATTCTACTCTCTCTCTCTCTCTCTCTCTCTCTCTCTCTCTCTTTAAAAATATGCCTTTTGGGCTGGGAAGGGCATGGCTTAGTGATTAAAGAGCTTGCCTATCATGTGCAAAGCCCAGAGTTCAGTTCTCCTGCATACATAAAGATTATCCAGTCATGGTGGTGCTTGCCTTTAATTGCAGCAATTGGGAGGCTGAGGCAGGAAGATTGCCATGGGTTCAAGGTCAGTTGGGGCTACATAATGAGTCCAGGACCAGCTTGGGCTACAGAGTGAGACTTTGTCTCCAAATAAATAAATAAATAATTTTTTAAAAATGTGGCTTTTGTCCTCCGCGTCTTCGTAATATTCTATGGTATATAATATCCTGTCACCTAATAAGTAAAACACAGTATTTGACATTGATGTCATTTTCAATATTTTCTTTAACATAAGCACTATTGCAAAGAACAATCTTATGACTAAGTGCTTTCTCTTGTTTGATTCTTTTTTTTTTTTTTTTTTTTTGAGACAGGGTCTCAGCTCTGTAGCCCAGGCTGGTTTTGAACTCACTATGGAGCCCAGGCTGGCTTTGGACTCAGAATAATCCTCCTGCCTCAGCCTCTGAGAGCTGGGATTACAGGTGTGTGCCACCATGCCCAGGTATATGTGGTGCTGGGGAATGGAACTCAAGGCCTCGCAGGTGCAAGGCAAGCGCTTTAACCGCTGTGCCATTCCTGCAACCCCACTGCGCTAAGCTCTTATTTTGCTGAATCTCTTTCAGTCTTCCCAACAACCTGGTAAGGGAGCATTACTACTATCTTGTTTTTTTTTTTTTTTTTTTTTTTGAGACAGGGTCTCACTCTGTAAGCTAGGCTGATGTCTTGAACTCACTATGAAGCCCAGCTGGCTTTGAACACACAACAATCCTCCTGCCTCGGCCTCCCACATTCTGGGATTACAGGCATGTGCCACCATGTCCAGTTTACATGGTACTGGGGAATTGAAACTATTCTTATTTTACAGAAGAGGAAATCAGTCCTGTGACCCCAAGTGTTTTGGCCACTAGCAGTTAGTGTTTGGGTGTCTTGATTCAGGTAGCTGGAGGTGCCTGTCATCAGCTTAGTGAGCAGGACAGCTTAGCTGTAGACTATTTCCTAGGATAGTTGTCTAAGACCTTTGAGTTACAAGTAAAAACAAAAACCAAAACAACACTAGAGCTATTTTAAGTATCAAAAGAAAAAAAAGGAAGAGATGGTGGGGGAGGGAATTTTATGAACACAAAGTCTCATGGAGCCCGAGAAGAGAAGTAATTAGTCTCATGAGGGATGAGCAAGCTGTGCTCTCTTGCTGTCTCTCTCTCTCAGGGACATCATGGCCTCCAGCCCCTGCCTCTGTAAATGCATCATTCTTCGGTAGATTGTCATCTCTGCCGTGCCGTGAAGGTGACCTTCCCAGTTCCCAATTTTACATCCCCTGAGTTGAAGCCTGCAGCCTAAACTTGCCTTCTAAACCCAAATCTCCAGGACAGAGAATTTGATCTGATTACCCTGAGACAAGTGAGTGTCCACTTCTGGTCCTACCAGCTGTGGCCTTGGGGACAGGGCTGGGCAGCACACACATGGCTGTTCATCTAATCTGGAGTAGGGGGCAGTTCTTAGAGAAAGGGGATTATTGTGGGCCGGGGGATGCCTGTCAAGGTCAGGGTAGGTGTGATTCTGTCTGTAAAAATCCACATAGTCATGAGGACTCTTTTGAATGTGAGGGGTGCAGACCCAAGTCAAGTTGACTTAAACACAAAAAGGAATTTATTATCTCCAACAGAGAAGCTGAAGCTGTGGTTTGGAGGCACAGTTCTATGCATTTACTCAAAAACACTGCCAGGAGCCTGGCTGTCTTCTCATCCATTGGTTCGACCTTTTTCTGTATGTGCGTCATTATCTGGGAAGCTTTTTCCCAGTGGTCGTAATATGGCCGCTGGCAGTTCTATCTTCTGTTCTCATGACTGAACTTCTTCAGCGAAAGCAAATTCCCCCTTTCCAATAGTTTCAGTTCTAACTGTCTTTGGTTGAACCCTAAGTCCATACTGAACCAATTCCTCAGGGCAGGGGGGGGGCTGTTTCTGATTGGCTGACCCTGGGTCACACGACCATTCCAAAATTGAGGCGGATTAGACACACTGGGTAGGGAACTCAGATGGGATATACTAGCCACATGTGGTAGCTCAAGCTTTTAATCTCAACTTCTTGGGAGGCTGAAGCAGGAGGATGGTAAATTCAAGGGCCACCTGGGCAATTTAGTGAGACTGTCTTAATATAAAAGGGACTGGGAGTAGAGCTCAGGTAATGTGTTTGCCAGCATGCATGGGGCCCTGGGTTCTGTGTCTAGGGTCACAAAACAAAGCAAACAGCAAGCCACCCAGGCTCCAGAGATGAAGAATCAGTTATTTGGGAACTATTACTGAGCCATGGTGACGCAGGTCTATAATCCCAGCACTCTGGGAGCCTGAGGCAGGAGGATCAAAAATTTGAGCTCAGCCTGGGCAACTTGGTGATGTAACAAGACTCTATCTCCAAACAAACACACACAAAAAAAATAAAAATCGGGGATTAGAGGAATGGCACAGCGGTTAAAGTGCTTGCCTAGCAAGTACAAGACCCTAAGTTTGATTCCCTAGCACCAAGTAAAGCTGGGTGTTGTATGGTGGTGTGCACCTGTAATCCCAGCGCTAGGGAGGCTGAGATAGGTGCCTGGGCTCCATAGTGAGTTCAGGACCAGCCTGGGCTACAAGCAAGACCCTGTCTCAAAATATATATGTGTGTGTGTGTGTGTGTGTGTGTGTGTGTGTGTGTGTGTATCTTGCATGGCTGGAGATTTAGTCCAGTGTAAAGCCCTAGGTTCAATTCCCATTACCACCAAAAGAAAAAGAAAAAAAGAAAGAAAGAATTGAGGTTTGCACCAACCACCTCCTAGGCTATCCATTTTTTTGTTTGTTTGTTTTGAGACTGGGTCCTGCTGATTAGCCCAAGCTGGTCCTGAACTTACTATGTAGGCCAAGCTGGCCTCAGACTCAGCAATCCTTCTGCCTCAGCCTCCTGAGTGCTGTTCCTGGGATATCTTGAGGAAGGAAGGTGAGTGGAGGATGGGGACGTGCCTTTCGTTGTTTCATTTGCCTGACATTTCCCAAGGGTTCTATCCATCCTCAGGGGATGCAAGAGTTAGACCCACAGACCAGGTCTTTGCTCCTGTGGAGCTTAAAATCCAAGTACTGGACCAACAAATACTTCTCTTGAGTGTGTATTATGCACAAAACGCTATACCCTCCCCACTTCCTCCCCCGCCCCCAGGAAGAGAGATAAAGTGTGGCCTTCTGCTCCAGAAGTTTACAGTATACCAAGGGAGATGAGAAGTGTGATTAGCATTAGGAACAAAGGCAAATGCCCAGCGAGTGACACACACAGGAAGGCGCTCTGGGAGAAAGGGCCGGGGCCAAGAGGGGGACTGTTACTCCTGGTGACGGCACCGATGACTGCCAATGTTCAAAGGGGCCTTCTGGATGCCACGTGCTGTGTCCCGGCTTCATGAACAGTGTCTCATTTCATCCTAACAGCAATCCTAGGATGAAAGCAGCCCATTCATATACAGCAAGGAACTGGAGGCCCAGAGAGGTGAAGTGACTTGCTCAATCAAGAGCGCACAGCCAGATCAGAGTCAGCACCTGAACTCAGGTTAATCTGGCTTCGAAACCGGAAATGTTTAGGTATTCTGTTGTGCTGGGTGTGGGAAGAAGGGCGGGAGGTGCTGAGCTGGGAGGCACGTGGCGTGTTGGGGAGCCAGGAGGCGGCCAGGACGGGCTGTGTGTGTCTCCTGTGCACAGGGCCTACTCTGATTGTGCATACACGGCAGGAAGAGGCTGCCTCCAGCTTTTGGTCCGATGCTTATACCTTGGCACCGGTGGCAACCTGGCAACCCCACAGGCCAACCAAGATGCAAAAAAATATGGTTAGCTTGCAGTATGTAGAAGAATGAATTCATGCCCAAAATTTAAAACTTGGGAAATTTCACATAGAAATCTGGAAAATCAGAATATCTGACAACCCTGGGCCTATATCCCCATGGCAACCACCTGCTAGCACAGAACAGCAGCTGCTGCCTGTAGCCAAGAGGCGCTCTCCTTGGCCACCACTGCTGTCATGGCCTTGCTGTCCCTCGTCCGGCTGTTTCATTTGTTTTCTTGACTGTTGACCCTTGGGGGCATTTGAACTGCAGTCCCTATGTCCCAGTTTCAGAGTCTCTGGAGACGGAAGTCAGCCGGCTTAGGTCAACTGTGTGTGTCTGGTTCCAAGCACTGTGGCCATCAGCAGGGCAGCTTCCGAGAGGTCAGCGTGGGTCCGGGGCACCACCTTGGCAGGCTGGGAGCAACAGTGGTCTCAGAAGGGCTACACCGGGACTGGCGGGTATAGAAGAGGCTTGTACACAGCGGAGGAGACCAAGGCCTCTGGCCCGCTTATTACACAAGACCATAGTAATCCAGGCTGTAGGCTATGGGGCGGGTGCACCAGGGGAGGGGAGGTTTAGTTGTAAGACGTTAGGAACGTGGTGCTTTGTGGGCCCACCTGGCATAGGTAACAGCGTAAAAGGCGGTGCTCCTCAGGAAGGCTGAGGACACAGAGAGGGGCAGTCTGGGGGCGAGGAGGATTCACTTTTGCATTGTCAGCTGCTGTGCTGCGCCAGAGGTCAGTAGATGGAGCTGCCAGGGGACAGGGGTCCTTGGGAGGGGTCGTGAAGAGGTGTGGGCTTGAGTTACAGACTCAGGCCAAAGGAAGGGTTAAGGTCACTGGCACAGCTAAATAGGGGACACCTGAGGAGCAGGGAGGGAAGAAGGCAGTTGGGCCTGGTGGTGCAAGACTTTAATCCCAGCACTCTGGGAGGCTGAGGCAGGACGCTCACATGGTCAAACCCAACCTGGGATGCAGCAAAGTCGTGAGACCCGTCTCAAAATTTAAAATATATATAAATAAAATAAAAGAGCAGGGGATGTGACTCAGTACAGAAGCCCTGGGTTCAGCCTCCCGTGTGTGTGTGTGTGTGTGAGAGAGAGAGAGAGAGAGAGAAAGGCCTGGAGGAATAGCACAGCGGTGGGACTGCTTGCCTAGCAAATACAAGATGCTGAATTTGATTCCCCAGCATCATACCGGGTGTGGTGGTACATGCCTGTGGTCCCTGAGCACTCAAAAGGCTGAAGCAGGATTGCCTGTGTTCAAGACTAACCTGGGCTGCAGAGTGAAACACTGCCCCACCCCCCAACCCCACCCCGTGGGAAAAAAATAGATCGCTTCTGAGTGTCAGTGGAGCGGTTGCCAGAAAACAAAGGTCAGGGGCTGGGAAATGAGTGGTTAGTGGGGGTGGGAGACAGGGTGTTAACTCTCTTAGCACTGGGGTGTGGAGGGAAGGAGAGAGCTTGTCAAAAGGCAGAGAGCTGGGTCAAAGTAGATGCCAGGAGGAGGCCAGGCTGTTGGCTAGTTTACGCCTTATTCTGGGGATGGGGGGCTGGGGCTCAGAAGGACTCAGGTGCCAGGGGCTCCCTCAAGGGAAAGGCTCATCAGAGGTACCTGCGGAGGGGAGTGTCCCGTGTCAGGACTGGGATGGAGAGGCCGCCCTGCCCTTCTGGCTGGGTTTTCCCCCACTCCACAGCTAGTTTCCTTGATCCACTGATTACCTTGGGCCGGTTTTGCTGAATGACTCAGGAGCTTGAGCAAACTGCTATTCAATTTCGCAGCTGTGGGGGGAGGGGAGGCCTGAGTCTTCTGATAACTCGGAAACAGCCATTAGATATTGAGCGCAGTTTGGTCCCAGCTTCAGAAAAAAAGAAAAGAGGCTCTCTCAGCCTTTATCCTTAATAAGAATACCAACGGCCGGCAGTTATTGACAGCTTTACGCTTGGCCAGGCAGTATTCTGCAGGCCTAGAGACTTGATCTGCGGAGCTGACTCTCCTGTTAACCTCTTTTGCCAGGAGGAAGTTGAGCGTCAGGTGAAATGACTCGCCCGAGGCTTCAGGCCAGAAACTGGAAGAGCTGAGAACTGGCTGCTAAATGTCCTTAACCACAGTGGACTCTGCACTTCTGAGAATGTCTCCAGGTGACCTGGCCAGGCCTGAGGGACTGAGGAGGGGCCTCCCAAACCAGAGAGCCCAGGGGCAGGTGGCTGGAAAACAAGGTCCTTCTAGAAACTTCTGTCCAGCTAGGATTTCTGCTGTGAAAGGAAGAGAGCCTTGGGGCTTGCGCTGGGCGCCTGTCACCTGAGACCCCTTTCCAGGGCCCCTTCCCTCCAGCTGAGATAAAGGGCTTATTCATCAGCTCCTCAGAGTCGGGTCTGGAAGCCTGACCTGGCAACAGCCAGAAGTTTGTCCCCAGTGGTGCTTCCTCCCATCCCCCCCATCCCACATGACACTGGTATCTCTTTCCTGTGTCCCTGAGCCCAGGACACGTGAGGCCCAGGCGGGCATAGTATCACTTTCTTCCTAAACTGTCCATGGAGCAAGGACAATTTTGCCTGCTGCCCGCCCCCAGTGCCAGCACACTTCCAACTGTTCCTGTGGAACCCAGGCTGGGTAAACACCTAAGGAGGAAGCGGGCCAAGCCGGGAGGCTGCTACGGCATCAGGGCTGCCTCTCCCGCACCTCAGTCTCTAGGCGCCTGTGGGCCCAGTCCCAAGCTTTTTCCCATCATTTGGCCTAGGGGAGGGACTAAACTGAGGTGAAAGGGGGGTCCTTGGGGGGGGGAACACAGGCTGGACCTGCACTTGGGAGGGGGGAACACAGGCTGGACCTGCACCTTCGTGGGCCGGAAAGGGAGCTAATTGCCATAATTGAAAGCTGGAGAGGTAGACCTAGTCGGGTAGGCCTGTAATCCCAGCACTCTGGAGGCTGAAGAAGGAGGATCCCAAGTTTGAGCCCAGCCTGGGCAACTTGGTGACTAAGCAAGACCCTGTTTCAAACAAACAAACAAAAAAGAGGCTGGAAGTTGTAGCTCAGTGGTTAGAGTGCTTACCTAGCATGAGAAAAGTCCTGGGTTCGATTCACCAGCACCACATAATCCAGGAGTGGTGGTACATGCTTATAATCCCAGCATTTAGAAAACTGAGGCAGGAAGATTTCTGTGAGTTTAAGGTTAGCTGGGCCTCCATAGTGAGTTCAGGACCAACCAGCCTGTACTATGGAACAAGACTTTGTCTCAAAAGAAGAAGAAAAGAAAGCAAGCTAGAGCGAGGTCAAAGGTGGTGTGTCCTGAAAAAAAAGTTCAAAAAGACTGGGAAGTCATGTTGATGAAACCAGTGTCAACTGGGCACAACAGTAACCAGAGTGATAGCCCAGCCGGGCGCTGTGGCACATGCCTGTAAATCCAGCACGGAGAGACTGAGGCAGGAAGACTGGAAGTCAAGTCCCACCTGGGCAACTTAGTGAGACCCTATCTCAGAATAAAAGACTAGAAAGGAGTTGGGCCCCGGGGGTACAAGCCTGTAATCTCGGTACTCTGGGAGGCTGAGGCAGAAGGATCACAAGTTTGAGCCCAGCCTGAGCAGCACAGCAGTGTAGCAGGATTCTGTTTCAAAACCAAAAATAAAAATGGGTTAGGGATATAGCTAAATGGAAAGGCCCTGGCTCCAATCTCAGTACTGCAAAAATAAAACACAACAACAAAAATGTCTGATTTATGACAGAACAGGTACTTAAAGAGGAATTTTGTTTCTGGAGTCAAAGTAGTTACTTTATTATATGCTATTTGTATATGACTTACATGTGTCTTTTTCTTTTTCTTTTTTTTTTTATGAGACAGGATTTTGCTGTTTTCCAGGCTGGTCCTGAACTCACTCAAACTCAAACTCATGACAATCCTCCTGCCTCGGCCTCCTGAGTGCTAGGATTACAGATGTTACGTGCATTATCTTAATGAATTCTAGTGACACTTTTATGAGTCAGTGTGACTATGATTATCCCTTTACAACACAAAAAACAGAAGCTCAGAGAGCTTAAACTTCAGAGGTATCTAAGGTCATTCAGCTGGGCATTGGTGAGTCCAGGTTTGGATTCAGGTCTGTTTGCTTCATCTTTATGTATTAATATAATTCTCTCAAGAAGAGTAAGGTAGTTGTTACTAATTCTTGCTTACGAATGGGCAACCGAGGCTCGGAAGCAAGTTGACTTGCCCTGGGTCAGAGTGTCTCACTGCTTCTTCCCCTTAATTTTTTTTTTTTATACTAAGGGGATCAAGCCCCATCCTTTCACACTGAGATACATACTTGGCCCACATTTTATTTTTGGTTTTTTGTTTTTGAGACAGGTGCTCACTCTGTAGCCCAGGCGTGTCCTGAACTCACTGATGTAGCCCAGGTTGGCCTTGAACTCAGAACAATCCATCTGCCTGCCTCAGCCTCATGAGTGCTGGGATTACAAGCGTGCACCACCACGCCCAGCTTTATGTGGTGCTGGGGTCTTGAACTCAGAACCTTGCTTTCACCATTGTGTCATTTTTCCAGCCCTATTTTTGATTTTGAGACAAGGTCTCTCTACATTGCTAAATCGCCCAGGCTGGGTCTGAACTTGGGATCCTCCCACGTCAGTGTCCCATGGGGCTGCGATTACAGGCTTGTGACTCTGGGCCAGGCAATCCTGTTCATTTTGATGCCCTACAAGTTGAATTCTTGCAGGTCCAAGAGCGTTTCTAAGTACCAGAGTCTTCCTGTCAGTCCCCTTCAACGCAGCTTGGGTTTCATGTCATTTACCGTCCCCAGAAGATGAGAGAACGCGTGCTGGCTTATGGTCGCTTGTCCCGCTTTGGCTGTTTTATCAGCTCTGTGTGTCTGCTAGGGCCTGGCCCAGAGGAAAGGTTGTTGGGGTGGGGAGGAGATTTCTTGAGGAGCTGGGATTTGAACCTAGGTCTGTTCAGCCCCAACAGAGCCACTTCCCCTCCTGCAACCCCAGTAGGCCTAGGTGCACCAGCAGAAAGGCAGGCAGCAAAGCTGGGTGAAGCGTCTTCCGCTCTCCTCCCCTTTCCCTTCCAGGAAGCCAAGGAGAAATGGGAAAAACTCTAGTGGGCTATGCACTGGCCTCAACCCTCAAGTTAAGGAACGCGAAAGGTGAGATGTTGCCATGGTAACAGCCTGGCCAGGTGCAGCAGGAGAATACTTAGTTCCTGCAGCAGGGGCAGGCCTGCCGGGGCCTGCGGAGGGCTGCACCTTCTGGGCATTTCATTTGTCCTCCTTAATGGGACTTCGTGGAGGCTTTTCCTTTTCATTGCCTCCATTTTCTTAGGAGTGATAGGGGAGGGAAAAACTCATTTTCCTTCCCTTCCCACCCACTCAGAGAAACGCCAGAAAGCTGAGCCTGCTCTTCGGAGTCTCTGCCGCCCGCTGGTCATGAAACCCCAGCATCACGTAGATTGCGCTGTTTTAAAGGTTTGAGAAGACCGCACTGAATTGATTTTCCCCATATTGCCTTTCTCTGCTATTCCTTTGGTCTCTCGGCTTCAGGGCTGCGTCTTCCTGGAGCAAGGGAGCAGGGCTGTCAAGACTGCAGCTACTCATCTGTGGCCTGGGAACCAAAAAATAAAGAAGGGTGTTAGAGACTACTGAATTCTTTGTCTCTCTTTTACTTACTTGGGCCTAATGTGTTTATTTTGACCCTATGTCAGTTGAAAGGGATTTGGTGCACAGATTCTAAACTCAATTTAGCTTCAGGCCTTAATCACTGTGGAGCAGAGAATTTTATAATCACAGGGATGGAAAGAATCTTAGAAGTCTGCTGGCTCAGAAGGCCTCTGACTTTTAGATATTATCAGTAGTTGAAGGTTTTTAAGATGAGGAAGGAGACTCAGATAAAGTTGCTAGCTTTGGGTTGGGTCAAGCAAGAATGTTATAGAAATACAACGGTTTTGTGCTACACCCACTGCTTCATATTTTCATACCAAAAATGTAGGAAGGGACTGGAGGAATGGCACAGTGGTTAAGGTGCTTGCCTAGTGAGCACAAGGCCCTGGGTTTGATTCCCCAGCAACACATAAGCTGGGTATGGTGGCCCAGGCCTGTGATCCTAGCACTTAGGAGGCTGAGGCAGGAGGATTGCCACAAGTCCAAGACTAGCCTGGGCTACAGAGTGAGATCCTGTCTCAAAAAACAAGTAGGAAGGAAGGAAGGATATATACTGTGAATAATGAAAGACTATCCTCTAAACCACATAAATTTATCACTGGGGACTAGGAAGTAGCTCAGTGGTTAGAGTCCTTGCCCAGTATGTGCAAGGCTCTGAGTTTGATCCCCCAGTACTACATAAAAATTAGCTGGGCATAGTGGGACACACCTGTAATCCCAGCATTGGAGAGGCTGAGGCAGAAGGATTTCTGTGAGTTTTAGGCCAGACTGAGCTATATAATGAGATCAGAACCAGCCCGGACTACCAAATGAAACCCTGTTTGAAAAAACAATTTCCTTCTTGCTCTTCCTGTAAGTGGCCTGAAGTGACCTGTGGTATAAGTTCTGCATGCTAACCAATTGTGTCACTGACTGAAGTGACCTGTGAAAATGGTTTACTACTCTCTTGACCCAGAAAAACCCACAATATAATGCAAATCAAGAGGTTCAAATTTTCATGTTCACTTTACAAACACCCATGAAACTGCACAGGCCATCAACAGGATGCTTATCTGAAAGGCCACCAACAATCTGAAGAATGTCTTTTTTTTTTTTTTTTTTTTTAAGACTGGGCCTCACCCTGTAGCCCAAGCTAGTCCTGAACACACTGGTGTAGCCCAGGCTGGCCTATGGACTCAGGACAATTTGCCTGTCTCAGCCTTCCCAGTGCTGGGATTACAGGCGTGTGCCTCCATATCCAGCTTTTATGTGGTGCTGGGGAATTGAATTCGGGTACTTAGCATTTGCTAGGCAGGTAAGTGCTTTAACAGCTGAGCTATTCCTCCGGCCCCTAAAGGATGTCATTTTAAAGAAGAAATGTGTGCCATTCCATTGTTACAATGCTGGAGCTGGTAGGTGTGCCCAGGCCAAACAGTAAAGCTGGACACAACGTTGATGACCCCAAAAGCATGCTGAGTTTTTGCTGCTTATGCTTAAAAATGCAGAGAGTAACTGTATGATCTTTAAGCACCTCCAGGTGAACAAAACACCTTCAAGGCACCATCTTACTTAACAGAACTCATGGTGGGACCACCCACTCTTGAGCTCCCCATGCGGTCGAACCTTCCTAAAAAGGAACATATTATTCCCAAACCAGAGTTGAAGGCTGTGCAGAAGAAACAGATCCCCCTGAAAAACCAAAGAAACACAAACTTGAGGCACAGGAATAAATCACACATAAAATAAACACAGATAAAAGTAAAAAGATTTCACTTCTTCTGGCCAGGTCTAGTGGTCCAGGCCAGTAAGCTTAGCACTTTGGAAGCCTAAGGCAGGACAATCACAAGTGTGAGCCCAGCACAGGCAACTTGGTGAGAACCTATCTCAAAATTGAAAATAGGGGCTGGGGGAATGGCTCAGTGGTTAAAACACTTGCCTAGCACGCGGTAAGTACCCTAGTTCGATTCCCCAGCACCACATAAACTGGGTGTGGTGGTGCATGCCTGTAATCCCAGCACTCGGGAAGCTGAGACAGGAGGATTGCCATGAGTCCAAGGCTAGCCTAGCTACATAGTGAATTCAGGGTCAGCCTGGGTTACAAAGTAAGGCCCTCTCTCAAAAAGAAAAGTAAAAAAAAATAAAAAATAGGCTGGGGACATAGCTTGGTAGAAATGGGCTGAGCCTGATCTCCAGTACTGTAGTAAAATTAAATTAAATTCACCTTTTATGGCTGAGGATATAGGTCCCAGGTACAGAGCGAGCCTAGCATGCATGAGCCTGAGGTTTCATCCCTAGTACTAAAAAAAAATTCCATCTCTTAATTCATATTTCTCTTTTCTTCATGCACTGGCTCCAGTTTGAGGGGGACATTTGCAAACTGCTGACCTGGTTTACTGTTCTTTTTACCAGCATTTCTTGGAGATCACGTCCTGGCTCCTGCTTGGATATGCCTTCAAGCTGGGGTGCTGGCGACTTTTCCTCTTTGGGTGGCTCCAGCTGTTACCTCCCCACCCTTCTTCAGGAGGGTGATGTTCTTCCTGTGCACTGCGTCATCTCTCCCGCAGTACCTGACTTTGCGTGTTTATCTCAGGGGGCCATCATGGTTGCATCATCGGCACTAACTTCCGGAGGGCAAGGCCTACATCTGCTAACTGTGGAATCCTCAGGCACATCACGTGACAGGAGCCCATTAATAACTGTTGACCAAAGAAATGAAATCTATCCACGGGACAAATGATAGTGTGAAACAGCGTTAACAGTGGCTGTGAGAATAACAGGCATTTGCTTCATATGTGCTATATACTAAGCCATTTATGTGATCTCGATTTTGATTAGAAACAGGCTTTTATGTGGGCCTTTGGAATAAATGAGAATTATAACTGATGAAGCTTTTTCTTTTTGAGATAGGGTCTTGCTCTGTAGCCCAGGCTGGTCCTGAACTTACCAGGGAGCCCAGGCTGTCCTTGGACTCATGGCAATCCTCCTGCCTCAGCCTCCCAGTGCTGGGATTACAGGTGTGCTCCACCACACCCAGTATTATGTAGTGCTGGGAAATTGGACTCAGGGCCTTGTGCTTACCAGCCATACGCTTGAACCTTTAACTGCTGTGCCATTCCTCCAGCCCCACAAGTCTATCATCTTACTTTCCTCCATCTCTTACTTTTTGATGGTTTGGTTTTCTCATATTAGAGAAACCATGCAGTATTTAACCTTCTGCCTCTGATTCATTTCGCTGAGCATAATGGTCTCAGAATGCATCCATTTCCCTGAGAACGTATGTGACCATATTACCCTGAATGTGCCTGATCTCGTCATTTTCCTACAAATGATAAAAATGTATCTTTCTTTATGGCTGGTAGTACTTCATTGTATAAACATACTACATCTTTATCCATTCATCCGTTGGTAGACATATTGATTGCTTCCAAGATCCAGCCATTGTAAATTGTGCGACTATAAACATGAGTATGCAACTATCACTTTTTTAAAATTTTGAGGCAGGGTCTTGTCCTGTATTCCCAGGCTGGCCTCATACTCTCAGCAATCCTCCTGCCTCAGCCTTCCTAGTGCTGGGATTACAGGCATGAGCCACCACACCTGGCTTACGTGGTGCTGGGGAATCAAATTCAGAACCTTGCACTTACTCGGCAAATAGTCTAGCCACTGTGCTATTCCTCCAGCCCCATATATCACTCTTGTATGATAACTTTAACTCTTTTGAGAAGGTCCCCAGAAGAGGTATAGCTGGGTCAAAATGGGACATCTATTTTAAGGTTTTGAGGAAAGAATTTTCATACTGCTCTCCATAATGGTTGTACCAGTTTACAGTCTCACCAGCAATGTTCAAGATTTTCTTTTCCTCCACAACATCACCAGCATTTGTTGTGTTTTGAGTTCTTGATATGAGCCATTCCTATTGGAGTTAGATGGAACCTCAGTGTTGTTTTGATTTGCATCTCTCTGATGGCTAAAGACGCTGATGCTGACCATTTTCCAGATCACTTATTTCTGTAATTTCAAAAAGCATCAGAAGGGGCTGGAGAAATGGGTCAGTGGTTTAAGCCTTTGCCTTGTAAGCACTAAGTCAAGTACTAAGTACTCGAGTTCAATTCCCCAGCACCACATAAGCTGGGCGTGGTGGTCCACACCTGTAATACCAGCACTCAGAAGGCAGAGGCAGGAGGATTGCCATGAGCCCAAGGCCAACCTGGGCTCCATCGTGAGTTCAGGTCTAGCCTGGGCTACAGAGCAAGACCCTGTATCAGAAAAAAAAAAAAAAGGGTATCAGAAGCATGTCTTGTTTTTTTACAGCTTTAATTTTATTTATTTATTTTGTGGTATGAGGATTGAGCCCAGAGCATTTTTAACTCTTATTTTGAGAGAGGGTCTCACTAAGTTGCTACATTATCCAGGCTGGGCTGAAACTTGTGATCTTCCTGCCTTACCCTCTCAGAGTAATGGGATAACAGGCCTATATGACTAGGCCCATTTCAACAGCTTTATTAAAGAATAATTTACACACCATACCATTCATGTAGCTCAGTGATTAGAGAGCACTTGCCTAGTAAGCACAAGGCTCTGGGTTTGATTCCCCAGGACCATATAAACTGGGTATAGTGGTACACACCAGTAATCCCAGCACTTGGAAGGCTTTGGCAGGAGGATTTGCCATGAGTTTGAGCCCTAGCCTGGGCTACCTAGTGAGCTCAGGACAAGCCTGGCCTAGAGAGCAAGACTCTATATCAGTAAAAAATAATAAATGTCATGGTTTGGATCTGGAGTGTCCCCCAAAAGCCTCATGTTCCTATGGATACTGTGTAAGGTTGGGAGGCAGGGCCTAGCGGGAAGGGATGGGTGCTTGGGGATTGACCTGGAGAGGCATGTGCTGGTTCCACCCTCCCAGTCTCTCCAGCTACCACCATGCTGTGAGATCTCTGCCCTAGGAACTCCAGGTCCAGCTCTAGCTGCGGGTCTGCCATGTGATTCCACCATTTTCTATCTGCCCACCTGTGAACAGACTGACACCGTCTGAAAATGTAAGCTACAATAAATCTTTCTTCTCTAAGTTGTGGATGTCGGGTATTGAGCCACAGCAATGAGGAATTAACTAAGCCAGTAGATTAAAAAAATAAAATACACAAAGGATTTTTCAGGTGGGGGAGATTAGAAAAACATGGAGGATTTCTGATCAATTTCTTTCCCTTTGTCCACCTGTTTTCTTCCCCACAATAGGTTTCTACCTTCCCAGTCTGTTCTCGGGCTCTTAATATCTCTGGGAAACACTTTCTACACTTGGGTATCTATTTATTTATTTAACTTATTTATTTCTGAGGAAGGGTCTCTCTGTGTAGTTGAAACTGGTCCTGAACTAGGTAGCCTAGGCTGGCTTCAAGCACACAGCTATCCTCCTGCCTCAGCCTCCAGAATACAAAGATTTTTTTTTTTTTTTTTTGAGACAGGGTTTCACTGCAGTCTAGGCTGGTCTTGAACTCAGAATGGAGCCCACGCTGGCCTTGGACTCAATGCAATCCTCCTGTCTCAGCCTCCTGAGTGGGATTATAGGCGAGCGCCACAACATCCGGCTTATGTGGTGCTGGGGAATCAAACATGGGACTTAGCACTTGACTTAGCGCAAGCACTATAACTGCTAAGTCATTCCTCCAGCCCTGGAATGCAAAGATTATCAGTCATGTACCACCACATCTAGCTTATGTTGTGCTGGGGAGTCGAACCCAGGGCTTTATACTTACTAGGCAAGTGCTCTAACTGCTGAGCTGTATCCCCAACCCCACTTAGGCCTCAGAAAGCAGGACTTACTGGATGGTTTCCGAGGTCCTTTTACATTTTTCAGGCAGGTCTGGTCTCATCCCTACTAAAACATGTTTTTAGGGAGGGAGGGTCTGGTGGTCCCAGTCTCATGAAAACAGCAGAGGAGCTCCAGTTCATTTTTCTCTCTTGTGACATCTGCTGTTTTGTCTTGTTTTTCCAGGACTAAGCTTTGAAACTTAGGCCTCACGCCTGCTAGGCTGGGGCTCTGGGCTACATCCATCCCCTTTTTTTATTTTGAAGGTCTTACTAACTTGTCCAGGCTGGCTTTGAATTTGTAATCCTCCTGCCTCAGCCTCTAAAGTAGCTGGGATTATAGGCATAGGCCACCATGCTTGGCAATGTTAGCATTTTAATAAAAAGCGAATAGCCAGTTTGGCTTTAACCCAAGAGGGAAACCTCCAATTGTGTATTTCCACGCGTAAAACTGAAGAGGATGAGGGAGCTGCTCTGAGGGGAGGGCAGGCCAACCTTGAAAACATAGCAGGAGTCATGTTAGTACCATTCATGGGGCTATGGGTACTGGAGGTTACCTCTCAAAGAAATGGGACACACTGTTTGTGTGTGGAGCAGTACGCTCAAGCTTCAGGCCAGAGGCTCTAACAGAGTTAAGAAAGCTCTGTACCACGTGGGAAGAGTCCTCTCAATTTCAATGTGACCTTGATTGCCCCATTTAACCTGGTGCTTTGAGGTCTCCGTGTGTGGAAACATTATCTGGTCAGAGAGCATATATATTAAACATTTATACAGGCACACAGAATCTTAAGTCGCTCTGAGCCAAGTTGCTATAATGAACAGTTTGCACCACTAACCAACATCCATCATGTAGGTAGGCTGCAACTACCTTCTCTTTAGGAGAGGCCAGCACATAGTGATTGAGGGTGTGGGGCCCTGGAAAAATACTTGCTGGGTTCTAATCCTCCTGGAAAAATACCCGCGGAGTTCAAATCTTCCCGAATTTATCATATATTCACTGGGTGACCTTGGTCAAGTGACTTGGCTGTTTATTCATCTCAGTTTCCCCGTAAAATAGGATAATAGGATAGGAATGCGAAATGGGGATACACAACCCCACCCCACCCCCAGGATTGTGAAAATTACATTACTTAACATGTGAACAACAGTGCCTTGCTCACAGAAAATGCTCACTTCCTAGTTCCTTCTCGTAGGAAGATTTGTGCCTCACTTCCAACAGTTCTAGCTTTGGTAATTAATAAATTCTTTGATCTTTTCCCACTGTCAAATGGGGAAACCAAGTCACCAGATATCAGGGATTGCTGTGAATTGAACCCCAAAGGCAGTTTGGCACAAGAGGTTCAAGTACTGGCCCAGAGTCAGTTGTTGATTTTCAGGATGGTAACTAGCTGACCTCTTATTTTCTCTGGGCCTTGGTTGCCCCGTCTGCTGTTGATGTTGTTTTTTTGAGCCAAGGTCTCCCTCTGTAGCTCAGGCTGGTCTTGAACTCGCCACGAAGCGCAGACTAGCCTTGGACTAACAGCAATCCTCCTGCCTCAGCCTCCCTATTGCGCTACCATGCCCAGCTTATGTGGTGATGGGGAATTGAAATCAGGTACTTGGTGCTCTTAACTGCTGAGCCATTCCCCAGGCCCATCGGTTGCCCCATCCGTAAATAGAATAAGGAGGCTAAACAGGGCCCCGGGGTACAGATGGGTAATCCCAACACTCTGGGGCACGAGGCGTGCACACTGAAGCCCAGGGTGGGCAATTTAGCAAGACCTTGTCTCAAAATCAAAAATGGGCTGGGATGTAGCTCAGTGTGAAGGCCCTGGATGGGACCTCCAGCTTAAAAAAATTAAAAAGGCTGAGCCACGTTTCTCATTTCTTTCCTCTGCTTCCTTGGCAGGTCCTGAAGACATTTTCTTCCCTGGCAGAAATGCAGTCCCACGTGAGGGCGTAGGAGAAGGGAATCCTAGCTGCGAGGCGCCCCCGGGAGGGATCCCCAGGAGGCCGCGGCCTTGCAGGCTTCTCAGGCCAGGGCGGGCTTCGGGCCCCGGATGGCCAGCTCCAGCGGGCACAGGGAGAGAAGCGTTGGCTACCCTCGGACCCCAAACACAGCGAGCCCCGCGCCGGGCGCCCGCCGCTCCGCTCCGAGCTCCCCACTCCGCGAAGCGAGGGGATCGCGCAGGGGCCTGGCAGCGGCCAGGTTACAATCTGCCCCTCTAGCGTCCGGCACCCGCCGATCGCCGAGGGAGGGTGCGGGGTGCCCAGCGACCCGAAGCGGCCCAGTCCCCTCCGCCCCCAGCCCTCCCTAAAGAGCGCTGTACAATTCCGGAAGAGCGATTAGAGGCGGGGGCTGGGTGGGGCCGTGAATCAGTGCATTCCTTCCTCCCAGGCCTCCTCCTCCTCCTGGGTTTTCACCCGGCAGGGTTGGGCCCGCGCGTGGCCTCCTTCGGCCCTGTCCCCAGGCGGGGTCCCGGCCGGCTTGGCGGCGCAGGGAGGGATCTCCCATGCTGCCCCAACTTCCTAGAGCTCGGCTCGCATACTTTGCAGCTCCTGACTCCAGCTGGTTTCGGCAGGGGGAATGTTAGCTGTGACTTCCCACTGGGCCTTTCCGTGGAGTTTTCCTAGGCCTGGCTTCCATTCGTTAGGAGGTTCGGTGTGTTGAGCAGGCACCTAGTGTCTTTCCCAAAACTTTGTGCAAGAAATTCAAAGACTCAGAGGGGTGGGGAAGAGGTTCTTTATTTATTTTATTTTATTTTATTTTTTTGAATCAGGGTCTCACTCTGCAGTCCAGGCTGATTCTGAACTCACTCTGCAGTCCAGACTGGCTTTGACTTTGTGACAGTCCTCCTGCCTCAGCCTCTCCAATGCTGGAATCGTAGGCATGCACCACCACACCAATTTTTTTTTTTTTTTTTTTTTTTTAGACAGGGCCTCGCTCTGTAGCCAGGCTGGTCCTAAACTCACTATGGAGCCCATCCTGGCCTTGGACTCACAGCAGCCCTGGTGTCTCAGCCTCTGGAGTGCTGGGATTACAGGCGTGCGCCACCACGCCCAGTTAATGTGGTGCTGGGGAATCGAACATGGATGCTCAGTGCTGAACCATTCCTCCAGCCCAACACACTGGCTAATTTTTATGTGGGGCTGGGGAACTGAACCCAGGGCCTTATGTGTTTGGCAGGCAAGGGCTCTAACCACTGAGCTACGCCCCTAGCCTTGCGGATAGGTAATTTCCCCAAGGTCACACGCAATGCCAGAGTCCAGAATAGCTCTAGTGGTGGTTGCGTACAATTCCCTCCACACCCTGCCACTTCCTTTACTTTAGGTCACTAAAAGGAATCAGGCCTTTTTTTCCCTTGCCAATACTGGGGATTGAATCCAGTAGTGCCTGTACAATGGGCAGGCAGCCCTAGAACTGGGCTACATTCACAGCTGGGAAGGCTTGATTTTTAGGGGTCAGGGACCAACGCTCACTTTACTACTTACTCTAGGCATATTGCTTTTTTCCCCCTTTTTTGGGGGGTTGGGGGGGCTATACTGGAGTTGAACCCAAGGCTTTCACACTGAGCTACACCCCTGCCCATTTTTAATTTATAGTTTTTCTTTTTCTTTTTTTTCATTTTTTGAGACAGGGTCATTCTCTGTAGCCCAGGTTAGTCCTGAATTCACTGGTGTAACCCAGGCTGGCCTTGGACACAGGACAATCTGCCTGCCTCAGCCTCCGCAGTGCTGGGATTACAGGCATGCACCACTACACCCAGCTTTACGTGGTGCAGGGGAATCAAACACAGGGCCTTGAGCTTGCAAGGCAAGTGCTTTAACCACTGTGCCATTCCTCCAGCCCTTATTTCATTTTATTTTATTTTTTTGTGTCAGAGTCTCATTTTGTAGTCCAGGGTGGTGCAGAACTCACTATATAGCCCAGGCTGGCCTCTGAATCACGGCAGTCCTCCTGCCTCAGCCTCTTGAGGGCTGGGATTACAGGCCAGGCTGATTTTGAATTTGTGATCCTCCTGCTTCAGCCTCCAGGATCTGGGATTACAGGTGTGTGCCAACATGCTCAGCATGTATTGTCATTAATCATTTCATTTTTCATGCTGTGAAATTGATGTGATCACTGTAACTATATTACAGATAAGCGTTAGCAGTCAGGAATTTAACACAAAGTGAGAATCCTATATAGTCATATTAGGAAACCTATGCTTTTTCTAAAACCACAGCTGTCTTTAGAGCACTTCACAGTTTACAAAGCACTTTTAAGCTCCTCTTTTCAGAGATATCATCCCTATCACAGATGGAGGACAGAGCTTCATTCATGAAGACATCTGTCTAAGGTCACAACGCTAATAGTGAGTAGCAGAGCCTGTAATTTTGTATTATTTGTTTCTAGAGACAGGACCGTGCTGTGGCTGTGTTGCCCAGGCTGGCCCTGAACTCCTGGGCTCAACTGATCTTTCTGCCTCAGCCTCTGGAATAGCTGGAATTATGAGCACAGGCCATTGTGCCCGGCTAGAACCTATAATTTCAAAATAAACTCTACTAGAGCCAGTAGTATCATTGTGTTTATTCACTTCACAGTGCCACATGCCACTCCAATAATTATAGTATTAGCTAACATTTATTGAACACTTACCAAGAGTCTAGTAGAGTGGTACATGAATTATGTACACTACCTCCAGGGCTCAGAAAATCTTAGGAGGTAGGTGGTGTTACATTCATTCATTTATTTATTTAGCAGCACTGGGGGTTAAACTCAGGGTCATCACACTGAGCTACCTCCTCAGCCTCTCCCCCCACCCCCCTTTATTTTAATTTCTTGTTTTTTTTGAGACAAGGTCTCACTCTATAGCCTAGGCTGACCTTGGACTCATGGCAATCCTCCTGCCTCAGCCTCCTGAGTGCTGGGATTATAGGTGTGTACCACCATGCCCGGCTTTATGTGGTGCTGGGGAATTGAACTCAGGTACTTAGTTCTTGACTTAGCACTTGCTAGGCAAGCGCTTTAGCTGCTGAGCCATTCCTCCGGTAAGCACCCCCCTTTTAGGTTTTCATTTTGAGTCAGGCTCTTGAAGAATCACTAAGTTACCCAGGCTGGGCTTGAACTTGTGATTCTTCCCAGCCTCAGCCTCTCAGAATGCTGGGACTACAGGTGTGCACCACGGCACCTGGCTACCTTTTCCATGACACAGAGAGATGAAGTAACTTCCCAGGATTAGCTCTACGCAGCTGCTTGGCAGATGAAAAGCATGAAAGTTTCAGGGTAGGAACCAGAGATCTGGGTTGTGCTCCAACTTCAGGGTCTTGGTTTCTAACTTCTTTCTCTAATTCCTGTGTGTGGTGGGCTTGCTCAGCTCCAGCTCCCAGGTGCTAATGCCCTAAAATCAGCCAAGAGGGCTGGAGGAATGGCACAGGGGTTAAAGGGCTTGCCTAGCAAGCACAGGGCCCTGAGTTCTATTCCCAGCACCACGTAAACCAGGTGTATAGTGAATTCAGGACCAGCCTGGACTACAGAGTGAGACTCTGCCTCAAAAAAAAAGAAAAAAAAAAAGTAGACAAGACCACCACTAACTCTGCCTTCCAGGGGACATGGGGAAGGAGCTTATGGTACCGGAATGCTTCGGGAAAGGCCCTGAATAAATGCAGGACATTTTTGTGTGAAACTCACTGTCAAGGATAGTTCATGCTAATATGGTGCCTGCGGCCCAGTTTCTGGTCTGTTTGAGGTGTGGAGGAAGTAAACCACGTGACAGTCTTCCCTGGGAAAGCATCCAGATGTCACAGGCCAGGGCATCTTCCTTCTGCCCTGGGAGGAAAGGTCTCAAGCCTTTCTCTTTCAATGTCTTAGCCTTTCCAGCTCATTCTGAAGGACACCAATTACTGACAGAAGTCAGAAACTAACTACACCATGATTATGTAGGCTCCAAAAGCAGACAAACCTGGGCAGAATCTTGCTTCTGCATTTCACCTGAGCTTCCATCTCTACCTCTTTTTTTTTTTTTTTTGAGAAATGGTCTCACTCTGTAGCCCAGGCTGGTCCTGAACTCACTATGGAGCCCAGGCTGGTCTTGGACTTGTAGCAATCCTCCTGCCTCAGCCTCCCGAGTGCTGGGATTAAAGGCATGCACCATCATGCCCAGCTTTATGTGGTGCTGGGGAATAGAACGCAGGGCCTTGTGTTTGTAAGGCAAGTACTTTAACCGCTGTTTCATTCCTCCAGCCTCTCCATTCTCTTTTAAAATGGGGTAATAATACCTTCCCCATAGGGTTATTTTGAAGCATAAATGTGATATTATATTTAATAATATCTCACTCAGGGCTTGGAATAGAGGCAAAGCTTAATAAATGGTCATGATGCTAGCCATTATTGTTATCTTTACGTTGTTACATTATTTATTGATATTTTAGGGCTAGACTGAGAGCCAGAAGGAAGGAAGAGTCATTGATTTGTTCAACAGTCTACTAGATTGCCCTAAGTAGGTGAGTCTGAGCGGGGGAGAATGAGGAAAACAGGCCCTCACAATTTAATGTTGTAGTGCTATGGCGGGGGATTGCATAAAGTATTTAGAGACTTTACAGAGGAAAATCAGTAACCAGGCAATGCAGAAAGAGTTCTGTAGAGAAGGTAGTTTTCTGTTTCCAGTTTGCTTTCAGGAAGTGCTTGCTGGAGGCAGGTAGAAATGCACACAGCAGCGGAACCTGTGCTCTCCACCCCAGGGCCTTGACTCTGATATGCAGTCTCCCTTGCTTCTCAAGGTCTCTCAACTCCCACACAGGCCTGCCAGGCAGCCTTGCCCTAGAACACCCCCTTTATGGGCCACCTGCTGGTGGTAAACAGCCTGAGTTGTGTGCTGTGTGTGGCTGAGTCATAAGACTTTTCTTTTCTCTAACAGAAGCCTTTGGGTCAGGAGCAAGACCCCTCATCCCTGTTTCTCCCCAACTGGGATGGATGAATGTGTGTGTATTGTGGTGAGGTGGAACAGTGGAAGCCCCCAGAATCACCTTAATTTACCTCTAGATAGTGCCAGTTCTGGGCAGGTGAGACTTCTCAGGGTGGATAGGGAAGACAGACTTCACCCACGTCCTAACTCTGTAGAGGAAGTCTTCCCAGTACCTCCCAAGGCAGCCTGGAGGGCCTTTTCTGGCTGCCATCTGGCAGTGGCCCAAACCAGACTCCCAACTCACTAGTGACCACATTTTCCAAACAAAACTCAGGACGCATGATCTGGCAAAGAATTTCTGGCTGGCTTCCAAGTACAAGAGGCAAAAACCTTTCCTCTAGAGGATCTCCCGGGATAATCCTGTCATTAAAGGGGACATTAGTTAGGATGGAAAAATTGAAATTCAGGGTCAGATCTCCTCTCTATCAGATCTCTTCAGTCAGGATATTTATTTTTGGTGGAACCTTCACACTGAACTACATTCCCAGCCTGCTTTTTGTTTGTTTTTGGAAAGGGCTTTCATTAAGTTGCCCAGGCTGGGCTCCAAATTGCAACCCTCCTGCCTCAGTCTCCCAGAGTGCTGAGATTACAGGCCTGGGCCACAAGGCCCAGCTATCAGGTATTTTTTTATACATTACTGATAGGTGAAAAGCCACACCTTATAGCTGATAATTATTCCTACTTTGTAGTTGAGACTATTTAGCGAGAAAATCACTTGCCCAATTTCCTCCATCCTGAAGTCGAGTTTTGATCTTTCTGGGAGGGTCCTTATGCCTGGGTGTGCACGTGTTCCGGTAGCAGCACAAAAACGTCCGTCCTGGAGATGCACACGCCATTTGAGGCCGCCAGGAAGGGCAGCCAAGAACTCAGCTGCTAGGTTCCCACTTCTGAGTTGGAAATCCCCAGCACAGGCTGTGGGCACCGCCCCGTCCCATAAGCAGCTGGCCCCAGACCGCACAGCCCGGGAGCGGGAATAAAATCGACCTTGCTGGTCATCCAAGCGGCCGCAGGCCCTTGCCCCGTCCAGGTGCGGACGGGCGGGGCGCAGTGTGGTTGGGTGACTGCTGGGGCCACGTTCGGAATCCCCCTCTCTGGTCACATGGACGCGCCTGACGTCGTCCCGAGTGCGGAGCGGAACGAACCACGAGGAGGAGGAGCGGGGGAGGCGCCGAGGGCAGTGGGTCAGGGCCCCGCGGGGCAGGTGGGCGGGCCCAACCGTCCGCAAGCCGCCGGCGGCCAGTCAGCAGCGCCGGGGGCGGGCCGGCGGCCGCGCGCGCCGCGCCCCGCAGCGCCCCCTGAGGGGCGGCGGCGGGAGCTGGTTCCGGCTGCGCGCGCAGCGGTGGTGGCGGCGGCGCGATCTGCCGGGCTCTAACCGTCGTCGGTCCGGAGCGGCTGGAGCGGCAGGGCGGCCGGGCACGGCGCGAGGCGACGCTACAGGCCAGCGGCGGCAGCGGCGGCAGCAGGAGACACATCGGCGGCCGCAGCAGCAGCAGCAAGACGGACTCGTGGACACGCTCCGCCGCCGCCGCCGGGCCGGGCCGGGTGTCGCGCGCCGAGGCTGGGGGGGAGTCGTCGCCGCCGCCGCCGCCGCCACCGCCGCCGCCGCCGCCGCCGAGGTGACTGAGGAGAGAGGCGCCTCCTCGCTCCCGCCGCCGCCAGACGTCAATGCCCAGTCCCCAGCTCGCCAGCGTGAGTGCGCCCCTCCCGGGCGGCCCCGCGCCGGCGCCCGGGGCCTCGGCGAAGGGGAGGGCGGGAGGCCCGCTGCCATTAGTGCAGGCCCCAGACACGTCCCCGGAAGGAGGGCCGGGCGGGGAGCGCGGCCGGCGGCGTGGGGCCGGAGAGGGTGAGCCAGCGCGATCGTTTGTGGAACGCGTGCGTGCGTGGAAGAATGTGGGGTGCGCGCGCGTGGGGGGAGAGCGTGAGTGTGTAGGGAGGGTGAGAGGAGGTGAGCGTCCTTGCGGGGGGCGCGGGAAGGGGGTGGGGGTGCGGTTCGTGGAGAGGAGAGGTGGATGAGTGGGGGAGGAAAGTCCGGGGAGCGGGAGTGTGGGGGAGACCGAGTGTGGGGGAGCGTGCGGGCGCGCGTGGCTGGGAGAGTGGCGAGTGCATGGGGAGCTGGAGAGGGCAGATCGTGAGTGCCGCTTGCTGGAGGTGGTGAGTGGCCGATGAGGCGGTGTGCAAGTGTTTGTCCAGCCTGCGAGAGCAGGCACCCTTGGACGCCTGTCCCCATGGTGTTTGTCTGTGACGGTAGTGAGCTCTGGTGTCTTGAGTTAGGGAGTTCTCTGCAGCAGCAATATCTTGTCCCTGGGTCCTTGGCGGCCCAAGTACGAGATCTTCTGGTGACTTTATGCTATCTGACACTGGAACTTTTTCCCCCTGAAAGGAAGTGGCTCTTTTCTGTAAACTAACCCCCCCCCCCCCACTCCTTGAAAGTGACTTAAACTTCCCAGTTTGGCAAGGATGTGATTATAATTCCATTTTAGTCTGGGGGCTCTAAGAAGTAACACAATTTTGATTTTTGCTTAAGAAGTATAAACTTTTATATAAACGATTGCTAATTTTCCAGGTGGAAGGTATTATTGGGGAAATTGAAGTAGTATATTTAGATTGTGACTCTTTCTGGAAGAAAAGTTCTTGAGAAATAATGCAATATTTTCACGAAGAATCGTGGGTTAGTTTATTGTTTACTGGAATTTCTTAGGAAGTAGAAAGTCAGTAAGTTCTACCGTCACGGATGTCGTTCAGCAAGTGTTTGGCAGTTTGTAGTCACCAAACTACAACCATTGCTGGGTTAGTGGAACTCACTGCCGTGGTCTGTGTTAGAGTAGTTTCAGAGAGGAACTGAGTGAAGTTACCCCTTGTTAAATGTGCAAAAGGAAGTTAAAGATACAGAAGCAAACTTCCGGGCCCCAGAATCTCTCTGGCCTGCCATTGAGTGGGTGAATATGTCAGGAAATTGCCCGCATTTTTATCCCCCCTCCCCCTTTTTTTTGGTAGTGGCAGTGGGGAGAAGGTACTCAAGATTCAACCCAGGGCCTTGTCACACCAAGTTACCTTCCCAGTTCAGTGTTTTTTTTTTTTTTTTTTTTTAATTTCATTACTGGGCTTGAACTTGTGATCCTCCTGTGGATTACAGGCGCCAGGGTCAGCGTTATTTTCTTCCCTGTACTACACTCTTTTATTTAACTACATCCCCAGACCTTTGTATTTTTAAAATTTTGAGACAGGGTCTTGCTACTTTGTCCAGACTAACCTTGATCTTGAGATTTTCCTGTCTCAGCCTCCTGAATGGCTGAGATTACAGGAGTGCACCAGTATGCCCTGCAGATTGTGATATTTTTAAATATCTTATTGGATAGACTAATCATTCTCAGGGATTTTTTTTTCAATCTGCTATTGTATAAGTGGGATTCTTGGTGAGGAATGCTTAATAGGGATTTTTATACCTTGACAGAATTTTAGGAGATAATGACATGTTTTTAGAACTAGGAAGTCTTTCAGTATGATAAGCAAAGAATAAGGTAGTTCCTTTGGTAGTGCGCGTTACAGAATTATAGGCAAGGTGTAGGTAAATGGATGTACCTTGAGACCATCATGCTCAGTAAAGTGAGTCCGATGCAGAAGGTTAAATATCGAATGGGTTTCTCTAATATGAGAAACCCAGAATACAGTCATTTTATAGAACTAAATGGGGGGGGGGTAGGGGAAGCTAAGCAGAAGGGGTAGGGTGTGGGAGGGCCAAAAAGGGAGAGGGGAAAGGTGTGTAATTTTGATGCGATTTATATGTGAACAAAATACTTAAGTTCGTGTAAACATGTATCACATATATACATATTAATAAAATGGAAAAAGAATTACAGGCAAAGGCTGGGCTTAGTGGTTAAAGCATTTGCCTAGTTAAAAAAATAAAAACAGAAAAACCCTGTTGTCTAGTATGTGTAAAGCCCTGGATTTGATTCCCTGGCACCACTTTAAAATTAGGTGGGTGTGGTGGTACATATCCATAATCGCACCACTTGGAGGCTGAGGCAGGAGGATTACCATCAATTCAAGGCCAGCCTGGGCTACATAGTGAGTTCAGCCTGGACTATAGAGTGAGAATGTCTAAAAAAAACCCAAACTGGTCAAATCCTTGAGTGTAATTACAAGTGATAAATTACATTTTCTTTTAGAGTGTACTTTTTCTTTTTCTTTTTTTGATAACGTCTTCATCTGTAACTTAGGCTGGTCCTGAACTCGTTGTGTAGCCCACGCTAGTCTCGAACTCACAGCAGTTCTCCTTCCTTAGCCTTCTAAGGACTGAGATTACAAGCATGCACCACTATGCCTGGCTTCCGAGGTGCTGGGGAATTGAAATCCAAGCCTTAGACTTGCTAGGCAAGTGCTTTAACTGCTAAGCTAAGCTCCCAGCTCCCAGCCCCTAGGAGCTTATTTTTTCTCAGTCACTGGATTGCTCTGCTTTCAGAAATAGTATTGTCCTGTTCAATGGAAGGAAAGATAATAATTAGTATTAAATGTCTAGTATGTTACAGGTGTTCTTTATATTCTCACAGCCACAGCAAAGCTGGTAGGTATCCTTAATTGCATTCACTTGGCACATTCTGAGTTTGCTTCTGTTTGCCAGGCACTAGAAATATGGTACTGAGCCCCATGAACTAATGGTGATCAGATGAAGAGATACAGACTCATGAGGTTAAGTAACTTGCCCCAGCTTTTACAGATAATAAGAATGGGAGCTGAATTAAAAATGGACATCTATCTGACTCTAAAGTCCCTGTTTTTCAACTATACCATACTACCATCTCAATAGGTTGACTTTGTTTTCTATGTGCAGTGTCCTAGCAGCTGTAAATTAATGGAGAAGGTGGAATGGCTGGAAGTAAAGGGATTGTTTAGGAGATGCTGCCTTGGGGCTCTTTGGGGCCTAAACTAGGCTTCTATGTGGGAGGAGATTTAGCCTTGAAACTCTCTTGGGGCCCCAGGGTGTGTGCTTTGAAACAGTTTTTATGAGGCAGCTGGGATATGTCCGGTGAGGGAAGTCTGATTAAAAAAATGCAGTAGCTTTTTATGTGTTTCTTTTGGGGGGAGGGGAGAGAAGTATATTTATTGGGATTAAGAGTCAACTAGAAGTTGCCATTTCTTTAAGTTTCAGTTAAGATATGGAATACTTTTTTTTTTTTTCCTTGAGACTAGGTCTCACTCTATAGTCCAGGCAGGTCCTGAACTCACAACAATCGTGCCCCAGCCTCCCGAGTGCTGGGATTACAGGCATGTGCCACTACACCTGGCCACCCCCTTCCCTTTTTTCATGTGGGGGATTAAGCTTAGGACATCTTTGCACTGAGCTGCGTATGTCCCTAGCCTCCCTCCCCCTTTTTAAAATGCAGGTGTGTACCACCATGCCCGATTTATGTGGGGGACTGAGCTGGGCCTTGTGCTTCCTGGGCAGATGCTGTAATCATTGAGCTATGCCCCCATTTTCCCCTATCCTGTTTTTGATGCACGTGTCTTGCTAAGTCACTTAACTGACCAGGTTGAGTTTGCAGTCCTTCTCCCTTAACCCTTCCTAAGTACTGGATTTACAGGCCTGTGCCCCTGGGCCAGGCTGGAGATGGGGATGTAAATCGGGAGGAGCATGTGAAGAGCTCATGAGAAAATACTTGTGAAAGGTGAAAGCACTTGCTTAATTATAAATTGAGGGCTGGTGGTGTAGCTCAGTGGTTAAAGTGCTTGCCTAGCCTGGGTTCTATTCCCCAGCACCACGTACAAGATTAACTCGGTGCAGTGGTACATGCCTGTAATCCTAGCACTTGGGAGGCTGAAGAAGGATTCCCCTGTGTTGGAGGCCAGCCTGGACTACAGAATGAGACCCTGTCTTAGAACGCACACATTAAACTAGACAGATTCGAAAGATTTTTACAACCAAGACTATTCTACTAAAGCAACAATTTATTGCACTTAGTAATTAGAAAAGGCTGGTATTTTAGAACACCTTTGCAAATGAAAAATAGTTTAGAACTGCTGAACCTGGTATTTTTTGACTCTGAACAGCATAAGTCAGACCACTCCCTCCATGAGTCAGCCAAGTAATGTTTAATTTGAATGAACTGAGTTTATAGGCAGAAACCATTTATTACATCATTGAACTTGGGGCACTAGGGAAGTTAATGTTTGAAAGCTTTTGTGTATAACTTTAAAGTGTGAAAGTCCCACATACATATAATTTACTTGAAAGAAATTGTGAACAAGGTAAATTTGTCTTGAATCAAGGGCATAGAGTCACACACTACTGTTGAGCTACATCGCCAGCCTCTTTGAGCTGACACTTTATTCATTTGGTCCTTTAAAGGAGGTATCTCCTTATGTAGTGATTAATTGTAAGCCATTTTATGTTTTGAGGCACAAAGTTGAAATTCAGTAGAGATTTGTTTTACAAGGTTTGACTGTTGCTCCTTTTTGTTGGACTGTGGGATGGCACTGGTTATCAGTGAAGCTTATAGGAAAACATTTACAAATAAAAATCAGAGGAATAGCACATACATTTGTAGCTGTTGCTCTTGAAAGTGTGACATTTAGAATGAAACCTGAGATAGGGTTTTTTTTTTTCTTTTTCAGGTGTTACTCCATCAGCTGTACAACTTGTAAATAGAAGTTTGGGTATCTGTAAAATTTTTTGAGTAACTGGAAATCAGGATCTATAGTTTTAACATGGTAGAATGTTAAGTTTGAGGTGTAGGGTAGTGGTATAGAGAGCATGTTACGTTGTAGTACTTGTAAAGTGCAACATTAAGCTTTAGAGCTTTAGCTTTGAGCACTTTTTTGAGCCAGGTGTAATCCAGCATTCTGGGAGGCTGAGACAGGAGGACTGTTAAGTTCAAACCCAACCTGGGCAACTTAATGACTTAGAGAAATCCCATCTGTCTCAAAATAAAAAATAAAGGCTGGGGGGAGAGGAATGTTGTATTTTAGTGGTTAGGCCACATGCCTAGCTTGCACAAGCCCCTGGCTTGGATTTCCCAGCAGCACTCAAAAATAGCTGAGCATAGTGTCAATGCCTGTAATCCCAGTACTTGCGAGTCTGAAGCAGGAGAATTGCCATGAGTTCGAGGCCAGCCTTGGCTACATAGTAAGTTCAGGACCTGTCTCAAAATAAATAAAAACAAAAATAAAACATTGGCTGGGGATATGGCTCAGTGTAAAGGCCCTGGGCTTGATCCCCAGTACCACCAAGGAAAAAGAAAAGACTTGAGCCTTCTCTGTGGCATATCACAGATCATTTCATTTAAACCTTAGTAATTTTCTTGTTTGTTTAGAATGGGTCTCTATTTAGAAACAAAGGATAGAGGGGTAAAAGCTCTCGCTATGGGAGGGAGTCCCAAGTGGATTGCCCCTAAACCTTAATAATCTTACGAGAGATATTCTTTCAGCTTTACACTGAAAGGAATTGATTTATAGATTGATTGTTGAATCCCAAGTTTTGGCGTCCATGTTAAAGGATATTAGTAGATGCCAGTGAGTAAAACTTGTTTTCCTATTGAAGATTAAAATACTTAAATCCCCATTGAGAACAGGGGTAATTACTTTGGAAAACGGTGATTTGAGTCTGCTAATCTGACTTTCTTTGTGGTGCTGGGGATTGAGCCCAGGGTTTTCTTTTTTTTTTTTTTTTTTCTTGGGAGGACTTGTTTTTCGGTTTTGGAACTGGGGATTGAACCCAGGGCCTTCAGTGTGCTAGGCAAGCGCTCTGCAGCTGAGCCCAGGGTTTTCACACTGAGCTGCAGTTGCAGCCCATTTTCGTTTTTGAACTTGAGACAGTCTTGCCAAGTTGCCCAGACTGGGCTTGAACTTGAGATCCTGCCTTAGTCTCCCAGAGTGCTGTGCCACCAAGCTGGCTATCTGGGGAGTATTAGCAGTTTTTCCTCCATTTTGACCTTCAGAACTATTGTATACATTATATATATTCCCCCCTCCCCCAATCACCTTTTTTTTTTGGTAGTCCAGGCTGAACTGTATTCCAGGATGTCCTGGAACTCACTGCCATTCTCCTGCCTCAGCCTCCCAAGTGCTAGGATTACAGGCATGCACCACCTTGCCCTGTTCATGTGGTGCTGGGGACCTGAACGCAGGGCCTTGCACTTGTTAGGCGAGTGCTGTTAACAGCTGAGCTGTGCCTCCAGCCCTTTACGTTTCCTTTATTATAGTCTGAATCATGTTGTCTCGTTTACTGACTTTCTGGCTGCTCTCTTGGGACTTGATGCCGTATAGGATTGTTTGGTGTAGTGCTGAAGTGGATGTTATGTGTAAATCCTTTGCTCCTTGGACTTCTGGAGGTCTAGGCTAAAACACAGACTGACCACCCTAGGTCAGGAGTGTAGCTCAGTTGGTAAAGTGCTTGCCTAGTATACCCAAGCCCCTAAATTCCATTCCTCAGCACCATATTTTTTAAAAAAGCTGGGAATAGTGGTGCACACCTGTAATCTCAGTACTTGGGAGGCTGAGGTGGGAGGATTGCTGTGAGATGGAGGCTGTGTGGACTACATAGTGATTCAGGATCAGCCTGGACTACAGAGTGAGGCCCTGTCTCAAAAAACAAAACAAAACAAAAAAACAACCCACAGGGCTGGAGGAAAAACACTGCAGTTGCTTATTTAGCATATACAAGGCTCTGGGTTCAGTTCCCCAGCGCCACATAAGCTGGGTGTGGTGGCAAATGCCTGTAATTCCAGCACTCAGAGGCTGAGGCAGGAGGATTGTTGTGGGTTCCAGGCCAGCCTGGGCTGCATAGTGAGTTCAGGACCAGCCTGGGCTACAGTGAGACCCTGCCTTAATCAAACTAGCCAGCAACACCAAATTCACTGCCCTAGCACCTCCACAAAGGAAATTACACTATAGCACTGCAGGCTCTATTTGCTTTTCTCAGTTTCCCATGGTGAGAAAATGAGCCTTTTACATTTTTTTCTTTTTGGTGGTACTGGGGCATCAAGAACTAGATCTTCACACTCCATCTCCAGCTTATTTTTATTTTATTTTATTTTTTTGATTTTGACATAGAGTCTCATTAAATTGCTAACAAGCCCAGGGTGGGCTTGAGCTCGCAACCTTTTTTCAGCCTCTGAGAGTGCTGAGTATACAGGCATGTGCTACTGGATCTGTCTCTCCCACTCCACATCTTAAGGTCGTTTACCGTTTAATGTTTATTTGGTCAGTGTAGGTTTGTAGGATACCAAATCTTTCCCAGAAAAATAACTTTGAGGAATTGACAAAATTATACCTATGCAACTTTAGTACGTGACCTTTTATTCAAATGTGCTGACCGTTTCATCCATAGGTCTTGTTAACACAGCATCTACTCCACTTTAAGTGGTGAAACTAAATTTCGTTATTTGATTATAAATTTACATTGTACTGTTAAGTTTTTCAAACAATATAGAGAATTTAAAAATAAGGCTTTTCTGTGATTCTTTCTGTGCTAGTTGAGTCTGGTTTGAAAAAATATTTGGAACATTACAGTGGTCTTTACCTTTCAAGAAATGGTGTATTAATTCCTTTCATAGTATTTTTGGGTTAAAATTTCATGCTTCTCAGAAAATATTAATTATTTTGGCAATAAAAGGCACACATGATACATTTGGTTTAGATCAGATAAATTTTATTTTTATTTCTGCAGTAGTCTGAAATGTTGGCTCTTAACTAATGTGTCATTTGAAAAGAATTCAAATTTTAAGTCAGGCCTGCGTCTTTCAGTTGTCCTTGTGTTTTAGTTAAGATTCGATCACCTTTTTCCCCTCCATAATTATTTTTATTAGTATTTGTTTGTGATACATAAGTTACCTTATTTATTTGTGCTACATAATATATAGGGGCTATGTATAGATATCTATATATGTCACATTTTAAGATTTGAGTATCTTTTCCTCCACTGTTTTACAGGAAATAATTGCTAGACTGTGCCATCACTGTGTTCATAAGCTGGATTTATGTACATAAGTGATATTTATTGTATTTAATAATAAATTGGTGTTTTCCCACTTTCCATTATTGGTGAAAAGCCTATGGTGAGGGAACAGCGTGACTAGCTAGTACAGAAGGATGTGAGTCATCAGTAGAATTTGTCAGCAAACTGAGAAGGATATGATAAAGAAACAATGGATTCTAATGACATTATTCTTCACTTTACATGTTTGGTTACAAACAAGTTTCCTTTGGGTGATTAGTTTAAATTATGAAAACATGAATCCTTGAGTGAAAAGTGCTTTGAATATAAGTCATAGATTAAACTGTGGTTTGATTTTCTAGTGAGATGGGATCTTCATTTGGAGTTCTTCAGTCAGAATTTAAATGTATTTCATCTGCACTGGGAGAAATAATTCAACTGTCAAGTAGGATTTAATAAATTGAAAGAACATTGTTATACTTTTTGGTAATATGGAGCTGCTCAGATCAGAAGAGAACATTGGGGCTGGAAGAATGGCACAGTGGTTTAAGCACTTGCCTAGCAAGTACTAAGTCAAGTGCTAAGTACCTGAGTTCGATTCCCCAGTACCACATAAGCTGGGTGTGGTGGCACACGCCTGTAATCCCACCTCTAGGGAGGTTGAGGCAGGAGGATTATCATGAGTCCAAGGCCAGCCTGGGCTACAGAGCGAGACCCTGTTTCAAAAACCCCATTAATATAATATTTTGTTCTGTCCTCATGGCTCCTACTCTTAAATTTTTAAGAGCTTTTGGTGCTCTAGCTCCTCCCCTGCCTGTAGGAGAGTTCCTGCCATTCACTTTTCTTTTTTATATTTGACCTAATAAAGTTGCTTTCTACTCCTAAAAAATGTGCTTCAGAGATTTTAGTTTTTCTTTTTTCTTTTTTTTGAGACAAGGTCTCATTCTGTAACCCAAGCTGGTCCTGAACTCTATGTAACCCCAGCTAGCCTTCGACTCAGTGGCAGTCCTCCTGTCTCAGTCTCCTCATTGCTGGGATTACAGGCATGCACCACCATGCCTGGCTGGTGCTGGGGAACCAAACTCAGGGTCTTAACCACTCTGCCACAACTCCAGCCCCCTTAAGACTTTTAGTGTACTTAAGTTGATCTGAATTTCTCAGCATGGTCAAGGGCCCCTTTGTGTTACCTAATCAGGGGTTAAACCCCTTTTGTGAGTAAAGCTAAGATGGCCCTTTGCTCTTCCTACCAGTTTCTGTCCTAAAAGTTTAACCTTTTATCAGAAGTCCTAATCCCGTTTCGTTCTTTTCATGCTTATTTTGTCTCTTCCGAAGTATTAGTATTGCTATGAAAACTTAATCCCATTGTTTTGCACCCAGATTGATTCTTCTTGGAGCTAGATCCTGGATAGTGTTTGCACGATGTGCACACAGACCTCTGTACATGTCTATTCAGAGATTTGATAAGTTGCAAGGAACCAACAAATGCCAAAACAAAAACAGCCCTTAGAAGGAAGCAACCTGATCTTTTCACCCTAGCTTCCACTTTCTTCTGGCTTCTCCTGGCCCTTGTTGTTTTCCAGATTATTATTCTCAGACTCAAAGTCCCAGTCTCATGATCTCAGGTGTTCCTTGTTGCAGATCACTTCCCTGACCAGCTTGTGGTAGCTTCTCTCTGAGTTTATGCACAATGGCATGACAGGCCTGGAAGAGGGATGACATAGGCCTGATAGTGTTAGGGTTTGGATCTAGACACTACCCCAAAAGCCCCATGTGTTTGGAAAATGACTCAGGCATGGGGGTTCATTACTTTCCTGTGCTCTTAAGAGGTAGGGCCAGGTTGAAAGGGCAGATCACTGGAGAGTGACATGGAAAGTTAGACCTCCCTCTGGCTCTGCCCTTTACTTTCTGGTTACTGGCCATGATGGAATTAATAGCTTCTGTAGCTAGGCTCGTCATAATGCCATTTCACCATTGCAGACCATCCACGACTGGACTAAGACTTTCTAAAACTGAGCTAAAATAAATTTTTCCCTTCAAAAAAAATTAGATATGTTACATTTTATTATCATTTGGAGGTAGAGACAGATTGCATTTGAAGAATGAGAACAAAAATTAATGGATTTTGGGGCTTGAGGAATGGCTCAGCGGTTAAGTGCTTCCCTAGCAAGCGCTAAGTACCCAAGTTCGATTCCCCAGCATCACATAAGCCGGGCGTGGTGGTGCACGCCTGTGAATCCAGTGCTCGGGAGGCTGAGGCAGGTGGATTGTTCTGAGTCCAAGGCCGCCTGGGCTCCATAGTTAGTTCAGGACCAGAGCGAGACCCTGTCTCAAAAAAAATGGATTTTACATTCTCCCTCCCCCTGTACTAAGGATTGAATTCAGGACTTTTGTATTGAGCCTGTATCCCTAGCCCATTCATTCATTCATTTATGATACTGGGAATGAGCCCCAGGTCTTCACACTGAGATAAATGTGTAGCCTATTTTTATTTTTGATTTTTTTGGACATGGTCTTGACATGGTTTCCTTTGCTGGGCTCAAACATGAAATCCTCCTACTTCATCCTCTCGAGTGCTGGATTTACAGGCATGAACTGCAGTAGCCAGCAAATTTTACCTTCTTTAATTGGAAGGTGAAGGAATATGAACAGGTTTGATGCACACACCTATAATCCCAGCACTCTGGGAGGCTGAGGCTGGACGAATACAAATTTAAGAGTACCCTGCATAGTTAAGTGATATCCTGTCTTAAAAATAAAAATTAAAAAAGGCATAGCTTAGTGGTAAAACTGTTGCCTAACAAGCACAAGGCCCTGGTTGGATTCCCCAGCACCACATACAGCACACCTGTTATCCCAGCAATCTGGAGATTGTGGCAGGAGGACAGCTATGAGTTTCAAGCCAGCTGCACTGCATAGTGAGTTCAGGACCAGCCTGCACTACAGAGTGAGACCCTGTCTCATAAAAAGCAAACCAAAGAGCTGGCGTGGCATGTTGCTCAGAGTGAAAGCTCTGGGTTAAATTCCAGTACCACCAAGGCAGAAAAAAAGATGAGTTGTGAATTCATGTTGAATTAAGCTAGTGAGAAAAGAATAATAACTCCTAACATGACATTACAGAGGTATTTCACCATTTTTTACTTCCCTCATATGTAATATGAAACATTTACTTTCATTATATGTTTTTAAAAAGTTGACAGTTACTGTGTTTTGTGAAAGTAAACGTGACTGAGTAGACACTATTATGTAAAAGGCCACCAGTAGTACACACCGAGAGATGGCTGTGATGAACAAAGTGATTTATAAAATACAAGCTTAGGAGAGGAAGTGAAGTGTAACTAACTTCATTTTAGGGGGAACTTAGACCACAATGCCCCAAAAGCAGAAACATTTCTGGGACCAAGACAGTTCGTATTGACAAGATGTGTTTTGGAAGTTTTATTCTGTGTCCCATACATAGAGAGCTTCCCTTTTCCCCTTTTCAGAATAGATGGAGAGAGTGTATTATGTCAATACGCTGGACTAAATGGGAAGTGAGAAAATGTAAGCTGACCCATAAACTGCCAAAGTCTCAAACATGGTTTATTTTAAATAATGCTAACAATAGCCTAGTAGTTTTTGCTTTGCATGTTCCTCTTGAGCTGTAGGTTATTTTGAAAGGTGATTCAAATAACCTTTCCCAAGTGTCTGTTTTGCAACCTCAGGGAACTTGCAGCTGTTCCAGTCATTCTATCTGTCTTGATATAGCTCAGAAAACATTGCAGAGTAGTGTTGACAGACCTAATTCAGGTGTTCTTTGGGATTCTTACTGTTGAAATTGCTTTAGTACAATCATAGTTCAGAATTTTAAGTGTATTTCTTTATTACTGAAGTAAGCACTCATTGAGTAGATACTGAGTTAATTATGTATGGTGATACTTAAACTGACTTAAAAAAAATAAAATTTAATTGTGCTCCAAGAAAATTACCTGGGCTTTGAGATTTAAGAAAGAGGGATGGAAGAAGGAAAACATTTTAGGATTTGATTTATGGGAAAGCAACTTCCTAATTGGAGGTAATTCTTAATTATATAAGAGAATAATCACAGTTGTTTAGGAAAATGAATGTGTTTTATAATAAAGAGAGTTGGAACTCTTGAAATGCTTATTATATCAAAGTCCTTAAACATAAAGCTCTTGGAAAGGATAGCCAGGATTTCTGGACTGGAAGGCAGCCCAGTAGGATCCCCCACTTGACAGCTTCTCACAAGCCCAAAAAGGTGAGACTAGTCTTTTAAAAAATGAAAAACCCCAATTGAACAACTTAGCTTAGAGAAAGAGAAGAGCTCCAGGAATTAAAAGGAGGCTCACAGAGAAGTTAGATGCCTCTGGGAAACTGCAAACTGGCATGAAGACACGGAGAGGGTATGGTACTGCAAAGCTTCTCTGGGCCACTCAGGCAGGGCTGAGGGTGGTCACGAACAGCAACAGCCAGCTGCCAACGTGAGATGAGCCCAGAGAACCGGGAGCCGGGGAAATGAAAACCTATGGATAGTGCAAACTGCAAACACACTGTGAGCTTCCCCTTGAAAAGTTCTCCCTGCGGCTCTACAGACCAGCTCGGGAGATGCAGTTATTGGCAGTGCCATACTAGGAAGTGACGTGGTCAGGAGCTGCTTTGGGAAGAGCTCTAGCCTGAACTATTTTGGGAAACAGAAGTCACAGATCGGACACACACTAGGAACTTTGAGGAGACTCTTAACAGGTGATTGGGAAGTAGCTGGCACAAAAGACAGTTGCAGACAGTGGAGAACAGGCTGCAGACCTCCTAAATGATTTGGGCTATGATGAGAGCAGGTCAGGGAAAGCAGAGGGCCCTACCCAAAGGTGAGAGGAGCCTGGACAGCCAGGAGTGGTTTGCTGAGGGAACTGGGTATGAATGAGACTGGTTGGAGGCCATCATACTCTTAGGTCCCCCTTGCTGCCTACTCCCAGCATAGAACTCAGTGGGTTTTTGGCTTGCTCTACCCACCTTTATGTGTATTCAAGGAAGTGCCTTGGCTTAGGCATTGGAGTGAACTCCTTCAGGCAAGACACACTGACTTCTGTGGATTTGGACGCAGGAAGGGTGAGGGCAGTTCTCATCTGGAGACACACAGCCAGAGACTAAGCAGGAGACGATAACTGGTGACAGTTAATTTCTACTCCCCTCTCCACCGTGTCTGATAAAGAGTAGATGCCAACAACACCACAAGACCTGAATAGCGACTCATTATCCAAGTGACAGTGAAAATTTTAGGACTCATCTCAGTTGTTGTTTGTATGTAGCTTGGGTTTGTTACTTTTTGTTGTTGTTGGTTTCCAGTTCTTTCTGCCTTTTTAAAATAGCATTTTTATGATAATTGTGTTATTTTTCATCCTTTCTTGTTCTTTGTGTTACTTTTACTAATTCTGTTTACTTTCTGCTAGTCCTCAATTGGAATTTTATCTCATTTTCTCTATCCCTTCTGTGCTTCCTAAAACTAATCCTTTGCTTTAGTCTTCCTTTTCCCTACCCCCATCATTCTTGTTAACTACTATTGTGATTTTTTAAAATTTTGAGACAGAGTCTCACTCTGTAGTCCAGACTGGTCCTGATCTCACTGTGTGGCCAAGGCTGGCCTTGAACCCATGGCAGGCAGTCTTCCTGCCTTAGCCTCCCAAGTGCTGAGTGCTGGGATCACAGGCGTGCACCACTTGGTGCTGGGGAATCCAACTCAGGGCTTTGGCCTTGCTGTCAAGTGCTGAGTTATTCCTCCAGCCACTAGCTGTTTACTTTAGCCTAGGAAGAGCTAGTAACTTTTGCTATTTAGATATACCTAGGATATTAGTGCAGATTTCTTTTCTTTTTTTTTTTTTTTTTTTTGAGATGGGGTCTCTACTTTAGTCCAGTCTGGTTGTGAGCCCACTACATAGTCCAGCCTGCCCTTGAACTCTCAGCAATCCTCTTGCCTCCTCAGTGCTGGGATTATAAGTGTGCACCACCATACCCAGCTTTATGTGGTGCTGGGAAATCAACTCAGGTACTTAGCACTTGATTAACTGCTGATCTATGTCTCCAGCCCCAGATTTCTTTACAGTTATTAGCAAAGGTATAATGTTGCCTCTAGTAGATCTTTTGGGTAAGTTACTATTTGGTTTGTCTAGATAGTAATAGTATAGGTCATATTCCTGAATCTTTTTCTTCTCTCTTTTCTCTCTTTTTTGAGACAGGGTCTTGCTGTATACCCCAGACTGGTCCTGAACTCACTGGTGTAACCATGCTGGCTTTGGACTCAGGACAGTCAGCTTGCCTCAGCCTCTAAGTGCTGGGATTACAGGGTTGTGCCACCATGCCCAGCTTTATGTCGTGCTGGGGAATTGAACTCAGGTCCTTGGACTCGCAGGGTGAACACTTTAACCATTGTGCCATTCCTCCAGCCCCATAATTCTGTTGTTTAAGAGTACAGTAGTTATAGTATTTTACTAGTTATGGTTTGCCAATAATTGTCTTAGATTATATTATTGATCCCTTTTTTTACTATTAATGATGCCATAGTAGGAGTATATTAAGAGTTAGCAACCTTTAGCTTTTTAGTTTAGGTGATTATTTCAGATTTTTATTATTAATGGTGATACAGTGTTGCCATTATTAGATCTTTCTAAGTCAGTATATGTTTTAAGTAGCAGTATTAATACTAATGTTAAAGTTGTAGAATTTAATTGGTTGTTATATATCTATAAATGGTTTTTCTTAGGTTGTACCATTACTGCAAAATTTAGTTCATACTTTTAATAGTGGCATAGTGGTTGATCTTGGTTTTCACTGTATGCCTTTAGCTGGCTTGTCTTTGGGTTACCAACATTACTGTGATTTCATTTTTCCCTCATTGAAAAAGTGCAGGGTATTAAAAAAGCAATAACTGGTAGCAAGAAGTCCCCCAAACTTAATAGCTAAGAAGATTGAAAGCGGCATAGATGTAAAAATATAGACAAAGTCAAGGGAGCACCATGAAAGAAAAAAATCTAACTGAAGAAATGTTCATGGTAGAGTTTTTTGACCTTACCTGACCTGCAGTCTTCAACAGTAGAATGAGAAAACAAATCAGTAAGACATGCAGAAACACCTAACTTCCATGAAGCTGATAACATGGGTCCCAAAATAGTGGAACTTATAGGAAACAAAGTCAAAAAACAAGTGGACCAAATGTTCAAGTGGTTCAAACAAGGCATACTTAAATAAATTCAGGATATTTAGTGAGCTTAAAGAGGAACTTACCAAACACTTAATGGTCTTAGTTGATAAAAAGTTTGGTGAGTTTGTAGAAGACACAAACAAAAAGCTGACTGAGGTAAACAAGGTGAAGATAGAAGGAACATGTTGACATAGAAGGAGAACACCTGAAAAGATACCAAGCTGAAATTCAAGATATGAAAAATTCAGTTGAAAGTATGAGAAGCTGGCTTGAGCAGTGTGAGGACAAAGTGCCCGACTTTGACTACAAGGTTGACAAGTTAAATGATGGAGTCAGGTGCGCCCTCAAAACAGTACAGCGAGTTAACTGGATACAACAGCTGCTGAGTGATTCAAAGAGAGTCAGCCCCAGAATCACAGATGTAAAAGGATGATCAAAAGACAACACAAAAAGGTACAGAGGATTCATGCGCTGAAATCATGGCAAAAACAAATTCCCAAATACAGGAAAAAAGTTAATATTGAGGTACGAGAGGTAAAAGAACAGCAAGTAACCTTGACTGGAAAGGAGTGGTTCCACATCACATCTTAGCCAGAATGACAGAAATTCAGCACAAGTTGACTATTAGAAGAAGAGCAGATACTATCCTACCAAGGCATGTCCATCCAAACAACTGCAGACTTCTCAGCATAAATCATAAAGACCAGGAAATCCTAGAATTAAAGTTTTTAATTAAGCTCTAAAAGAAACAGAATATCAACCCAGACTTTTATCTGGAAAAATTAATTTCTTAAAATTGAAGGAGATGTAAAATTTTTCGTGATAAATGCTGAAAATGTTTCACTAGACCAGCATTACAGAAAATACTTAAGGGGGTGGGGTCTTAGGCAGAGAAAGAGAAAATAGCAGCACCAAGTAGAGGAAACATCAAAAGTGGTATACTGGAAAACTAAACCCAATACTTAAAAAGAAGCACAATAACTTGATTTGGAAACTGTCTTACAGTAATAACTCAATTTTAATGATCTTAATAAAGAAAACATAGGCTATGGGCAGGAGGAATAGCTCACAGGTTAGAATGCTTGTCTGGCAAGTACAAGGCCTTAGGTTTGATTCCCCAGCACCACAGAAACCGGGCATGGTGGTGTGCTTCTATAGTCCCAGCACTGGGGAGACTGAGGACGATGGTGGTTGTCTTCAAGGCTAGCCTGGACTACAGAGTGAAACCCTGTCTCAAATACAAACAAAAAATCCCCAAAGGCTGAAAGATTGGACCAAAACCAAAATCTGGTGTTGGAGGATTGGCACCGTAGTTAAAAGTGCTTGCTTAGTAAGCACAAGGCCCTAACTTTGATTCCCCAGCACCACATAAAGCTGGGTATGGCGGCACATACCTGTAATCCCAGCACTTGAGGGGCTGAGGTGGGAGGATTGCCGTTAGTCCAAGGCCAGCCTGGGCTACAGAGTGAGAACCTGTCTCAGAAAAGCAAAGCAAAACAAACAACAAAAGGCCAAAACCCCAAAATGATTATCATTTGTTGCTTGCAAGTAACATAACATACTTTATCTACAAAGAAGTAGAACAAAAGTAAATGGATGGAAGTTAATGCTGTGTGCACCTGGAGCCTGAAAACAAAAATAGCTATACTATTCTCAGACATGGCAGGTTTTAAGCTAAAACACAAGAATAGACAACAATGGACGGTAAAGGGAACGGTCCAACAGAGTTGGTGCACCCAATTTCATAAAAACTAGTGAACTTGAAGTCAGCTAGACCCCAATACAGTCATAGCAGGGGACTTTAGTACCACACTCACATAAATAGACTAGCCAGACAAGTCAACAAAGAAACATCAGAGCTGTATCACACCACAGAACACATGGATTTAACGGTTAATCTGTCATATTCCGTCCAGCATCAACAGAATACACCTTCGCAGCAGCACATGGAACCTTTTCCAAAATAGATGATGTCCCAGGCCATAACACATGCTTAAATAAATACAAAGAAATTGAAATAATTCCCTGCACACTTTGAGATCATAGTGAAATGAAAGTAGAAATCAAGAGCAAAAGAAACTACAGAAATTGTACAAATGCATGGATATTGAATAGTACATTGTTGAATAAGCAGTAGATAACAAAAGAAACCAGGGAAGAAATAAAAAATTTCAAGTCCAACTACACTGGAAGCTCATATCAGAATCTGTGGGACACAATGAAAGTAATACTAAGAGGGAAATTATACCTATGAATGCACACTCTTAAGTAAACACAAATCCCGAATAATCCAAATCCAGAAACTGTAGGTGGAAAGAAATATAAAGAGCAGTGTGGAAATTAATGAAGTAGAGACAAAAAAACCATTGAATCAAAGAATACTTCTTCAGAAAGACAAATAAGATTGATAAGCCAATACCTAAACTCACCAAAAGAAATAACTCATTGAAATCAGAAGTGAAAAAGGCAAAATCACAACAGATATTGCTGAAATCCAGAGAATTAGAAAAAACTTTTGAAAATTTAATATTCATTAAGTTTGAGAACCTAGAAGAAATAGGTAAATTCCTAGACACATCAGATACCAACATTGTACCAAGAAGATATAAAAACCCTGAATAGCCCAATAAAGAGTGAATATGAAACAGTAATAAATACTAAGGTCTCTACCAAAGAAGAAAAGTTCAGGACCTAGAAGATTACTGCAGAATTTTATCAGAACTTCAGGCAAGATGCTTCTCAGACTTTCTTGTACAATTGGAAGAAATATTGCCAAACTCTTTCCTGGAAGCTAGGATTGTGCTGATAGCAAAACCAGACAGAGATTTACAAAAAGCAACAACAACAACAAAGAAACAGAAACAGTAGGCCAATTTCCTTTGTATAGATGCAAAAATCCTTAACAGGATACTTGCAAACAATGCAGCAGATTCTTAAAAAGATATACCATGACCAATTTGATTTTATTACAAGAATGCAAGAATATAGAAGTCAATTAATGTAATAAGCCACGTAAATAAAAGTAGTGACAAGAATCATGTGATTATCTCAGTTGACACAGAAAAAGCCTTTGAGAAAATCCAAAATCCATTCATGATAAAATCCTTGATGAAAGTAAGCATAGAAGGATCTTGGCTCAAGCTAACTAAAGCAGTTTATGACAAAGCTACTGCCAGCATCATGCTATGTGGGGAAAAACTTAAAAGCATTTTCTCTAAACCCAGGAATAATACAAGGCTGTCCATTCTCACCACTCTTGTAAAACCATTATGCTCTGAAAAAAGAAATTAAAGAGGTCTTTCAAGAGTAGAAAGGTATTTCCTGTTCCTGAAGAGGCAGAACCAGTGTTGTCAAAATTGGCCATACCATCAGTAAAACAGAATACCAATAGCATTTTCCATAGATTTAGAAAAACTTACCTTAAAATTTATATGGAACCATAAGAGACCTAGAATAGCCAAAGCAATTCTAAGCAACAGGGCAAAAATAAGAAGCATTACAACCCCGGGCATCAAGTTATATTACAATGAAACAGTGATAAAAACATAAAAACACAGATGGTAGAGGCAAGACAAGTAGACCAGTGGAACAGAATTGAAGATGTAGAGACAACTTGGAGCACCCTCGGCTACCTGATCTTTGACAGAGGGGCAGACTGCACACTGGAGAGCAGCTGGCCTCTTAACTAACTGCTGGTAAATGTAGTTATCCACATCGCAGGAGAATGAAATCTAGCCCCACATCTTTTGCTACATACCAAAATCAAATCAAAATGGATCAAAGACCTATATAGTAAAGTGGAACACTGAACCTGCTGGAAGATAAAAGAGGCAAAAACCTTGAAGACATAGGCATAGGCAAGGACTTTCTCAGCACCCATTTCGCATGAGGTAACACCATGATCAACACTTGAGATTATATCAAAAAGCTGTTGCATAGCGAAGAAAACAGAGGGAAGAGAATACTGATGGAATGAATGGGAGAAGATTTTTGCCAGCTACTCTGCACAGATGACTAATATGTATGTAAAATATACAAAGAACTGAAAAAAGTTTAGGCTTCCCAATAAAAGACCCCAACAGAAAATGAGTAGTTGAAATAAATTGATGGTCCTCAAAAAGTACAGGTGGCCGTTAATGCTTCCAGATGTCAAATTATATTACCAAGCAGCAGGGATAAAAACTATATGGTATGGGCACAAAAACGAGTTTTCTAGTGGAACAGAACTGAGGATGTAGGGACAGCCTCAAGTACCCGCAGCTACGTGATTTTTGACAGAGGCCAAAAGCACACAGTGGAAAAAATGATAAATGGTGCTGGGACAATTGGTTATATCCACATGCAGAAGAATGAATTTAGACATAAACCTATCACCGTGTGTAAAAATCAAAGCAGATCAAAGACCTAGGTATTAAAGTGGAAGCACTGAGTCTTCTGGAAGATAAAATAGGCAGAAATCTAGATGATAGGTGTGGGCAAGGCCTTTGCTAATGGGACACCTGATGGAAAAGAAATAATCTCCAGAATCAACAAAAAAAGTTTCTGCATGGCAAAGGAAACTATCAACAGTGAAGACAGAACTGACAGAATGGGAAAATTTTTTTTTTCCACTTAACACATTGGACAGGAGGCTAATCCCTAGAATATACAAGAAACTGAAGAAAACCCCCTCAAGATCAAAGACTCTGTTAAAAAAAATGGGCATGTGAAATGAATAAGCAGTTCTCAGATGAAGCTCAAATGGCCAGCAAACATACAAAAAGATGTCTGTCATCCTTAGCCATTAGAGAAAAGCAAATTAAAACATCACTAGGGTAACCTTACCTCAGTGAGAATGACACATACCAAGAAGTTGAGGACTGGTGTGGTTAAAGTGTAGGCCCTGAGTTTGATTCCCCAGCACCACATAAAGCTGGGCATGGTGATGTATGCTTGTGATCTCAGCATCTGGGAGGCTGAGGCAGGAGAATTACCATGAGTCTGAGGCCAGCTTGGGCTACAGAGCAAGACCCTGTCTCAAAAAAAAAAAAAAAAAATGAGCAATTGATGCTGGCGAGGTTGTGGGGGAGGTAGAGGGAGGAAGAATCCTTCTACGTTGCTGGTGGGACTGTAAACTGTACAACCACTATGGAAAGTAGTATGGAGATTCCTCTAAAGGATGAAAATACACCATGAGATCCAGCAATACCTCTTCTTCATGTCTTCCCAGATTAAAAGCAGTGCACAGTAGAGATATATGTATACCCATGTTTATCAGAGCACAGCTAACAATAGCTAAATTGTGGAAGATGCTGACATACTTATCAACAGACCAATGGGTACAAAAATTGTGTATGTACTTAAATGAAGTACTGCTCTTCCGTAAAGACAGATTTGAGGCTTTTGTAGGTAAACAGATGCAACTTGAGACTGTCATGCAACTGAAGTGAATAGGCAGTGAAGTGAGTTGTCAAAAGTTAAATATTGCATGGTTTCTTTAATATGAGAACCCCAGAATTTTATAGGGTCTAAAGGGTGTGGTAGTGGGAATTGGAGGATAAGGGAACAGGAGGGCCAAAAAAGGAGAGGGAAGGATTGTAATGTTGACATGATATGTGTGTGTACAAAATACCCAGGCTTAGTATATAGCTTAATATAATTGTGAAGTGTGTATACTAATAAAAATGGGGGAAAAGTACAGATGGCCAGTAAATACATGAAAAATGGTCAGCCTCTTTAGCCTTTAGAGAAATGCACATTGAAACTACACTCAGGTTCTGTCTTCCAACAGTAAGAATGGGTATTATTAAGACTTATAATAATACTGGCAAGGACAAGATGAAAAAGGACCCCTTCTACATTGTTGGTGGGACTGTAAACTAGTACAACTGCTAGGAAAGCAGTATGGTGATGCCCAAAAAAACTGAGAGTAGGTTTCCCATACCTTTTCTGGTATCTTCTCAAAAGAGTTAAAGGCAGGGTTGGAAGAATATCTCAGTGGTTAAAACACTTGCCTAGCAAGCACAAGACCCTGAGTTTGATTCCCCAGCCACACCCAAGCTAGGTGTGGTAGTGCATACCTGTAATCCTAGCACTGGGGAGCCTGAGGCTGGAGGATTGCCAGTGAGTCCAAGGCCAGCCTGGGCTATATAATGAGTTCAGGACCAGCCTGGGCTACAGAACAAGATTCTGTCTCAAAAATAAGTAAGTAAATAAAAAAAAAAGTGATGGAAGAAAATAGAAAACTCGACTATAGAGGGGGAAAGGGCATGTCAGGAGTGGCAAGAGGATGGGAAAGGAAGCAAGAATGATCAAGATGCACTGTGTATCTGAGCTAGTTCCTCAAGTTGAATGTAATTATTATGTATTGCATGTATACCTACTACTAATAATTTTGAGACAAAAGAAGGTATGCAGGATGCCTTTACCTGAAATTGGAAAGAATGAATAAACTTTCTGGAGCTATTCAGCATAGTTTTTAAAAGGTGAACTGAAGACTGATACCGAACTTTAGGATTGTGCTGTTAGCATTTTTAATGTTATGAACTAGTATTCTCTCTCTCTCTCTCTCTCTCTCTCTCTCTCTCTCTCTCTCTCTCTCTCTCTCTCTCTCTCTCAACAGTATCTCACTCTGTAGCCCAGGCTGGTCATGATCTCACTATGTAGTCCTGGCTAGCCTTGGATTTGGTAATCCTCCTGCCTCAGCCTCCTGAGTGCTGGGATTATAGGCATGTACCATCATACCCAGCTTTATCTGGTGTTCGGAAATCAGTCCAGGGCCTTGCTTTAACTGCCTCTTCCTTCTGCCCCTTCTTTATTTTAAGAAAAGTGAGAATTGGCTATAGTGCTATTAATTTTATTTACATATATAAAGGAAAGACAATTTTAGACATTCTTGTGGAGAATTGCATGTCTTTAGAGGACAAGTGGAGTACAAAATTAAAATACTTTCAAATGTGCTGTGGAAATACTTAATACAATTTTTGTCTTAAAGGTATTTTTAGATGTAGGTATTACTAGAAAAGGACAACTGCTAATCACTAGGGTACACACAGTTGAAACCCACTCCCTTTTAATATGAGTGGGAACTGGACCCCACAGCACTTCAGTAAATAATTCACTCTTCTCAGAAATATGTGTTGTTGGTTAATTGCTTTCCTTTCTGAGTCCCTGTGTGTTTTGTTGACTTTGAAATGTTAGGATATTTTTATGTCAGTGTCATTTCTTTGTATGGATCTGATCATTGATTTCTGTACTGGAACTTGATTTTCAAGTTCCCTTTTAAAGTGAGGAAGTAAAAAAGTGGGAATAACCAAGGAAGTAACTATGAAAAATTTTCAGTGGTTAAAAAAAGTAGATCCTATGGTTTGGATCTTGACTGCCCCCCAGAAGCCTCATGTATTTGGAACTATGTGTTGTTGTTGGGAGATAGGGCCTGGCTGCAAGAGGCAGATTCTTGGGGATTGGCCTGGAAAGATTGTGTCAACTTGTTCAGAATGGGGGTTGCCCAAGGCAGAGCTTTCAAGTGTATGACTATTGACTTGTGGGTGGTGAGTAAGGGACACCCACCCTGGGTGTAGGGAGCCCACCTGATAGTTTGCAGTAATGGAAGAAGAAGAAACATTGTTAGAGCTTCCTGGGAAAGCTCTAGTCTTGCCTGAGTCTCCAGACATCAGTTTGGCTCCTGTTTCACTTAGCTTCTGCTTGCAATGGGTAGAGCAACTTTCTAGCCTATATCTATGCTGCTTGCCTTCACTGTTGCTGGCTGCCCCATGAATGGACTGCTGAAATTGTAAGCTAAGTGAAAGTCTTTCCTCCCTTAAATTGTGAATGTTGGGTATTTTGTCACAGCAGCAAGATAAGTAACTAAGACAGTGTGCATCTTCCTACTTTTAACTTATTTACAGATATTTAGGATCCTAATTTGTATGGAATCTAAAGAATAATACTCAACTTGTTAGGACTGTAGTCACTGGAAGAAGGGAGGTAATATTCAAATCTTGTAAGTTTGAAGAGGCAAGCAGCATTCAATTTTATTTTGATAAGTGCAGTTGTAGAGTGATGAAAAACTGTAGGAACCAGGATACGTAGAGCTGTTGTTTCTGTAAGACTATGAATTGGCAGTGAGTCATAAAAGATGGCAGATTTTAATTTGAGACTGGTAAACCAGAAGTCAAGTGTTTAATTAGTAAGGGTAAGTTCTCTTTAGTTTACAAGTCATCCGATACATTCTCAAATGGTCAAAATGTGGGATATATACAGTATGACTTCACTAAGCAATTTCCTTTTTTTCTTGATTTTTAAGAAGTGTTCCCTGAGTAACCTATATACATAAAGTTGGGCTTCTATGAGTTGTTAGTTACCTGGCAGCTTAACTCTTTTCCATGAAACTCCACTTCCCAGCCTGTGGACAAATCCTTTTGGGTTCTACTTAAGAATGTTATCTTGAAGCTAACTTCATATTAATTCCCTCTGTTGCTGCTGCATTGATCAAGCTATCACTCTGTCTCTCTTCAATTATAGCAGTAGGTCCTAACCCATCTCTCCCAACTTCACCCTTACTATTATAATTTGTCTTATTGATTATCATGATCCTTTCAAAACATACATTGTCACTCTTCAATGAATTCCTCTACTGCCTTCTTCTGGAGAATCTTCTCTGAATAAAAGCCAAATCCTTTAGTGGTCAGTAAGATTATCTTTCCTGACTGTCCATTCCTTTGTTTTCTGTATTCCAGTAGCTTTGGCTTCTTTGTTCCTGGTACCCTCCAATCATGTCTCCATCTCACACAGCCTTGAGATAGCTAATCTTTGTGCCTAAAATGTTTTTAGTATCAATTTGGATTATACTTCCAGGTCTTGGATAAAATGTTACTTTTTCATCCAAGTGTTTCTTGATAGACGTATTTAAACTTGTAATCCAGCCTTCTTGTAGCACTTCTAATTCTGCTGCTAATATTTTTCACCAAAGCTGTGACATCTGCCCCTTTTTTGCCTACTCAAGTACAAGATCTATTCTGATGGGCATCTTTATTTACTGTTCTTGCTGCCTCTGCAAGAGTGTTGGGCATGTCTTCCATAGACACTTGAGTTAATAAAATTAATATATATATTTTTTGCGGGGAGACAGGGTCTTGCTCTGTAGTTCTGTAGTCCATGCTAATCCTGAACTCACTATGTAGCCCAGGCTGGGTTTGCACTCATGACAGCCTTCCTGCCTTAGCCTCTGATAGCTGGGATTAAAAAAGTGTGCTACTATACCCTGCTTTATGTTGTGTTGGGAAATTGAACCGAGGGCCTTATGATTGCTAGGCAAGCGCTTTAACTGCAGAACTATGCCACTAGCTCCGAATATTCTCTCTCTCTCTCTCTTTCTCTCTCTCTCTCTCTCTCTCTCTCTCTCTCTCTCTCTCTCTCTCTCTTTTGGAGACAGGTTCTCACTCTGTAGTCCAGGCTGGTCTTGAGTTTGCTATGGAGACCAAACTCATAGCAGTCCTCCTGTCTCAGCCTTCCGAGTGCTGGGCTTATAGGCATATGCTACCACACCTAGTTTATGTGGGGCGAGGGAATTGAACTCAGGGCCTTGAGCTTGCTAGACAAGCACTTTTACCTCTGTATTACTCCTTTTGCCCTTGAATTAAATTCTTTTTTTTTTTCCTTTTCGTTTTTGAAACAGGGTCTCTCAACTGTAGCCCAGGCTGGTTCTCAACTCACTGGTGTAGCCCAGTCTGACCTTGAACTCAGAACAGTTTGCCTGCCTCAGCCTCCCGAGTGCTGGGATTACAAGCGTGCGCCAACATGCCCAGCTTTATGTGGTGCTGGGGAATCAAACTCAAGGCCCTGTGCTTGCTAGGCAGATGCTTTAACCTAGGCAAGTACTTTAACCGCTGTGCCATTTCTCCAGTCCCCTTATGTTAAATTCTTGAGACATTTGTAAAGAAAATATCTGGTTCCTCATTTGTATAAGTGGTATTGAAAGATTAGATTACTTGTGCCACTTTTTTGTTGTTGTTGTTGTTACATTGAGGTAAGATTTCGTTCTGTAGTCCAGGCTTTTCTTGACCTATGTAGCCCAGGCTGGCCTTGAACTCCTGTTTTAGCCATCAAAATGGTACTGGGAAATCAAATCCAGAGCCGTGTGTGCATGCTAGGCAAGTGCTTTAAGCACTGAGCTGTGTCCCTTCCCTTGTACTTATTTTAATAGGAAATACAGGATTTTTTATTGTTGTGAAACAGATTTGTTTAAGAAAAAAAGATGTTACAAGATTTTAGTTTCATATATAGTACATGTTATGCTGGTATTTTGTCTGAGTGTTGAAACTAATCTGACTTCAATTTGCATGGCTTTCTGTAGAATTTCTGGGAAGAAAGTAACATTGTAAACAATGTTTGCTTATTCTTTTTCTTTTTCCTCCCTCCCTCCCTCCTACCCACCCTCCCTCCCTTCCTTCCTTCCATCTCACTCTAGTCCAGGCTAGTTTTGAATTCACTATGTAGCCCAGACTGGCCTTGAATACATGGCAGTCCTCCTGTCTCAGCCTCCCAAGTGCTGGAATTAGAGGTGTGCACCACCACACCAGTTTATGTGGTGCTGGGGAATCGAACTCAGGTACTTAGTGCTTGCTAGACAAGTGCTTCAGCTGCTGCCTCCAGCCTTCTGTCTTTATTTGCTTGCTTGCTCTTTAGACCTTCGCTTTTCTATTTTATTTCCCCATATCTAGAATTTCTTATTGTGCATTTATATCATAGTAAACAGTTAAATTAGAGAGGTCATTTAATTTGGAGTTTAAAGAGGTGATTTGTCTGGAGAGTTTGGGAGTGGATTGATAGAATTTTTAAAAGAATGTACAGTAAGGTCTGTTTAAATTAGAGGTGCTGTTATAAATTTCCCTATCTTTGAATTAATTGTATTTATATGAACCTAGAATTACACTTGTTAAGGCAGGACCTGAATTTTACTTGTCTCTAACAAAGAATAAAATAACTTTGCAGAATTGTGAAAGTTATAGGCCTACCTGGGGGCAGAGGGCTTCAGAAAGTTCTTTTCTGATCCTCTGATTATAATATTGTTATAATATAGGTAAATTGTAGATCATTCATTATAGGGTTCTTTATCAACCAAGAATTTAAAAAAGGTGTTAAAAATAAGTTATGCTCCTGACCTCCAGCAGCCAGCTCTGTCCTCCCACGCCCAGGAAACATTCTCTTGTGTTTGTAACGTTTCAGATTGTCCTGAGTATGAAAGTAGATACATGGCTCAAGAATATTTTTAAACACACAGGTCAGTCTCTCAGTCCCCATGGCCTTTTCACTCAATAGTCTTCTAGTTACCTTTATATCATTTCGTTAGAAATTTTTTATTTTTGATAGTACTGGAGGTTAAATCTAGGGCCTCACACATGTTCCGTGAGCAGTTTACTGTTAGTCTATACCCTCAGCCCTGTTTATCAACACAGTGTCTTGCTAAAGTTTTAGGCCCTGCAGTCCTGAAACTTATGGCCATCGTCCCTTATCCCCCAGTAACAGGGTACATCAGTAGTGCATCACTGTGCCCACAAGATCTGCTTTATTTTTAACTTTTGCATGGCTTTCCGTTGTCAGAATGTGCCATAGTCAGATGATAGCTATTGCATTGTTTCATGTGTTTGTCTTTACATGCTTGTGTAGTAGATACTAGCAGTAGAATATTGACATTAGTCATTTAACAGTTCCTTTAGAGTTTTAAGTAGTCTCTTGATACTGAGTTGTATTAGTACCGAACTGCAGCTCGTGGGACTCGGGCTTACTTGCTCTTCTTCTGACTCTTTTATTCCTGCTTTTTCTTTGTTGCTTCCCTTCCTCCTTCCTCTTAATTTAAAAGTGTCTTTCTCACAGACTATTGTGTTCCTTCCGCCCTCCCTCCCTTTCGCTCTTTCTCTGAGACAGGATTTCGCTGTGTAGCCCAGGCTGGCCTTGGACTCAGGGCAATCCTCTTTCCTCAGCCTCCCGAGTGCTGGGAATGAATACAGGTGTGCCATACCACGCCTGGCTTATGTGGTGATGGGAATCAAACTCGGGCACTTAGCTCTTGACATAGCACTTGCTAGGCAAGTGCTTTAACCACTGAACCATTCCTCCAGCCCCCACACCATTTTTTCTAATCCTTCAGTGAAGTTGTATTCTTTTATTAAAGATTGAAATATTGTCTGGAAAATGGAAATGTACCAATATCAATATTTTAAAAGTTAGATTTTATAAAAAAGAAAATATTTCAATTTTTATGTCCAATACAGTTGTATGTGGAGTGTAATATATAACATACTGTTGTCAAGTATAATGTATAATATCAATTGGTAAAACAGTGAGGGTGAGAGTGATGCTAGTGATTGACCCCAGGGACTCGAATATCCTAAACACATGCGTAACCACTGAATCATGTCTCCAGGCAAGAATCAAGTTTTAATTAAGTAGGTAGAGCAGAATTAATGCTAGGAGAACTTTGAAAGAAAGTTTTCCTGCGATGTGGTACAGAGTTTATGCAAAAATATAAGACTCTAACATTTGAGTACTTTCAAGCTATAGTAGGTTGTTTGATTTCCTTACAGGCTGTTTGACTTGTATTAAGTGTGTCACTGGGGTTAACATTAGTTTAGCTGAACTGACAGCTGCAAAAATTTTATTGTTGCTGTGTAGTTGGACTCGTAAGGTGGAGAGGGAACAGGAATTTGCTTTTTATCATGTATTTGTTAACATAGATAGAACATAATGTTTCTTTTGGCAGCAAATCCTTTGTTGGGACTCTCAGTTTTAAGAATTGAAAATCTAATGAATTAACGTGATTCTTCCAAAATGAGGTTGGAAGAATGAGGATAAAGCTTGTTCTGTGTGCTGAGCAGACAAACACTGGTGGCTAGGTAGAAAACTTAAGTGCTAGAGCTGTAACCTTTTAAGCCTGACCACGACTACAGTGCTGGTCTTCCAGTGCTTTTACTCACCTGACACACATCTGCTGTGATAACATCATTGAACTAAAGGGATTTAAACAGGTTAGAATTTCCTTGTGTTTTGCTCTGCACTGCGTGCAAGCTATTGTTCTTTGAGTAGTTAATGATCTTGTCTTAGAAAGTCACAGGTATAGATGATCATCCAAGCTTATATTTGAAGATTATGACTTGACAAGTATTCTAATTTTTTTTCTTTTTCTTTCTTTCTTTTTTTTTTTTGGAGACCGTCTTTCTTGCTCTGTTGTAGTCCAGGCTGGTCTTCAACTCGCTATGTGTCTCAAACTTGCCTTGATTTATGGCCCTCCTGACTCAGCCTCCGAGTGCTGGGATTACAGGTGTGTGCCACCATGCCTGGCCCTTAAGTGGTGCTGTGGATTCAGACTCAGGGCTTTGTATTTTAACCACTGAGCTGTGCCCCTACCCACTATTTTAGTTGTTAAAAGTCAGGAGTTCTTCATCTCTTTACTAGTTTTAAAAATTCTGTGACTGTACAAGGAGTACTGTATTTTTTAGTGTGTATAATCTAAGATGGTGGTGGCTGTGTTTTGGGGGTACAGTTGGAGTTGTGATTGTTTTGGTGGGGGGGTCTCACTCTGTAGGCCCAGGCTGGCCTTGGATTCCTGGCAATTCTCCTGCCTTTGACTCCCAAATACTGGGATTACAGGCATGCACAACCACGCCCAGCTTTATGTGGTGCTGGGGAATCGAACTCAGGGCCTTTAGCTTGCAAGTCAAGCACTTTAACAGCTGTGCCATTCCTCTAGTCCCGGAATTGTGAATTACAAAGAGTGGCACAGTGTATGTTTTTGTTTTTCTTAATTTTGAGTGTGAAAAAGTGTTATGATTTTAGTTGATAACTTACTCTGCTGAAGGTTTTTTTTTTAACATTTTCTTTTCTGTTGCTGGGGAGTCATTGAATCTAGGGGGAGTCATTGAATCTAGGGCATTAAGCACAAAATTTTAGCCTGTCCTGGGCAGTTTAGAGACTTAGACCTGTCTCAAGAAAGTAAAAAAGAGCTAGGGATATGTGACTCAGTTCAGTGGCTCTTGATTCTATTTGCAGCACTGAAAAAAAAAAAATTAAGACAGTTCTCACTAAGTTACACAGCATGGTCTGGAACTTTTGATCCTCCTACTTCAGGATCTCAGAGTACTGGCATTGCAGATACGTACTACCATGCCTGGATGGTGTTATTTAAATTCTTAAGAGTCTCCTTTTGAATTTCTGTATATCTTTCATATTTTAGGAGCATTTTAGTTTTGTGTTTGTGTGCATGATAGTAACACAGTTATGCAATTTAGAAACATTAATACCATTAAGAATACCCGTATACTTATGGTTTTTAAAAAGTCTCAAGAATAGTGTAGGTTTGAAAATTTTTAGACTTACATTACCTGTATTTTTTTCTTTACTGAAAGCGTTAGTATCTTTCATGTTTTTTTCTATCTGGTCATAATCTTTAAGACTTTGTTTTTTGCTTTTGTGGTGTTAGAGACTCATGAGGTTCTGAAGTGTGGTATGCATATATCGTGTTCTGCAAATATTCTGTAACACAGCTATCTCCCTAACTCCAAGACTTTTAAGTTAAGCATTTATTGTTGGTTTAGTAAAGAGGTAAGTTCCTGCACTTAGACTTTGTCCCTATTTCTAGAGGAATTTATGATTATGTTGATACTCGCACACTGAGCCAGCTATAAAGGTTACTGTGTTTCAGAACAGCTGGCCTAAAATATTATTAAAAATTATGCTCACTTCTCTTTTTTGACTTGTACTTTGGTAGGGTCAACATTTGGGGAAGAAAATCATGTGTGAGTCAGTGACTTCCAGATACTTTTGGACCCTAGGCAGTAATGTGCAAAATAGTAAACAGATGAACTGGACTAGAAATGAGGCGATGCAATACACTAGTTCAATCAACAGCATTGATGATAAGTTGGTAATAACACTTGGCCAGCAGAAGACTCCAGTTTAAATTTGGGCTCAGTTAATTCATTGTGATCTTAGACAAGTCAGCTTATTTCTGATCCTCCGTCCTTGTTTCTTATGTAGTAACAGCTACTCAGAAGTATGCAGAAAAAGTAAATAATTTCTTGAAAGTGGTTTGTGAGCAGTACAGTAACACAATTAAGGGAGTCAGTATGTATACTTTTGATAGAATTAAATCTAAAGTGGAAGCTTGGTAAATATCCTCCACTTATTAACAGATAAGCCTTATGTTAAGCAAAGAATATTTTTGAAGGACCTAACCATCAAAGTGGAAATAGGAGGCTGTCTTTGTGAACTTCTTTTGCTTGTGCTGTGGTATTGGACTAAAACCCCAGTCCTTTTTATTTTTATTTGGGACAGGTTATAGCTGAGTTGCTAAGTATCCCAGGCTGACGTGGAGCTCACATCTTCCTGCCTCAGGCTCCTGAGTGCTTGGATTATGGGCATGCAGTACCATGCCTGAGCTCATTTAAATGATTTAAAATGATTAAAGGCATGTAAAAGTAAACTTCCCTCTATGGGCCCTTTTTTAAAAATAAAAGTTCACAAAGAAGCTGGACTCTAATTCTTCCTGGATGGCAGTAATTTAGAATTTGTAACATTTCCCATGTCCTTGGCTCTGAATGAAGTCTTGAATTAATAAGACATTATGTTTGCTTGTGCTATCAGCCTCATTTTATTTTTCTTATGCTTTTCTCCCCCAGGTTTTTCGTTGGAATATACGTTGCACATTTATGGCGATTCTGAGCGTGAGGGCAGACTTCTGCCAGGCTCAGCACAGCGTTTTCGCTGACAAGTGAGCTTGGGGGTTCTATGTGCCATAATTAACATTGCCTTGAAGACTCTGGACACCGAGACTGGCCTCAGAAATAGTTGGCTTTTTTTTTTTTTATTGCAAGCATATTTCTTTTAATGACTCCAGTAAAATTAAGCATCAAGTAAACAAGTGGAAAACGACCTACACTTTTAACTTGTCTCACTAGTGCCTAAATGTAGTAAAGGCTGCTTAATAAGTTTTGTATGTAGTTGGATTTTTTGGAGTACGAGGGTACCCATCTGCAGACATTGAGGCCCAGTTTGAAATTGGATTCAAGTGGATTCTGAATACTTCTGCTTACCTTGAAGAAAAGCTTCCTAAGGAATAAAAAAGTTGAATAGATAAAATACTGATCAATAATAGGCATTTTAGTGGTCTTTTTAATGTTTTCTGCTGTGAAACATTTCAGGATTTATTGATTTATTTTTTCATTTTCCCCGTCACACTCATACACGCACGCTCACACTTTTTATTTGCCATAATGAACCGTCCAGCCCCTGTGGAGATCTCCTATGAGAACATGCGTTTTCTGATAACTCACAATCCTACCAATGCTACTCTCAACAAGTTCACAGAGGTAAGATTATGGCGTAGTCTACTTTTGGGATTGATTTGTAGGTAAAATACCATTACAAATGAATATCATAAAATGCTTGTAATTTGGAGTATAGTTGATACTTGGAGTACTTAGTTGATATTTGGAGTATAATTGGGCTGAATTAGTTTTGGTAGATTTTTGAAAGAACATTACAGGAATTTGGGAATAATACCATACAGATGAACTAGTACTGTGTACTTTTTGTTGTGTCCTCCTCTGTATTTGCCAATAGTTTTGTCATCTTTTAATAATAAAAATAGCTAACATTTATTGAACACAGTCTGCACTCAGCATTGCAATGAGCAGTGTTTGTGCTAAAGGTCACAGATAGAAAAACCCTACAATAATATATATATACCATTATTATTTTCTTCTTATATATATATGGTGAGACCTTAGATTTAGAGCCATTTTAATAATTTCCCTAATGACACACTGTGTAGAAAATTGGCACTTAATTCAGGTCTCTCATATACTTACATATCTCTTAGACTGAAACCCATTACACCTCAGATGTTCTAGGTATCCTTGATGGAAAACCTCCCCCAGACTACCTAGTCACAGTAGTCATCATATGTAAGGGCTCAGAAACTTAACAGTGAACTGTCCAAGTTACAGATCTGTAACATTATATCAGACCCTTAATTTTTTTTTAATTGGTAATGGGAAAACTCTTAATTTAGCAAACGTTTGTGAACTTTTTAATGATTTCTGATGGTCAAGTGTACAGGTGATTTCTGTTGATGTATTTATGGAGCAGACTTAGAAGGCTAGATGAACTTCTCATGGTACTGAAATGGTGGTTAAGTTAAGGCATAGTTGGAGCAAAAAGAGGTTTTGACTTAGTCACATTTTCTTATTACCGTAAAAAATCTATCAAAGTCTTTTAATGAAAATTAGTTGGGATTTTTATTTGTATTTTGAAATTTATTTTAAAAACTCATAACTCAGTACAGTTCTCCTACCTTTCCTGAGTCAGAGGCTTTTTTTTTTTGAGACAGAGTCTCACTTTATATTCAGGCTGATCCTGAACTCGCTGTGTAGCCCAGACTGGTTTTGAACACACTGCAGTCCTCCTGGGATTACAGGCATGCATATGCCACCATGCTTAGCTATTATGTGATGCTGGGAGATCAAACCCAGCCTCTTGCTTCCTAGGCAAGCCCTCTAGTCACTGAACTATGCTCCCAGCCTCTGAGTTTTAGTCCTTTAGCTATTAAAATAACTTTACTTTTCAGGTCACCGAATAATGGATATTTTAAAAATAAGGTGCTACACTTCCTGCTCATTAAATTAAAATTCATTGAGGTTCTTAATATCATGTGCAAATTGATTCTAGATCTGTAAGACGTCAGGTGGCGTAGTCATCTTTAAGTCTGGCTGACTTATGTGATACTGTTTTCAGTCTGGATTTCTTGGCCATAAACTTCTAAAGTTGTACGAATTTAAAAAAGATGATGACTTCTTGAATATTGGTAGTTATTGGTTCAAGCACTCTAGGAACGATGTTAACAGAGCAAGGGCTATAATTGTTAGCTGTTTTTTTACTATACCATTTTCCTCTAAATTTCAGAATTACTTTTATTATGCCTTTTTTTTTTTTTCTTTTGAGACACGGTTTTGCTTTGTAGTCTAGACTGGACCTGAGCTCACTATTGTAGCCCAGGCTAGCCTTGGACTTGTAGCAATTGACCTGCCTCAGCTTGCCAAGTTCTGGAATTATAGGCATGCACCCCTTGACTCCTGCTTTGTTTAGTTTTTTCCTTTTGAAACTCTGTAGTCTAGACTGGTTCTGAGCTCACAGTGTAGCCCAGGTTGGCCTTGAACTCAAAGCAGTTCTTCATCTCCAGCCTCCCAAGTGCCGGGATCACAGGTGTGTGCCACTGTGCCCAGCCTTTTTTTGAGATAGGCTCTCTCAGCAGTCCAGGCTGATCTGAACTCACTATGTAGCCCCAGGCTGCCCTTGAACACTTGCCTCAGCCTCCCAAGTGCTGGGATTATAGGTGTGTACTACCACACCTGGTTTATGTGGTGCTGGGGAATCAAACCCAGAGCCTTACACTTGTTAGGCAAGCACTCTAAACGATGAGTTATACTCCAAGCCCATTAATATTTTCATAGCAGTCTTAATATTCATTGCATGGATAGGTCATACTTCCTTTAATCGTTCTCTTGTTTCTAGACCACTAATATTGTCTCAAGACTATGGTGAGTATGTTCCTACTTAAATCTACTTTCATATCGTTAGTTATTTTTTTTTTTGTATGTTATTTCCAGATTTAGAATTTCTAAGTCAAAGAATATGTGAACTTTTAAAGTTTTTGTCTTATATTATCAAATTGCTCCTTAGAATGATGAGTCCTATTTAGCTGCTTAGTGCATGAGTATTCCTCATATGTATATTACTACAAGAACAATAGTTTTGATCTTCGTCTGTGAAAGGTATCTCTATTTCAGTTCATAACAGGACATTTCTGAAGCTTTGGGTGTAGGTTCCAAAAGCATGTTTCTTTATAGTTGTTTCTCTTTAAAGGAACTAAAGAAGTATGGAGTGACAACTTTGGTTCGAGTTTGTGATGCTACCTATGATAAAGCTCCAGTTGAAAAAGAAGGAATCCACGTTCTAGTGAGTTTGTAGTGCTTTAGTTTTTTACTACAGATAAGTTATAGTTTCAAACAGATATTTATAAAGTTTGATACTCAGTAGTTTCCCTTTTTAAGCTTATGATGAGAGATAAAGTATTGGTAGCACTTTTTAAATTCCTTTGGGTTAATAGACAGTTTTATTTAGTTGTATCCAGCACATCTACAAATGCAAATAAGTACTAAAGACAAAAAACAAAAACAATTCAGTGTACAACATTTTAAGAAAATAGGAATTTATAGAATTTTTTGTTGTGTCTCTTTTGGAAAATTACAATACAGCATTTAGCTTTTTTCTAGACTGCTAGTTTGAATAAATGAAAGTAATCTTCCTGATACTCTTTTTCTTTTCTCTCTCTCTCTCTCTCTCTCTCTCTCTCTCTCTCTCTCTCTCTCTCTGTGTGTGTGTGTGTGTGTGTGTGTGTGTGTGTGTGTGTGTGTGTGTGTGTTTCCCTTAAGTATTGGGCATTGAACCTGGGAACTTTACAGAGTTACATCCCTAGCCCATTTTAAAATTTTGATCAAGATTATGTTTGTGCATACTGAAAGGTTGCCTTGTTTGTATTGGGTTGGTCAGTGATTGGCAAAGCATTTATGCAAACAGTGAACCTTCTGTTGGTATGTCAGCCGTCTCACTTCTGATCTATCCATTATGGTAAAAACAATTTAAAAAGGCTAGAGATTTTTTTGTTTTTATTTTTGTTTTTGTTTCTTGAGACAGGGTCTCGCTCTGTGGTCCAGGTGGGTCCTGAATTCACTTCAGAGCCCAGGCTGGCCTTGGACTCACGGCAATCCTCCTGTCTCAGCCTCCCAAGTGCTGGGATTACAGGCGTGCTCCACCATGCCCAGCTTATGTGGTGCTGGGGAATCAAACTTGGGTACTTACCGCTTGGCTTAGCGCTTGCTCAAGTGCTTTAACTGCTGAGCCATTCCTCCAGCCCCGAGATTTTTTTTTTCAAAAAATACCTTGTTTTATCGTATAGCATGCTAATAGTTTGTTTGCTTCCCATTTCTAAATGACCTTATAGCCCCCATGGGATGGAAATCAATCTCTGGTGATAAGTGTAAATGTGTAAAATGCATTCCTATGTTAAAATGAAATGGGCTGGGGGTATACCTCAGTGATTAGAGCACTTGCCTTGGAAGCAAGAGGCACTGGGCTCTATCTCCCGGCACCATTTACTAACTGGGTATGGTGGCACATCCCTGTAATCCCACCACTTAGGAGGCTGAGGCAGGAGGATTGCTGTTGAGTTATAAGCCAGTTTGGTCTGTAGAGTTAGTTCAGAACCAGTCTAAACTACAGAGCGATACACTGTCTCAGTAAATAAACAAGCAAAATGAAACAACAAAATTTTACATTCTGGTAATACTGGCCTGTAATCCTACCACTATGGAAGGATGAGACAAGGAAGGTCATAAGTTCAAGTTTAGCCTGGGCAACTTAGCAGTTAGTGAGGCTCTGTTTCAAAATCAAAAAACAGGCTGCAGGTATAGCTCATTGTAAAGGCCCTGGGTTCAGTTCTCATTAGCACACACACTAAATAATAAATATTTTAAAAAGTTCTGGAATTAAGCCAAGTACCAGACCCTGTGTTATGAGTACAGTCTATAGTAGGTAGATATGGAATCTCCTTGTTTTGACTGATGACAGTGTGAGAAAATGACTATGGGTTGACCATACTCTCTGAATCAGTAGTGTTGGTTAAACACCTTTGTGAAAAAGGAGTGAAATAAAGATCTTGAACTAGTTTGTGAAAGATAATGGTTGGTCTGGGATTTATTCCAGCCCTTTAAATTTAGCTTTCTGTTTTTTGTTTTAAGTAGCTATAATCAGATGAAATTAAAGGTCTAACTTAAGATTGGAGAAAAAAAAAGGACGTTTAGTGTTAAACTTGAAATTTCCTTTTCCTGCACAGAGCTTTATGATAGAGTAAATATGCTTGTCAGGTGAAGTGGAGGGTTTGGAACTTTCATCACACATTCCCCTATATAAGACCTTTTTAGTCCTTTGCTCTTGAAAATCAAAGGCATATTAGAGTAGATTAATGGTGGTTTTGGCTGTGTCAGTTTGAGGTTCAGACATTTCTAAATAATGCTTTAAAAAAATAGAAACTGCTTATAAGTAAGAAGTATGTTTGATATGGGTTCTTAAATGGATGCATTTTAGGGAATATTGAAGTACTTGACTAAGGTGCTTTCTGGTTTTATTGCTATTTACAGTTAAACTCTGTAGTGACATTTATAATAACACCGACAGCCCTTTAATTATGGGGCGTAGTTGACAGTTCAGACATAATGTGCTGTTGTGGCTAATGGGCTACGTGAAGTGTTGTAGTGGTTCTAGTAATGAGTGCAGAATCAATTTAGTGCTCTGTTGCTTTTTCTTTTTCCTTGTGTAGTGTCTTAAAGTGTTCTTAGCCAGACTCGTTAGAATAGCCTTGTGTTTTTAAAAAAAATTCCTTTGTAGTATGTCTGTTTTTGGGAGAAGGTATATAAAATGTGAATCCTGCCCATTTGTGTGTTTTTTTTTAAGAGCCTCTTTCACAGAAGGCAGACTCATTCCTCTATGGTCAGTATACACAAGTTGAGTACAGAAAGAGAAAGGAGCGTTGGAGAAAATGCCTACGTTGCTTACAAGCCCTGCCACTGTCCTTGTTAAAGATACTTACATGATTTAGGTGCGGAAGATTAATATGTTAAGTACTGTGTAGTTTCTCTGACTTGGAAAACCCAGAACACAGACATTCTATAGAACCACATGAAGTGATAGCCGGAGTTGGGGGAAGGGATAGGGAGGGTGAAGGAGGGTCAAAAATGGGAAGGAATTGTAAAGTTGAAATGATGCACATGTGCATGAAATACCCAAATTCATTGTAAATACTATGTATCACATATGTATATTAATAAAAATAGTGAGGGAGAAAAAGATACTTATAACTTAGGTAGTGGTTTAAAAATCTGCTGCTTGTCTTTTTAAATCTTAATAAGCACAAAGATAATATGTTTCTTGTAGATTCACTAATTACTGAAGTTATTAGAGAGCCTTTCTCTAAATAAAAGAGTTACTTAAGATCACCCAGGTCTAATCTTCCAAAAAACTTATATAGAGATCAATAAGACTGCAGTTGGTACACTATGCCAGCATGGACTTTTAAATCATTTAAGCATGTGTTTTCTTCCTTTATTTGGTTTTGGCTTTAATTAGAATTTTATCTACTATGTCTAATTACTATACTCAGTTGGGAGAACACTGTATCTTATGACTCTGAAAAGAAACTTATATAAAATAAATTCAGATACATATGACATTGATTGCATTTCATTGAGAAGACTAGTTTATTTGGCACATTTAAATTTTTTCCCATTTTATTGATATGTAAATGTGCAAAATTTAAGGTTTACAATGGAGTTGAGCATTTTGTTCACATATGTATCTTGTCAAGGTGACAAGGACTTTCCCACTCTCTTTCTGTCCCTCCTCCTCCCCTCCCCTCCCTCCCTATCTTACCCCCATTTCACTTTGATTTATTTTCATTTTAAGTTCCATAAGAGTTGTGATCTGGGACTCTCATATCAGAGAGACTATTTGATGTTTCACCTTCTGTTAAATTTCAATAGTGGATTATTTATTTATTTATGGAGACAGGGTCTTGCTTTGTAGTCTAGGCTAGTTCTAAACTCACTATGTAGATGAGGCTGGCTCTGAACTCAAGCAGTCCTTCTCCCTCAGCCTCCTGAGTGCTGGAATTGTAGGCATGTACCATCATGCTGGTTTGGTGATACCTGGAAATTCATCTCAGGACCTTACATTTTCTAGGCAAGCACTATAATTGCTGTGCTAAGTCCCAATCTTGGATAATTTTTCAGCAGTGATTAGAATTGTGTCAAGAATAGCTACGTATGGTATAAATTGGCTTGCTTGCGCCTGCCCTGTCTACTGTGTGCAGCTCTTCTGTGTTAGGATGTTGTCCTGGAGAAGCTTTTTAAGAGGTCATTTCATTTCAGGATTGGCCATTTGATGATGGAGCTCCACCCCCTAATCAGATAGTAGATGATTGGCTGAATCTGTTAAAAACCAAATTTCGTGAAGAGCCAGGTTGCTGTGTTGCAGTGCATTGTGTTGCAGGATTGGGAAGGTAAAAATCTACTCTTTTGTCTGAATGCATTATCATGCCTAAGTAAACCTTTTGAAAAAATTGCCTTGGAAAAATTTTGCATGTATTCTTCTAAATAATATTAAATACTAGAAACGAGAATGAAATCTAGTGTAATGATTGTTTAAAATAGCCTTCTGGTTGTCTGATCCTGGTTCTATACTTCATGTAGTGACTTAAAAATTTTTCCCCATTTCCTAGTAATCAAAGGTGTTAGATCACTGAAATGGGTAACAAAATTATTGGCAAAATCGTTTTAGAGACTAAAGAATCCATACGTGGTTAATTTTGGATTGAAATGAATGTGAAATTAATAGATGGAGCGCAGATGGCTGAAATTTAAACTTCTGGAACGGGGAGATAGACAGACAGTGGAAGTGGCTTTTTCCCTGAGTATTGTTGGGACAGTGTTGCCACGCTCAAATCATTAGCAAATTGGGTGCCGATTTATGATGTGCTCTTTGACTCAAAACATTAATGTAAGCTTCTGTGCCTGAAGGTGGTAGTGACTCAAACTGTTAGCTCTGCTTAGATCTTTTTTAATGTGGTATGGTTTCTTAGTATGGTCAGAAATTATTAGAACCTTTTTCAGGAAGTCTTATTACTAGTAGCTCTCCTGGTTAGGCAATCCACAGTTGGCGCCCTCTAGCAGGCTCCTTCTCCCCAAATGATTAGAATGTGTCTGTAATACTTAATTACTCCATTTAACTTGACAAATTGGTGCATATATGTATTGCATCTTAATCATTTTTTACTTCTTGTAGGGGGACTTTTAGAAAAAACAATTTTCTTTGAGTTTTTTTTTTAATACAGAGAGAATTATTTCCAGTTATTCTTTGGTACTTGCTTAGCTCTTCAAAAAGGTTTGTGTTGAAAAGAAATTTAGCCTCCTTTTAAAGTATTTTATAAAGAGATAATAAAGTTGATATATAATGAAAATTCTGAGATCCTTAAGAGAGTACATTTGGCCTTTTTTAAAAAAACCTGATGATTAAAGATCAATGAAGAGTTTTTGATGATATATGAGAAAAATTTGGGGATAATACAATGATGTTTTAAAGAGTAAAGATCTCTTTTTCCAATAATAATAATTTTTTTAGGAGTTCATGTTTGTGATACATAATACATTGTCTTGGGGATGAGTTTATAAAATACCACATCTTAATAATTTTTCCCTTCCTCTCCTTGCCCTCCTGTCTCCCCCATCATTACCTCCCTTTCTCATCTCTGCAGTGTACCTGTTTGTTTTCTTTTATTTGATCTTTGAATTATTTATTTTGGGTATCTGATAAGAGAAAGCATGTGATATTTAACATTTTGTGTCTGGTTTGTTTTGGTAGCATTATGGTCTCAAAATGCATCTGTTTTTCTACAAATAAATCAAATTTTCCTTTATAATTGAGTGGTACTTGATTGTGTATATATACCACAATTTCTTTAGCTATTTATCTGAGGCTGAGCTATTGTAAATTATGCTGTTACAAACATGGGTATGCATGTATCATTGTCATATGCTATTTAAATTCTTTCTAGAACATACTCCAGGGCTGGAGATGTTGCTGAGTGGTTAGCATGTGCAAGAGCTGGGTTCAATTCTCTAGCAGAATTGCCACTTATTCTTTGTTTGCTCTTATCCTCCTGCTCCCTGCACCCTGCTATGTGGTGAGATTAGGACCAGCCTGTATTACAGAGCAAGACCCTATCTCAGAAAAAGGAGGGAAAAAAAAAAGAAAATACCCAGAAAAAGCATATTACTTTCTTTTGTTTTTTGGTGCTGGAGATGGGATCTAGTGCCTTTGCATTATGCTACATAACCAGCCTAATTTTGGGGGTTAATCTTGAGAGAGTCTCTCTGAGTTGCCCATGCTGGTCTCAGACTTATGCTCCTACTGTCTTAGCCTCCTATAGTGCTGGGATTACAGGCCTCTTCTCCAGGCCCAGCAGAATTTTTAGTTTTAGTTTTTTGGGAAATCTTCATACTGATTCCAAAGTTGTTGTACTTGTTTACATTCTCACCAACAATATAGAAGGGTTCTGAAGAAGAAAGATCTCTTATAATAGGTTTAGTTTTTACCTAAATAAAAATAGATAATATTATAGTTGTTGTAATGATAGAGATATTTTTACTGCACAGGAAAATATCAGGTATGTTATTATACAGGAAAAATGAAAGACCAAGCTTTGTTTTTGGTAACATGTAATCCTGGATTTTATAAAATCCTTCATTTCCAAAGGATTGGACTTTGTGGAGATTTATGAATGGTTGTCTGTTCGCAGGGCACCTGTGCTGGTGGCGCTTGCTTTGATTGAGTGTGGAATGAAATATGAAGATGCAGTTCAGTTTATAAGACAGTAAGTATGAAGTTTTAGTTCAGATACATAAACTGCATGAGGAAGAAATTATGGAAACTACTTATTTGTCTAAGTATTTGTTTGTATGTTATAACTTATTTCTGGCTTAAATATTATTTGATTGAAAATATAAAAAAAAATTAAGGCAAGGTTGGGAGAGTGTAGCTCTTCAGTAGAGCACTTGCCCAGCATGCACACAGTCCTCCAGCACTACAGGGGAAAAATTAGAGCAAGCGGTAAAGAGACTCAGTACTGCTGCCTCCTAGGTTTCATGATGGGTGTCAAATTGGGACAATATAGGATATGTCCAGTATATGGACTGCCTAGAAAGCTTGGAAATGAATAGTTAGGTAACTCCTTGTAATAGATTCCAGTAGTGGTCAGCAGTCTTTTTGATACCAGGGCCTGGTTTAATTGAAAACCATTCTTGCAAGGATTGGGGTGTGGGGCAGATTTATTATGCAGTAGATTGGGAGTACAAAACACTAACAGGAGGTGGAGTTTTGTTTGTTCTTCTCCTGCACCCTGCTCATCTGTCCTGGTGACCCCATCCTTTCAGGGCCTGACCTGGGAGTGGGAATGCATTACACATTCAGCTTTGCATAACCAAGGCGAGGGAAAAGTGTGGGGAGCAGTTTAATCACTAATTGGCCTCTTCAGGCACAGAATCAGATGGTAGTGCCAAGACAATCTTGGCGTCAGTCTAAATGATAGCCATGCCATTTTGATGTCCAGGGTTCTTTGGCAGTTTTTCTTGCCCTTTCCCTTGTAACCTCTTTTTTTATGGGGGGGAAAAGACTAACAGAGGGCATGAAATATGGTAGCAATTCTAGGATAGTTAATATATTTTAATTAGTCTGCATCTTGAACCTGTTCTCTTTTTCTCTCCTTCTCTTTCTCTATTTTATTCTGTTCTTTTTTCTTTCTTTTGAATTGTACCCAGAGCTTTCACATTCAGCTGTATCCTTGGCCCTTTTGAAACAGGGTCTGGCTAGACTTGACCTTAGCATCTTCCTGTCTCAGTTTCCCAGAATGATGGGTTTATAGGCATGTGCGTCAATGCCCATCTTGGTGGTTTTTTGTTTTTTTAGATTTTAAATACTTGCTGCTAATCCTAAGCTAAGATATATTGATTTGATTGGGAAGAGTATAATCAGATGTTTCTGGTAAACCATTCTGATCTTTGTTTACATAAACTATCATGATAATCGACAAAGAAAATTTTCTGTTCTATGAAGGCTCACAAAGTAGATGTTACAACTTATATTTTCAAAAAATGATGTTTCATGGGAAATAAGCATGTTTTCAGTAAGGTGGAGTTAGCTAAGAAGTCCTTAGATACAAATAATGCATTTTGGTGAGTCAAAGAGCTCTTTTCAAAATGATTTTTTCCATTTTTAAACTTGTTAAAGTTTGCCATTCTTATGTTTTCAGAAAAAGAAGGGGAGCATTCAATTCCAAACAGCTGCTTTACTTGGAGAAATACCGACCTAAGATGCGATTACGCTTCAGAGATACCAATGGGCATTGCTGTGTTCAGTAGAAAGGAATATAAACAAGGCTTACTGGATTGTGGCATGTAGAGGGAACTCTCCGTACCTGGAAATGTGAATCTGTAATCTTACCTGTGTCATCGAAGTAGTGATGATGGATTCATTACTCCTCAACCACTCTCCTAATGATTGGAAAAAAAAGCAAACAAAAAAGAAATCCCTCTATAACATGAATAAAATGCTTAACGAAAGTAAAAGAGAAAGTAAGAAGGGATTAATTTAGTGAAGGATGAATTTACTCCTAACTTTGGAGTTTTAATTTCTGCCGGGATTAAATTGTTTCAAAAATCTTCTCTTTTTTAACTTTTTCAAAATAGGTCTCTAAGGAAAACCAGCAGAATATTAGCCTGTGCAGAACCATCTTTTGGGGAGCACAATCTTTCATTATGCTTGGCACATAGATCTCCCTGTTTGGGATTATTTTTGGCGGGGGTGGGGGGGAGGGAGAGGGCTTATTTTCTACCCTCTCCTCTCCTTTCTTCTGTCCTCTCCCTTCCTCTGAGACACATTGTAGATGGAATAGGAGAAGCCCTTGTTGCTGTAGATCTCAGTGCAGTCTGGCAGCCTTAAGCCCACTTGGGCACTTTTAGTTTAAAAACAAAAAATAAAAAACACCAAAAAACACCCCCAAACCAACAGTGACATATATATATATATATATATATATATGATGTTCCAAGTGGTTTTTAGTCTTTATTGATGATGGGGTATTCATGTTAGTTTCTTTTCCTCAAAGTCCTGATTTAGTATTAGGCAAAGTAGCCAAGAGCCTTTTGTTTTGCTAAATTACTGGGGAAATGACATTTAAAGATGAGTCTCTGTTGTCAAAGAATTTCCACCCAGTGAAGCTAAGTGAGTATTGCAGAAACTTGTTCTTTGAAGAGGATGACTCCAAGCCATCACTAAAGATGTATCCAGGCAGAGAATTAGCACACTTTATACAAACTGTATAGGACTGGGGGCTGTAGCACTGGTCTCATTTTTTTGTTTTGTTTTGTTTTAAAATCTCAGTATGCTGTGGGTTTTCTGGCTGTTTCACTTTTTTTTTTTTTTTTTTTTGCACTGCTCTGGTTTTCTGTATAATTATGTCAGAGAATGCTAATATTAGCTTAAATTTTTATTTTAGAATTTATTTGTATTTTGAATTTTCAGAAACAGCCAAAGAAGCAACAGCAAATTCACAATATTTTGGTTTTGAGAAATGTCTGTAGTGGTTATTTTCCAAACTGCCCCCTGTACACTGAGTTTAACCACTGATTGCCTTGTTATTTTCTTACTAGGTTCTTTTTGAGATTTAAAAAAAAAAAAATCACTGGTTCAGAACCAGCAATACCTTGTATGCGTCCACAGGGTAGAAGAGAGACATCAAGCAACCCAGTGGTTAGCAAAGGGACTGTGTTGCTTGTGAAATGGTTGAGTGGCATTTTTGTAGGTTCTCTGCTGAGTTCATTGTGCTGATCTAGAAAAGCTGTTCATCTCCTCATTTGTGAAAGGCAGTTAAAACCAGGCTGTATTGACAAAGCAAGCAGAAAGGCACCACTAGGGGCTCTTGCTTTCTTTTTACCTAAATACTGCATACTTTATAGTGCCCTGCTTCTCAGGCTCTGCATGCAGGCCTAGCATCATCTTGTCCTCTGGAATTCATTGTGCAGAGCCAGAGTGTCCCACTTTATGAGCATCCACTGGGCCAGTAGGAATGGACTGGGACCTCGTCTCATACTGATGATACCTCAGATGTTGGCCGGCTACATGAGCTGCCTATTTCCTATTACCAGAGTTGTTTTGATTTTTTTTAAAACCAAATGCAAACCTATAGATTCTCCCTTTCCTTGTCCCAGAAAACAGAATAACGCCTTTTGACCTTGTTTCTAGAAGTAAAAAATGATGGTACTATCCAAAAATTTCTTTATTTCTGAATATGGCAATAGATTTCTTTAACATAGATTCAAGATCAAAACATCGTACCCTGTAAGTTCAAGTAGATTTCAAGATTTTGATCAATACCATCACAAACCTTTTTCATTGGACATGCTCTGAATTTTGTTGTTTGAGGGAATTTTGTTGTTTGAGGGAATTCTGTGCGTGCGTGCATGTGTGCGTGTCTGTAGTGTCCTATGAGTGTCAGTGCCTGCCTGACTTAGGAGAATTACATTCCTGGTTTTGTGTGAAAGTGCGTTACAAAGCATTAGCCCTCATTTTGTCCTAAATTGCAGACTAATGTTAATTGCTCTCAGAACTGGATTTTTTTCCCCCTAAAAATTGAAACATTTTTCTTTTGGATTTAATGAAATACTGCTAACTGAAGCCAGTTTGACATGGTGAGAGAGATGTCATACTGATTGATGAAAGGTGTGCAGCCTGACTTAGAACCAAGCCCTGAACCCTTTTAAAGAACAATAAAACATATTTTACATGCTTGTTGTGAATTTTTTCCCTCCATCCTCACTTGAGTCTCATTTATGTCTGTTCACACCCCCCCACCACCCCTCCCCCGCTTGCTCTTCTCAAGGCCTTTTTGGATCATGCTAATTTTCTGCAAGGATGTGAAATAAAGTTTGAGAAGGACAAAGGTCTTATGTTACCCGGCTGTTCAACAATGGCACATCTTATCATAGTTAAGATACAGCTGCTTCATTCTCGAGTTCAGTTTTTGGACATTATGTAAGGGTTCATAATTTTCTCATTCCTGAGATTGTTTTGGAAACACTGGGTTGTTAATTACCACTGTTTAAATTCCCAGGAGCAGTGAGGAAGTGGCAGCATTCTATATCATAGGGTTTGCGGTTGGGGAAATTTGCCTTTAACCAAGGATAAGCACCCGTCTATCCCTATAGCAAAAATATATTAAGATATTAAGAACTTAAAAGGTAGGACAAGAGTTCAGCCTAGAGGAATCATGTACAGTGGGCAGTGAGTGCAGTGTCAACATAACTCACTGATCTTGTTGCCTTTTAATTGCTTACCTGTGGCTGTACCTCATCATCCCGGTTAGATTCCATAGGCTTATTATCCTGAAAACCACCTTATTTTGCCTTCCCTCTTCCTTATACTGGCCAGGCTCCATTTTTGGTTAAATTTAGTCTTCTGCCTTCTCTGAACTGTCAGGCACTTGTGCAGCTGACTTGCTGATTTTGTCTGTTGAGTGTTAGGGCCTCATGCAGATCTTAGTACTGTCTCATATCCCTACTAAGTTGCTCTATTCTCTTTTCTCCTTACAGACTAGATATGGAACCATGGGCCTTACACTTGGTAGGCAAACACTGCCACCGAGCTACTGTTTTTTTTTTTTTCTTTTTTTTTTTTTTTTTTTGAGACGGGATCTCACTCTGTAGCCCAGGCTGGCCTTGGACAGCAGTTATCAGCCTCCTGAGTATTGGCATGACAGGCGTTCATCACCATGTCTGGCTTACGTGGTGCTGGGGAGTTGAACTTGGTCACTTACTGCTTGACAACGCTTGCTGCTGAGCCATTTCTCCAGCCCCCCCCCCCCTTTTTTTTTTCCTTTGGACAAGGTCTTGCTAAATTGCCCAGGCCAACTTTCAGACTTGCAGACCTGCCTTAGCTTCCTGGGCTGTGTACCTGGGGTTACAGGCATGTACCACAGTGGAAGCTAAGACAAACTTAACACCTTTCCCATCCTCTGCTTCTGACCTGTTTTTAAATTTAGAAAATAGAAATTTCACAGGCTCCCACCGTCATATTTACCCACCCACCTGCATCTGCTCTGTCTTATAGTTACTGTAGACAGATTGTCCTTGTCTTTTTTAAGGCAAGCTCTTCCACTTGTGTACTGGATGATTCTACTTACCTGCTTAAAGGGCTCAGATTTAGGCGTTCTTTTCTGTCCTGTTCATTTTCCTTCTGCAAGATTATTCCCATCAGCTTGTAAACATGCCGTTACCTTTTGCATATTAAAAACTTCATTTGACCCCCACATACTATCCATTTGCCTTCTCTTTATAGCAAAACAAGCTATCTGCTTTACTGTGGATTTGATTCCAAGGGACTTATGAGTACTTAATCTAGTGATCAATTCTCAGCTTTTTTTTTTTTGACATTTTAACATGACAATTGGTCACTCTCTCTGAAATGTTTTACTGTTCATTTGCAGAATGATATGCTCCCTTGCCAGCCCATATCCTAATAACATGGAATTTGTGGATATTACCTAATGTGGTGAAAGGGATTTGGTGGATGTGGTTGAGAACTTTTAGATGAGAAGAATATCCTGGATGATATAAGAGACACTGAGCATGGATTCATAGGAGAGCCGTTCCTGGTTGAGGTCAGAGAAATGAGAAGCTGCTAGCTTTGATGGTGAAGGGGCTGCAGGTGGAAGACCAGCAGCCTCGGGCATGCAAGAGGTAAGGAAACATTCTTCCCTGAGACAGAACTCATCCTGCCAGCAGCTTGATTTGATGGTACAACAAGATAATGCATGTGGTGTTAAGTCACTAAGTGTGGTATTTTGTCCAAGCAACTATCGAAAACTAGGACAGATGTGTCTTTTAGGACACCATACTCTTAGTTTTATATTCAATTTAGTAGCCACATCGCAGTTTGAGTTTCTGATTCTTACTAGTGCCTCTGTTTATTTATCTGGAATCTATTCTGTGGACCCAAGACCCATGTTCAGTGCCTCCTTGACATCTCAGACTTGGGTTCCAGTTCTTGAAATTTCATTCAGCTTTTCCTTGACCACCTGACTTAAAATTCCCTGCCGTCATGCAGCTGGTGTGCTGTTGCCCTGCTGTGCTTTACTGTTCTCTGTAGCAGTTACTGCTGACTCAGAACTGTTTTCTCCCCATCAGAATACAAGCATCATGAGGCCATATCTTCATCTAGAATGTGTAGCAGGTCCTCAGTTGGTGGCAAATGGGTACAGTGGAGGCATGGGTAAGTTATGGTGCTGTGGTACTAGAGAATAACTTGCTATAGCTGCCTATTAAAACTCCAGAGTGGACATGTTTGAGCTGGATTTTGAAGAGGTAGAGGCTCAAGATTTCACATCCATTAGGGTGGCTATAATAGAGGCAACTTTTGGCGAGGGGATGGTGAAATTGGAACCATACACTGGATGGTAACAAAGCAGTGGTGCAGCTTCGTTTATATTTTTGTATATGTTTGTGATACACAATAATTATATCCATCGTGGGTAATCGTATGTTACCGTCTTTGCTTTTTCTCCCTTGTTCTCCATCTCCAGATTTCCCTTCCCATCTCGGTTAAGTCTGCCTCTTGCTTCCTTTTGTCTCTGTTTTGCTCTTTTTTAATTATAATTTGAGTTTCGTTTAGAAGTCGTGATACTTAATCTGTGTCAGGCCTATTTCCTTTTTTAGCATCATTTAGCAAGATGCATCTCTTTTCCTACAAACAACTCAGATTTATCCTTCATGGCTGAGTAAGTACTCCATTGTGGATGAATGCCACATTTTCTTTATCCGTTCATCTGTTGGTGGGCAAGTAGAGTGCTTCCAAGATAGAGCCATTACAAATTATGCTGCTATAAACATGGGTATGGATATATCACTGTGGCATTACTTAACTCAGGAAAATACTCAAAGAAGTATAGCTGGGTCAAGTAAATTTCTAGTTTTTTGAGGCATCACCACACTGATTTCCATAGTTGTACCTCGTGTACATTCCAATCAGCAGTATGAAGGAGTTTATGATTTCTTCACAGTAGTCTGAATATTAGTCCTCAGACCAAGGAGTAGCTGATAAATTTTTTTCCCGTTATATAGGTTGTCTCTTCACTGTTGATTTGTTTCCTTTGCTGTGTGAAAGCTTTTTAATTTAATGTAATCCTATTTATTGATTCTTGGTGTTATTTCTTGTACAGTTAGGGTTCTGTTCAGGACGTCTTTGCCTATGCATACATCTTTTGAGTTTAAGTAAAACTCAAGTAAATTTATTAATTAATTTTATTTTTTGAGACAGGGTCTTGCTCTGCAGCCCAGGCTGGTCCTGATCTCACTATGGAGCCTAGGTTGTCCTTGGACTCAAAGCAATCCTCCTGTCTCAGCCTCCTGAGTGCTGTGATTACAGGTGCACCCCTATTATCGGGTTATGTGGTGCTGGGGAATCAACTCGGGTACTTGGCACTTGCTGGGCAAACGCTTTAACCGCTGAGCCATTCCTTCAGCCACTGATTTTATCTTCTAGTAGATTCAGTGTTTCCGCTTTGACATTTACATCTTTGGTCCATTTTGATTTTATTTTAGTAAAAGGTGAGAGGGATGAGTCTAGATTCATCCCATAAAGAATACTGATGGTATTTTGATTGGAATTGCATTAAATCTATGTATCATTTTTGGTAATATGACAATACTAGTTCTGCCTATCAAGGAATAGGGCATGTCTTTGTGTTTTCTAATGTCCTCTTCAGACTTCTTTTTGAAAGTCCTCTGGTTTTTGTCATAGACGTCTTCATTCCCTTGGCTAGGTTAATTCCTAGATATTAACTTTTTTGCCACATTATTTTTTTTTTTGGTATATATATTTGCAATAGATAATAATTACATTCAACTTGAGAAATCAGTGTGTATACATAATCACACTTGGATTATTTTACTTTCTTTCCATCCTACCTCCCCCTCCACTTAGATTTTTTTTGAAGCCACTGCAAATGGGATTATTTTCTTGATGTTGATTTTTGTGTATCTGGTATCCCGCTACTTTGCTGAATTTGTTTAATAGGTCTAGGAGTCTGCTTGTGGGGATTTTTGGGACTTCATCTTTGAGGGTCAGCTCATCTGTGAATAGCTGTAATTTTATTTTCTCTTTTCTGTCTTTATCCTTGTTTTTCCCTCTTGCCTGATGGTTCTGGCTAATACTTTGAATACTGTGTTGAACAGGTGTGATGAGAACAGACACCCTTATTGTTCTGATTTCAGAGGGCATGCTTTCAGTCTTTCCTCAGTGTATTGTCAGTGAGTTTGTCATTGATGACTTTTATCAGTTTAAGCTAAGGTCCTTCTATGCCTATCTTTATCATTTTCTTTTTATTGTGAGTGTATGTTGGTTTTGTCAATCAAAGCATCTGTTGAGATGGATCTTGTGACTTTTTTTCCTTGCTTCCATATATGTGTGTATTACATTTATTGATTTATGTATGTTGACCCATCCTGGCATCCCTGGGATTGAAGCTCACTTGGTCATGATATAAATAGTCTTCTGAATGTTGCATTCTGTTGCGAGTATCTTGTTGAGGATTTTTGCAAATGTATTCATTATGGAAAAGTTTTTTTTAATGTTGAGATTTTTGTCTGGTTTTGGTATCAAGAGTTTTGCTCAGTGGTATCAGAGTTGAGCTCAGATGAGCTCAGCAGTGTTCATTCTCTTTCAGTTTCATGGAAGAGTCTGAAAAGTAACTGGCATTAGATCTTCCCTGAAGTTCTGGTGAAACCCTGTCGTAAATCTGCGAGGTCCTGAGTTTTTTTCAATTGGTAGGGTTTTTATTACTGCCTCTATTTCATTGCCAGTTATTAACCTAGTTTGATTTTTGTGTCTTCTGTTTTGGAAAGTCATATATATCTAGAAATTTATCTGTTTCTCTAGGTTTTTAAATTTATTAGAGTATATTTTTGAATAACTTTTTTATGATTCTTTGAATTTTGGAGGTATCTTTGGATTTTATCTTTTTGATGTCTAGTTGCATTGATGTGAGGTTTTTTTTTTCTTTTAGTAAGTTTGGCTAGGGGTTTATCAATCTTACTTATCCTTCTAAAGAACCAATTCTTCGATTCATTGATACTTTGTATTTTTTAGGTCTTTAATTACAATTTTTTAAATTTTTAAACATTTATTCATTTATTTTAGGCTGGCCTCTCAGCTCAGCCTCTCGAATGCTGAGATGACAGGTGTGTGTCACCACACCTAGCTTATGTGGTGCTGGGGAATCAGGGCTCTACTCTTTCTAGGCAAGTGCCCCAACCACTGTCCCTGTCATTTAGCCCACAAATTCTTCTACTAGTTTCAGATTTGGACTGAGATGCATTATTGGGTTATTTATTTTGAATTGCTCCCTTTTTTTGATACTGGGAATTGAACCCAGGTCCTTCGCATTGAGCTGCATCCCCAGCACATTTTGAGACAGGGTCTTGCTAAGTCACTGAGTTGCCTATGCTGGGCTTAGAGTTGTAATCTCTTGCCTTAGTCTTGCAGAGTGCTGGGATTATAGGCCTGCACCATCAGGCTGGGCTGTGTTCTCTTTATTTGAGCATTCAACACTATGATTTCCCTCCTACAACTGCCTTCATTGAGTTTCACAGGTTTTGGCATAATGTGCTTTCATGGTCACTTATCGTTTTATTTTTAAATTTTAGTTATTTTTATCACTTACCTTTTTAATTTCTTCCCTGATATCTCCTGTAATGCACTGATTGTGCAAGAGTGTATTATTTAATCTCCATGCATTTGCATCGTTTTTTGCCATTTTTTGCAATCTGTAGTTTCCACTATGATCCAGTAGTATACGTGGAATTATTTAAATCTTTTGTATTTATTTAAGCATGCTTTATGCCCGAAGATACGGTCTGTTTTGCACAAAGTTCCATGTGCTGCTAAGAAACATGAATATTCTGTTGTTGGGTGAAACATTCCATAGACAATGTTAAATGCATTTGTTCAGTGGTGTAGTTTAATTCTGATATTTCTTTGTTGATTTTTGACTGCTTTCCCTGTCTTCTTTTGTGAGTGTGGGGTACTATGACTGTATTGGTGTCTGTCTGTCCTTTTATGTCTAGTAGTTCTGTGAAGTTGGATGCCCCAGTACACAGTGCATATATATTTACAATTGTTACGTCTTCCTGTTGAATTGTTCTCTTTACAAGTGTGCCGTGACCTTCTTTGTCTCTTCTGATCAGTTTTGGTTTGAAGTCTCTTTTGTCTGAATACAGGATAGCAGTTCTTGCTCATTCTCATTGTATTATTTTCCATCCATTCACTTTCAGCTTTGTGTTTCTTTGTGGATGAGGTGTATCTCTTGCAGGTTATATATGGTGGGGTTTTATTTTTTTGATCCAGCCTGCCAATCTGTATCATTTAATTGGAGAGTGAGGAACTTTAACATTGAGAGTTATAACATTGAGGTATTTTCTTGAATCTTGTCATTGCATTGGTTTCCCTGTTTATTTCTTTATGTTTTTCCTTTTATTTAACTACTATCTCTGTAGTATGCATTTTGTTTTGGACTCTTTGGTGCAGGTGGACTTTCTGTTTCTATTTAGGGTTCCCTTACATATTTTCTGCAGTGCTGATTTAGTGACCAAGAATTTGTGTAGGGTTTCTTGGTCATGGAATTTTTTTTTATTATTACTCTGTTCATTTGGAAAGCTAGTTTTCTTTTTCTTGGTTGTAGTTGTTTATATTGAGGATCCAATTCATGGACTTTGCATTAAGACGTGTCCTCTGTCCATTAAAAATTTTTTAGGCCTGGAGGACTAGCACATTGCTTTGCTTAGAGTGCTTGCCTAGCAAGCGCAAGGTCCTGAGTTTGGTTTCCCAGCACTATACAGGCTAGGTATGGTGATGTATGCTTGTAATCACAGCACCTTGGAGGCTGAGGCCGGAGGATTGCCATGTGTTTGATGACAGCCTGGACTACAGAGTGAAACTGTGTCTCAAAAAATATATAAATAAGTAAAATAAATAAAAATTTATTTTGAAATTGGATCCTTGTTAAAGTGCTAAGTTGCCCAGGCTGGATTTGAAATTATGAGCCTCTGCCTCAGCTGAAGGCTAGTTTTGCAGTTATATAGAAGCCTGGGTTCACAGTTATTTTCTTTTTTTTTATTTCCCCCACTTTCCCCACAGTTGTTTTCTTTCAAGGCTTGACATCATTTTCCATAAAGTTCTCCTAGTTTCTAAACTTTACTTTGAGAAATTTGTGTTATGATAGATTTGCTGTTTTCTCTAACAGCTTCTGGTAGTCTGTGCTAAATTTCTGGAATTTTTACTATGATGTGTAGTAATTTTTGGAATTTTTACTATGAGTTCTTTTTTGGCTGTTTGGGGTATTATAAACCTTGCTTACCTAAAAACTGAGTTCTTTTTTCCTTAATTCGGGAATTTTTCTGCTGTGATTTTGTTGAATACTTTTTTTATACCTTCTGTTTAGTCTTCTCATTTTTCTTTTGTTCCTATGATTTTTTTTTTCTTGCAGTACTGGGGTTGAATCTAGGGCCTTTGCACTGAGCTACATCTCCAGGCTTTTTTATTTTTTATATCAAGCCAGTGTCATGCTAAGTCATTAAGTTGCCCAGTGCTCAGGCTGGGCTGGAATTTTTGTATCCTCCTGCCTTAGCCTTCCAGAGTGCTGGGATTAGAGGGGTGAGCTGCTACTCCTGGCTGTTCCTATAATTCTGGGAGTGAATATTTTTTTGATTCATCCTGCAGCTGTCTGATACATCTTTTTTTTTTTTTAAGAACACCACTAAGTACATGGTCTGTTTCATCAACTTTATCTTTAATCTTCAACATTCTGTCTGTACAGTGGCCTAAACTACTACTATTGCTTTCAGTTGATTTTTTTTTTTCATAGCCTGGTTTATTCTTGCTTGCTTTTCATAATTTCTAATTCTTTGCCAAAATGGCCATTCATTTATTGTTTTGGTTAACTCAGTTTATTGTTTTTCTTTAAATTCATTGAACATTTTATTAAATGCTTTGTTTTTATTTTACTTTATTTTTTGAGACAGGTCCTCTGCATCTCAGGCTGGTCCTGAACTCACTCTGTAGCTCAGGCTGGTCTCAAACTCCCTGTAATTATCCTGCCTCGGCCTTCTGAGTGCTGGGATTACAAGTGTGTACCACTATGCCCAGTTTGTGTGGTGCCAGGGAATTGCACCCATGGCCTTGAGCTTTAAAGCAAGCACTTTAAATTCTGACCTACTCTCCATTTATATACTCTTCAATCTCATAAAACTTAAGAATTTTCTTATATATTTCTTTGATCTGTTCAAGAATTTTAACCATTAGGTTTTTGAGTCACTCTTCTTTTGAGTCTACTTCCATGTAGAACTTGGAACTTCTCCCACTGTGGTGCCCACAAGGTCATCTTTGGGAAGCTAGGGTTTTTTTTGGGGGGCCTTCTTGTTACCTTCCTTTCATTTTGTGTAGAAAATTGAAGATCAGTAAGCACTGAAAAAATGTGCTACCTCTGCCGGAGCTTCAGATAGCAAACATTGCCCTGTGACATGTCCTGTGATTGGTTGTGTTTGGGTATTTATACCCCTTTTCAGCCACTCAGCATAATAGTCTCATTTCCTGCTTTGCAAGGAGAGATCAAGCCAGCCAAGTATCTACCATGTAACTGTAAAGTTGTTTCTGTATTTTCATATATTTTTCCTTTTAATTAAAAATGAATACTAATGACAAATAGGATAGAGGGGGAAGGAAGGAGTGTGGAAGAAAGGAAACTAAATTATTTCTGAAAGAAGAGAGAACAAAAATAGCAAATGAAAGGAAAAAGACACTGGTATTTTTCTATGTGGAATGGAATGGGTGAGAGGGGGCTTGAGAGATTCTCTGTGGGAGCAGCAAAAGAAGAGGGAAGCAGAGCTTCGAAGGTCAGGTCACGCTGGCCCAGCCTGAAGTAGCCTGGTGGCTGCTTGGCGTATGCTTTCAGGGAATGAGATACTGTCCCAAGATGCTGTCTTTGCTGGACATGCCTTCGCTGCAGGCAGTGCTGGGATTCAGATTCACCTGACTGCTCAGCTGGGAGCCAGCCGCAGCCTGCTGGCTGCTGCTGTTGTACTCAGTCTCTGCCTGCAGGGGGTTGAGTATAAGAGCAGCTTGACAGTCCAACAGGAAACGTAGCAGCTGCTCACCTCCAACAAACAGCTTCTGTTCTTGGGGTGTTAACACTGTTTTGAAAAGGGATTCTCACCTGTCCGACGCTGCAAGCAGCAAGCAGTGCGAGACCAAGAGCTTCCCGACTGGTCATCTGGAAGGGGCAGTGGCCTTGCTGAACTCAGCCTCTGTCCCCAGAGAGCGGGACACCGTCCCAAGGTGACAACTACTGGCCCTGAGCTGCAAGTAGTGCTGGGATTGAAAGTGGCTTGGTTGCCTGGCTGGGGGCTTACCACAGCAGAGTGATTGCTGCAGCTGAACTTGGCCTCTGCCCTCAGGGAGCTAGCCGGGGTTCCAGGACGGTGCCTCATGGGACCCGAGCAGTACGTAGGCCCAGAGGAGGGCAGCCTGTCGGCTGGAGTCCACCAGGAGGACTGGTCAGCACTGAACTCAGTCCCAGCTCTTGGTGTTACACACCACCTCCACATGGCTCTCCCCCCTTTTGTGGTATTGGGCTTTGGACCCAGGGACTTCATGCTGAGCTACATCCCAGCTGCCCAGTGTGATCTCCAGCTTGGGATCCTCCTAGGCCGGAGTGCTGTTAATCACAGGCCTGCTCCAACCAGGCCTGCTCCACCAGGCCTGACCTCAGAGGATGTTTTTGCTGAACCCAAGCTGTAAGCAATGCCGGGCTCCAGACCCACATGACTGTTAGGCTGGGAGCTCAGGCAGCAGGTCTGTCATTGCTATGAGATTTGACCTCTGTCTTCAGAAAGCTAGACTGTCCTAATATGGTGACGTCACAGGACCTGAGCTGCAGGCAGCTCCAAGATGGAGGGCAACCTGTCTGCTTGGTGTGAGCTAAGCACAGCAGGGTGGTCGCTGTCGGTCTTAGGCTCTGCCCTTACCAGTGAGATGCTGTCCCAGAGGGTGTTTTCCCCACACCTGAGCTACAAGCGGTGTTGGGGTTGATGGCACCCGTGCTTCTTTCTCTAAATATATTTCCCTGCCATCAGATATTGTCTGGTGGGCTTCTCTGTCCAGTTGCCTTTCACTGTTAGTTTATTTGCTCCTTTTTCCTATTAGCTGTGGCCCCTGTCAGGTGTCCTGAGCATGTCATGTGTGTTCCTAGCTCTATTCACCATGATCAAATCTACCGATGCAGCCAGTTTTGAAAAGTAGCAGTTTCTCCAAGAGTTACATATAGAGTTGCCATATGACCCAGCAATTCCAGAGTATTTAATATCCGTTTCTAGATGTATACTGGAGAGAATTGAAAACATTAGTGATTGCCTGCCTGGGATGGGGATGGGAAGTTATTGCTGGTGAGGATGGGGTTTCTTTTTGGGTTATGAAAGCATCCTGAAACTAAATACTGGTGACGGTTATGCAACAGTGCGGATGGGTAAAAGGTCAGTGAGTTGTGCACTTAAATAAAAAGGAGGGTGGGCTGGGGTTCTATCTCGTGGCAGAACACATGCTTAGCATGAGCCCTGGGTTCATTCCTCAACACACACATGTGCACAGGCTGATGTGTGCAAAGTACAATTCAGGCAGAGGAAACAGTACAAGAGCGGAAGTGCAAAAACAGAACTCTGTCTGATTTAGTCTTTTCTAGAGAGTATGGACGTGGTTGTTATCAGACTCCAGATATTCCAGACTTAGCTTCTTCCTGTGCTGCCTCCACTCCCAGGCCCAGACTGATTGCATCAAGGTTAGATAGTTGGCAGTTGGCTTGATGCACCACCACGTTTTCTGGGCAACAGATTCTGTTTCACTTGAAGGTGACTTGGATATAAGGGGCCAGTAGCTCCAGTGCATATGTGTTGGGTCATGTGTGAGATGAACAGCCAAAGGCCAGAGAAAGGAAGGTAGCAGGGTGGAATAGTAGTAACTCAAGGGAGTAGAGGAGAGCCTCGGCTTGGGAATTGGGGAGCAATAACCATGCAGGAGCATTCAGGGCCCGGCTAGATGTCTTCCTCCAGTTCCCTCAGTTTCTTAGTAACCAAGAGAGCACTGACTTGAAGGGATTATACAAAGGGCCTATGAAGTGGAAGGGGGCTGATGTGTGTGGTAAGTATTTGAACACCCACTACACACTACACACTGTTCTAGCTTCTGAAGATAGAGTGGGAAGTGATACATTCTACTAGAGAAGATAGAAAATAAGCAGGTAAGTCATTTTCAGGTGGGAGTTAGTGCTAAAAGATAGGAAGAAAATAAAGCAGGGAAGGGAATGGTGACTGTAGCTACCAGTGGCATTACAGGTGAATGCTGGGGCATATGCCTGCCACTTGAGCTGCTTGTGAAGGGCTAAGGCAGGAAGATCACAAGTTTGAGGCCAACCTGGATAACTTAGCAAGATCCTGTCTGAGGCTAATAAAAATAAGATGGGCTAGGTTTGAGGCTGTCACTTTCCTATTGTGCAAAATTCCTGATACTTGCAAATTAATGGAGATACTTATTTTGGCTCACAGACTCCAAGGCAGAAATGGCATGGTAGAGGGGCATGGTGGAGAAGAGTCAACTCATGTCAGGGAGGGGGGCGAGAGAGAGAGAGGAATGAGCCAAAGAATATACCCTTTCGGGGTTGTGTCCCCCATGTTGACCAGCCTTTTCCAGCCAGGCACTACCTCTAAACACATAGTACTTTTGGGGAACATTTTGGATCCAAAGCACAGGAGGAACTCTGAGTTTGATCCCCAGCACTGGGGGTAGGAGGTAGGGATCTCTGGTGAATTTCTTGTCTGGGCAATGAGGAGATACTCAAGATTGATAAGCACAGTAATTATACAGTCAGATCTGTGCTCAAAACATTATTCAAGAATCTCCCTAAATTAGAGACCAGACTTGTAAACTCTGCCTGATTGGGAGTATGTATTCAGTATTAGTTGAACGAAGGAGGGTAAATTGGAGGGGGTAGAAGTTGAGAGAGACTTTATAGATGGTAGCTGATGATGGGTCGCAGTGGTCAAAGGTGGGTGGGGTGACACCTCAATTGAGGGAGTAACAAAGGAATAGGGTAGAAGAACCAGTACCTCCGTAAAACTATGACCTTAGTGTATCTATATTCACATTTCAAAAGACTAAGTAAGATGGATATCTGGCCAGGGAAAAGATTTCATATCCTCGTGGGTCATCCCGGCCTGCCTCTGGTTTTCTCCAGAGATCACCTGTGCAAATGAAAGTGATTAGAACACTTTACTGCTTGCAGCCTTGCTGTTCGCCCTGGAAGAGGTCACTGGCAAATGTGACACCAGTGTCACTTATATTTCCTTTGCTGTTTTGAGGACACGGACTCAGGAAGATAGAGGAACAGGGGAATAATTCTAGCCAACATTCGTCAAGGACTCCTGTATTTAGAATTTCACGTGCCTGATTGGATTTAGTCATTGCAGGCTTCCACATAGTCCTTACTGCTGGGCCCATTTTATAGATGAAGAAACAGAAGTAAAGCAATAGCAAGTCTGTGGCAGCCCCAGGATTCAAATCTGGAACCGTAGAGTTCTAAGTGTAGCATTTTACTGCTCATTGTACTGCTGTAGTAGAGTGGGAAGGTGTTTGTGAGGGACTTCTTCCTTTCAGGATGTTGTGGGGTTTCACCCTCATTAAGAGACCTTATTAACTGAGCTGTGTTTTTGTATTAAGTATGGAGCAGGAGGAGGCCGGCACACTTGTGTGTCAGTGTGTCTGCACAGCAGTTCTGACTTGTCAGTGGATTTAACTTGTGCAAACGGTGTGTAATGGGCCCTGCCAGTAACAAACCAGGGTATTTGAGCACAGTGGTTTATAGTTATAATTGGCTTCCTATTACCGTTGGCTGCTTCTCCGGCACAGAGTATTACTTCAAGATTGGTATTTGATTTAAAAATTTTTCAAATTGATTTTATCGTCGGTGCATTAGCGCATGGCCTAAATTCTTGCAGAGGCGTTAGATAACTAGGCTGGACAGGTGTTAGGAGTCATAACTGGAGCTGAGCTGCCAGTAGTACAGCTTTTATTTGGCTCAGATAAATCACTGTTCTAAAAACATTTTTCTACCTAAGCCCTATGACTTATTTTTTTAGGGTACCTCAAATTTAGACCTCTTGAATTTGGAATATTTCCCCCAAATCATGCTAACACATACCAGTGGGAATTTATTAACATGAGTAGACTTAATCACTATTTTCGTTTTGGAACTGAACACATAAATATTCAAGGAAAGGTGTGGAAATCGTCTAATTTTTCAAGGATGCACAACTGGGATGCCTTTTAAAATCAGAATATATGTAATATGACCCCCATAATGAGAAGGCTATAAATGTGGCCGAGGACACGGAAAGCTAGAGGGTGTTCTGTGATTTCATGAAAATTAGCATAGGTAAATGTTTTCAGTTAAAATTTTTTCAGCTCTCTAAGTGCAGAATAGATCACAGCTACATGAAAATACCAATTAATCATCTTCTAATGCTTTTATGCAAATGATTATATTTGACTTTCATTTAGAGTTGCCATTAACACCTGGAACCCTAAGATTGATAACAGGTAAAAATCTAATGAGTACATAAATTAAAGATTTGAATCATGTTTGGATTAATTTATAGCCCTTTTATTCATTACCATGAGTCTTCCTGAAATTTAAAAATCAAGGAATGAGACAGAAGAGAGGGGAGAGGAGACAGCCTTTTAACTTACTTATTTTTTAGTGGCAAAAAGGATGACTTGGGAAAAATAAATTCTATGAGTATTTTTCCTATCCTTTGCAATAATTTGTTAAGGGTCTGGCCTGTGGATACTATGGAAGACTTTCTAATGGCTCCGTGTCCTTTGACAACATTTTTTTTTAATTAAGATTTTCCCATCCCATCACTTTATTTGCTGTAGAAGTTTTTTTTTCCAGAATGAAAATTAAAATGTGATTTAGGAGTCTTAAAAAATAAAATGGAAAAAAACGCCACGTCATAGTCCTGACATCCAGGGACACCCCTTAATTATTAACGTATTCACTGCCCCGTGTAGACTATATATCTTGTTTTCTCACATAATCACCGTCAAACTACAATTATATTGGACCTTTACTACACTGTGCTCAGCATTCTACGTATATCATCGTCATCACTATTGACACAGGGTCCAGGCTGTGTCCAGGCTGGTCCTGAACTCTCTGTGAATCCCAGGCTGGCCTCAAATTCAGAACAATCCTCCTGCCTTGGCCTTCTGAGTGCCGGGTTACAGGCACGTACCACCGTGCCCGGTTTATGTGGTGCTGGGGAATCGAACCTACGGTCTTGAGCACGCTAGAGGCAAGTGCTCTAACCACTGAGCTATGCCCCAGCTCCTAAATATATTATTTTTTGTGTAGTTGGTAATATTTTCTCTGTTTTACATGTTAGGGCAGGAAAGCTCAGAGAGCGTAAGTAGCTTGCTCAGTACCACATCCCTGTTAGGTGGCAGAGCCAGAATTTCAACCTACCGTGTCTAACTCAGAAACTCTGGTCACCGCTGCCCTGCACTCCCTGTCATTCAGTCAGTGGGAGCTTTGCTTAGTAACTGACACCAGATTGTCTCCTGCCTATACGTTTTCTGGACCTCAAAAATTGAGACTCACTGGGCACACCTGTAATCCAGCATGTAGGAGGCCGAGTCAGGTGGACCATGAATTCAAGGCTACTCTGCCTCAAAGAACAACACCAATGAAACAGAAACTTGGAGGCTGCTTGTTATTTTATGACCCTTGTCCTAGAGGACAATGGGAACTGAGGGCCCAGCTCCCCGTGGCCAGGCCCAAACCACTGTGCTTCCCTTGGATAATCTCAGCTTGAAACAGTGATTGTCAGGGCGGTGCAACCATGACCTGCCACAGCTGCTGTCCTCTGCCGCTTTCCCCACTACCCAATGCATGGAGTCCCTTGGGCCTGGAAGACACACCAGAACTCATTCTGTCATCCCCTGTGAATTCAGCGCCTCTTTGGCTCTGACAACACTGAAGACCTTTGTTAACTCCAGTGATCCAAGCCATGGGACTGCTCTGTCTCTTCCATGGTCATGAGACTTGCCAATGACTAAAGGAAACAGGTATATACGTGTGCATGTGGTTGTCCACGCGTATGTATTTGTACATGTATATGTTAGTTTTACTAAGTTATATAAGGGAAGTGTAACAATTAAAAGATAGATAATACTCCATATAAACAACTGAGACAACTCATTTCATAGAATGCTGCTGTTGATTTCAGTCCAACTCGTGTTCCAGGCAATCTATGGTTGCCATTGACAAAGCCAATGTAAATGGTGATTATTTTCCTTTATGATAAAGACTCAAAACTATGGAGATGATGTCAGAACTTCATCTCACAGAAACTTCTTTGCAGAAACAGATATAATAGGTTTTGAATACCAGAAAACTTTCCCTAATTTTGGGGTGCAGCTTTTTTTTAGTGCCTCAACAATGTAATGGTTGCAGATTTGATGCACTTTTAAGTTTAATCTGCATCACTAACATTCTCTCCACTACTTTCTTAAGCTTAGACAGTTGACCCAACAATAACTCAAGCTCTGACTTGTAGCGCTTGCCAATTTCCATGGTATAAATACTCCTGCCATGGCCAATTTCAAGCTACCACTTGATGTTACTGAATGTAAGAGTTGGGGAATGATAGCAGTGGCCCAGAATTATATTATTTTCAGCACTCAGATACTGTAAGTGTAAGATCATTGATCATAGTAAAATAATTAGGAAGTTAGAAATTTTAAGAATTTATTAACTGTGTTTATTTCATTATAAATTTCTTCAGCTTAACTTTTAATATGGCTGAACATAATCAACTTGTAAAATTCTTGAATTTTTTTTTCTTGTGAGGCTGGGATTGAACCCAGGACGTATATATTTACTACATATCACTGAGCTACAGTTCCAGCCCACCCTCCCCCCCCTTTTTTTAGAACAGTGTCTCACTAAGTTGCCCAAGCTGGCCTCAGATTTGCCATCCTCCTGCCTCAGCTTCCTGAGCAGCTGGGATTAAAGCATGTGGCACCATGCCTGTCTAGTTTCTGAAATTTAGGAATAAGGAGCTATCTTTTGGTGGATGCTGGCCCCTGCACATCCCAGGCCTTGCCATCTCTGTGCCCACTCTGACCATGTTTCATCAAGCCACCTCACTTTCTCCCTTGTAGCAACACGCTTACCCTTTGATCACAATGATGGTGATTATTTTGTGTGGCACTTGGGATCGAGCCTTGGCTTCATACAGCTACATCCCCAGTCTATTCTTTTGATTTTGAGACAGGGCCTCACTAAATTGCCTGGACTGGGCTTGAACTTGTGATCCTCCTGTCTCATCTTCCCAGAGTGCTGGGATTACAGGCTTGTTCCTGATTAACTTTTTATTCGCTCCTCAACCTGTCATAGTTTGACTTTTGTCCTTCACATGTCAGACTCTGTGCTGGGAAGTAAAGACTGAAAATGGCCTCCTCTTCCCCTGAATTCATGTTCCCCAGAACACTGTCTGGTGGCCTGCTTCTCTCTGCTTGTACTTTGGCTTTAAGGCCTCCATCTCTACCCCTGGAACTAAGTACACTGATGTCTTATAGTGCTGCAGACCCATTTTTCTGATAAACTATTTCACATCTTATTGTCTTAGGTCATTCAAAAAAAATTTGAGACAGGGTCTCTGTGTGTGGTCCAGGTTAATTCTGAACTCACTATGTAGTCCAGGCTGGCTTGGACTCAACAGCAATCTTACTGTTTCAGCCTTCCGAGTGCTGGGATTACAGGTATATGCCACCACGCCTGGCTTATGTGGTGCTGGGGAATTGAACTCAGGACTGTGAGCTTGCTAGGCAAGCCCTTTAACTTCTGTGCCATTCCTCCAGCCCTCTTATGTCATTCAGACTCAGCCTTTGATGATATTTCTGGTTTACTTCCTGGGTCCCCTGAGCCGGACACCTAGGAGTTGACCTTGGGCCATCCTTTGCCTTACTGCCCTCACTTTTTACCTTAGCACCAGATCCAGATGGACACCTCTCTTCGCTTATCTATACATAGAGATTTTTCAGCAAACATGAGAACCGCCGCATACCGGTGCTGAGAGGCCGCCTACCATGCATAATTCCTGGCCCTGCTGTTTAACGAGCTTTGTAATCTTAGGAAATTGGCTTGACCACTCTGTGTTTCACTTTCCTAAATAGAAAGTGAGAATAATAATAGGATCTTCCTTGCAGGCAATTGCAAGGAAGAACGAATCGTTCCAAGTAAAACACAGAATGCTTAAAGCATAGCCTGGCACACAGTAAGCATTCAAGAAATGTTAGCGGTTGGTATTTATTGAACGAAATACTTGTGCCAGGGCAGCGTCGCGTACGTAAGTGGCAGCGTATTCCTGAGGCCACCATGATAGAGCCCCATAAACGAGGTGGTGTCAAACAGCAGAATTTACTTACCGCCTGCTGTGAAGGTGCGGGCAGGGCTGGGCTCCCACTGGAATCTGCAGGGACCCTTCCTGGCTGCCACCTGGCCCTGGAGCCTTGCTGACTGTTCTAGTTACTTTCTCGTTGCTGGGACGCAATATCTGACCCATGACTTAGGAGGAAAGGTTTATTTTAGCTCGCATTTCAAAGGTCTCTGCTCATGGCTGGCTGGCAAATGGCGGAAGGACATGGTGGAGACTTAGCTGACAAAGAGCTATTGGCAGCGTGGTGGGACAGGAAGCGGAGCCAGTGAGGAAGGAGGGAGCTAGCGATGCCCTTCCAGACGCGTCCTAGTGAGCCACCCCTTCTGACCACTCCCGGCTCCCAGCAGCACCGGAAATCAATGAGTTAGCCCCTGGGATTTAATCACCTTCCAGCAGGGGGCTTTTGGGGGACATTCCCAGTCTGTAGCCCAGGCTGATCCTGAACTCACTGGTGTAGCCCAGGCTGATCCTGAACTCACTGGTGTAGCCCAGGCTGGTCTTGGACTCATGGCAGTCCTCCTGCCTCAGCCTTCCAAGAGCTGGGATTACAGGCGTGTGCTACCTGCCTGGTTTATGTGCTGGGGAATTGGACCCAGGGCCTTGTGCTTGCTGCACAGGTGCTTTAATGGCTGTGCTATTCTTCCAGCCCTGACATTCATGATTTAAACCATAACACATGCTGCCTGTCTTAAGGTTACTTGAGCATGATTCCAATTTCTGCCTTTGTGGTAACAAAATGTGTATTTCTGTCTTTACATGTTTGTGTGTGTGTGTGTGTGTGTGTGTGTGTGTGTGTGTGTTAGTGGGGTTTGAACACAGGATCTTCACACAGAGTTACATCCCCAAACTTTTTTTTTTTTTTTTTTGAGTTAGAGTCTTGCTGCATCACTAAATTTCCTGGCCTAGACTTGAACTTGTGAGCCTCCAGCCTCAGTTTTCCAGAGTGATGTAATTACAGGTGTGCACCACCAGGCCCAGTGTTCACTGTCTCTTTATTTTTCCTTTCTTTCTTTTTCTTTCTTTCTCTTTCTTCCTTTTTCTTTATTTTTTTGAGACAGACTATTGCTCTGTAGTCCAGGCTGGACCTGAATTCACTATGTAGCCTGGGCTGCCTCAAACACCTAGCCATTCTCCTACCTCAGCCTTCCCAGTGCCGGGATTGCAGGCATGTGCCACTAACACCCAGGTGATCTTTTTGTGGTTCTGTTGAATCTAACCCAGGACCTTGCATGTGCTAGGTGGACACTCTAACCACTTAGCTACACCCTTTACCCCTTCGTTGTTTTCATGAAAGGAGAACAGTACCATTGGATTGGGGATCTACCCTACTATTTTCTGTGAATATTTTTCCTGGGGAAATGTGAATACCTGCATTAATTCACCCCAGATAGGGCATAGCAGAGGGTCCAAAGTAACAGTTACACCTACGTCCAACTTGGTGAGTCAGAGAGTTTACTGGAGTTACTTGCAGAAATATGGGAGAGGTTACCCTGAGAAGCACAGATGAGGGGTCACCTATCTCAGGTAGTTACATCAGCAGCAACCCTATTTCCAAAAGAAATGTTCTCAGGTACTTGGCCTTAGGACTTGAGTATTATCTGCTTTTTCAGGAGACACAGCCAGCTATAGTTGAGTGTTTATGTCTTCCCAGATTCCTGTGTTAACAGTGTACTTCCCAAGGTGATGATGGTGGGCAGTGAGGCCTCTGAGAGGTGATTAGGTTTGGGATTAGTGTCCATATGAAAGAAACCCTTAGAGCTGTCTCTGCCTTTGTACCATGAGAGGATGCAGTGAGAAGGTTCTGCCCGTGAAGCCAGAAGTGGGCTTTCGTCAGATACTGAATCTGTCAGAGTCTTTATCTTGGACTGGACTTCCAGCCTCCAGATTTGTGTGAAATCAATTTCAGTTTATAAGCCACCTAGTGTGTGGTATTTTGTTATAGCAGCCCAGCTTGTCTAAAACACTGCCCGTCCTGAAATAGGCAGGAACTCTAATCCAGGGGCCCAACACAATGGCTGACCTCGTGAGGCTTGTGGTCTAACAGTGCTGCAGGTCTAACTCTGTTACCTCCTGTCTCCCTCCAGCCACTGTCTTGCTCCATTGTGTCCTCTAACTGTCTCCTGACTAGACCAAGTCTGACTCTCCTGTAGCCCGCTCTGTGGCTGTCAGAAGGCCTTTCCAAGGTACACAGTTGATCATGTCACCTCCTTCAGAAGCTCCCTGAGCTTTCAGATAAAGGTTTAGCCTAAAAGATTCTTCTTTCCCCATGTCCTCTCTCTCTCTCTCTCTGTGGCAAGCCTTCTACCACAGCCCAGCCAACTATGGCTACTCTTTTGTTTTTTACCTCTTTTGATGAAAGCCCTGTTTCTGCCTTGTTAACACTGGCCCTCGTATCTGTTCATCTGCCTGGGGATGCCTCCACCTCTCTTCTGGGAATCTATGCATTGCTGGGATGGAGACTTGACTTACTGGATGTTTGTTTCTCTTGTGCCTTCTCAACAAAACAGAGAACCCCTTGAGGACAGGACCGTGTTTTTATGCCCTGTTGTCTGACATTGGTGTGATTTCCAATCTTGTCACTTCTGTAAGCAATACTCTGATAAATATCTTTTGTCTACATAATTTTTCAAATTCAATATTTCCTTAGGCACAGCTCAAAAACAAAGAGAAGCAATTCCACTCAAAAATGGGCAAAAGGCTTGAACAGACATTTCCCCAAAGGGGATATGTAAATGGCCAGCAAGCATATGGAAACAAGCTCGGCATTTTTCCAAAATAAAACATTATTTTTCTATTTATAGTGCTGAGTATTGCTAGTTGCGCATTGAGGATTTATTAGTCATCAAGGAAATGCAATAATAATAAAACCACAATAAGATATCATTTCATAGCCACTGGAATTGTGATAGAAAACAGAAAGTAGGGGCTGGAGGAATGGCATAGGGGTTAGAGCGCTTGCCCAGGAAGCACAAGGCCCTGAGTTCGATTCTCTAGCACCACAGATGCTGGGTGTGGTGGTGCACACCTGTAATCTCAGCTCCTGAGATGGTGAAGCAGGAGGATTGCTGTTGGGCTCATAGTGTGTTCAGCCAGCCTGGGATATAGAGCTAGACCCTCAACAAGCAAACAAACAAACCCAAAATTATTGGCGAGAATATGGAGATGGAAAAATTCAAGATTTCCAGTAGGAGTGTAACATGGCATAGCTTCTGTGGAAAACAGCTTGGCAGTTGCACACAGAATTACCCCAGCAATTCCACTCCTAGGCAGATACCAAAGAATCGAAAACAGATACTCCAAGGTTTGTACCTGAATATCCACAGCAGCACTCTTCACAACAATCTAAAAGTGGAAACAACTGTCCATGAGCGGATGGATAAACAAAGCGTAATGTATCTATACAATGAACTATTACTCAGCCATAAAATATAGAGTTCTGGTAATATATTACAACACAGATGAACTTCAAAAACCTCACAGAAGATTTTTTTTTAAGTGAAAGAAGCCAGACACAGAAGGTCACATGGTATATGATTCCATTTATGTGACATATTCAGAATGAAGACATAAGGTCAGAGGTGAACTAGTGGCCCCAGGGGACCGTGGGAGCTAGTTGCTCATTGGGTGCAGGGTTTCATTTTGCGGTGATAAAAACCTTTTGCAAGTGGAATGAGAGTTGTACAGCATCATGACTGTGCTAAATCTCACTGAATTGTATGTTCTAAAATGTGTAAGTTTGCTACATGAATTTTACCCCCAATAAAAATTAAAACAAACAAATGAGATAATTGATATGCATTATAAACAAGGGACCTTGAAGACCTAGGCTGAGCTGCCAGACGCCAGTCACAGATGCTGTGTTGTATGATTGCATTTATGTGATGCCCCTAACGGGCAAGTGCCTCGTGGCCTAGAGCAGCAGAGCCCCGGACGGGAGCCCTGGCTGCCTAGCCCAGTGTGGCTTCCTCCGGGCGGACGACACCCTGCAGAGCTGGAGGGTGCTGATGGTTGCATGACACTCTGAACATGCTAAATGCCATTGAGCTGTGCATTTTAATTAATTCATTAGTTAATTTATTTAGTACTGGAAATCCAACTCAGGGCCTTTGCACTAAGCTATACCCCCAGTTCATTTTTTAATTTTGATTTTTAAATTTTTATGTATCTTTTTGAAACAAGGTCTAGCTCTGTAGTCCAGGCTGGTCTTGAGCTCACTTTGTAACCCAGGCTGGCCTCAAGCTTGCAGCAATCCTCCTGCCTCAGCCTCCCAAGTGCTGGGATTCCTGGAATGTACCACTATGCCCAGATACAGTTTTGATTTTTTTTTTTTTTTTGAGACAGGGTCTTGCTCTGTAGTCCAGAGCTGGTCCTGAACTCACTATATAGCTCAGGCTGACCTAAAACTTGCAGCAATCCTCCTGCCTCAGCCTCCCAAGTGCTATAGATTGGCATTTTATTTCATTTTATTTTTTAAAGACAGGGTCTCGCTCTGTAGCCCAGGCCGATCTGAACTCACTATAGACCCCAGGCTAGCCTTAGACTCACCACAATCCTCCTGTCTCAGCCTCCCAAGTGCTGGGATTACAGGCGTGCACGACCACACCCGGCTTCTGTGATGCTGGAGAATCGAATTCAGATACTTAGTACTTGACTTGGTGCTTGCCAGGCAAGCGCTTTAACCACTGAGCCATTCCTCCAGCCCTGAACTGCACACCTTTAAGTGATAAAAATAGTAAATAAAATTTACATTATGTGAATTTTATCATAATAAAAATATTTTCTTAAGAAAGAGTTCCTGAAATAAAGTCAGCATCGAGGTGTATGGCCATTGTCAGGTTCTTGGGGGCGTGTGGCTGCGTTCCTGTTGGGAGGGCCCACGCCTTGCCCTCCTGCCTTGCCCTCTTGCCAGCGCAGAGCAGCTTGACTGCATCGTCATAGCCTCGAGCATTGTGCCTGAAGACAAGACCAGCCAAGGCAGACAACCTCGCTGACTCACACAACGCTGCTTCTCTTCAGGGAAGGTCCTGAGCTTACAAGTTACACCTGAGAAGAGCTGGTTAGGAGCTCCGTCCAGGTAAACGGATTTTAGCACTAGGAGAGACCCAGACAGCATCTGGAGCCTGGAATCTCATTCTTATCAGACTGGTTTTCAGCTACCACCTCACCATCCTGAAGGAAGAGCAGATCGCCAGCCACAAGTCTACACGGCGGCGTAGCGTTTTAGGCTTTGTGAATGTTGGAGTAGTCGAGGCGTGGACAACTGCTGTGCTGATTACTAGCCATATGATATTGGGCTACTCTGTGCCTACTTGTTTCTATAAAAGGAGACCAATGCCAGTGTCTCCCTTGCTAGAACATCATTTTAAGGATTAGGAGTGTGTGTGTGTGTGTGTGTGTGATGCTTAGGATGATGATTTTCTGGCTGTAAAAAAAAAGTACGAGGAAAGTTGTAATAAAATGCGTTTTAAATATGTTAAGATCTGGGCAAGATTATTCTAGAAGAGACCGAAATAGTCTCTGAAATTGCACCTGGGTGTAGAACCGCCCTGGGTGCCACAGCTACCAATGCAGACTGATGTGGGTGGGTTGCACCTCCAAAACCATTGGCATCGTATTGCTGACATGCTTTTCCAAAATTAATCAATCATTTATTTCTTTACGCATTTTTGCAGTGCTTAAGGAGTGAACCCAGGGCTGCTTGCACATTAACCCTGGCTCAAAAATCAATCATGGAGCAAATTTCCAAGCAGATCGAATCCCTTGATTTCCCTGTAGCTGATGTATCATTATACTAACCATGTGCGTGTGTGTGAAGTGGAGTTGGATGAAAGGCTCAGATCATTTTCATAGGTTTTAAAACCCTTCGTCAGTGTTCAGTAGGACTCCAGAAGTGTCACGTCGACGTCTTGTCTGGGGCATCCTGCACATCCCTGGTCCCCTCTTCTGTCAGTGTGCCACAGTGGGTGATTCCACCCCTGCTGAGAACCCCAGAGACAGCTCCAGCCTCGGACAGAGGACTGCTGCTCCGGTTGCTTGCGCCCCCTTCAGCCTGTGCCCTCGCTGGAGATCCCGCCTTGGTGAGTTCATCTCCTTCATTTCTTTGGCTGCTTTCTTCCTTATTTCTCACCTTGGACATCCAACCCATCGGCAAGCCGTGTCCACCGCCCCTCCCCCGTAAGCCACCACGGTAGCCTGGTACTGGTTCCGTGTCCCACTACCGTTCGCGCTTCTTGTAACAGCCTGGAGGAGCCATAGAAAACAAGTCGCGTCCAGTCAGCCCTTCACCTAACTGCGCCAGAGGCTTTCTAAGACAGGGTGAACAGAATCCAAATTTCAGGGCTGGAGGAATAGCTCAGTGGTTAATAGGCTTGTCTAGCAAGCACTAAGCGACTGAGTTCGATTCCCCAGCGCCACATAAGCTGGGTGTGGTGGCGCATGTCTGTAATCCCAACACGGGAAACTGAGGCAGGAGGATTACAAATTTCAGTTCCTGCCCTATGAATCCCTCAGGCTCAGCTGCATGTCCTCCTCCTGTCCCCTTCTCTTGGATTCTGGTCACACTGGAATCGTGCTGCCCGGCTTTCTTACACCTGGTCTGACCTCTTCCTGGAACTCTCTGTCCTTCCGCCAGTTCGTGGACTGCTGATGCCTTAGTCTTAATGTCCATTCCAATGCCACCACCATAGAGACATCCCTGACCGCTCCCCGCCCTCCCAGTGGCTCTGTCTCTCCTTACTTTTGGTTTTTGTCCTTTGAAGCACTTGTCATGACTTAAGAGGGAGTGTTATTTCTTTGTTATCTCCTAATTAGACTTCAAGTCAGACAGGGAGGTTGGTTCTCATTTTCTGGGGCTCAAAGAGTGCTGCTTGGTAAAGTGTGGGCATATGAATAAAGGCCTCGGGTGACCCGGAGTGGACTGTCCGGTCCTCTCCTGGGGAGCTGCGACTTGGCTCACAGGGGCTCCTCCCTTCTTTTTCTGGTACCTGGGCATTGAGATACACGGCTCAGAAGCAGGTGTAACCAGATGTCCGCCCGTGGATCAGAGAACTGGAAAGAAATCGATGGGCGGGGAGGATTGGAGAGACACAGAAGAGCGATGCAGACATGAGGAGAATAGAGAAAGGCTGGAGAGCTGGAGAAGCCATCCTCAAAGATGACAGTGGCGCCAGGTGCACCTGCCCAGGCTCCCTAACCTGCTGTCTGCGTGTGGATCCTGGTTCTTAAATGGTTTTATAAACGCATAATTTATATTCTGTAAAAAAAAAATCACTGATTTTAAGCATGCAATTTGAAGAGCTTTGACAAATACCTACAGTTGTGTAACTGCAGCCATGATTAAGATACAGAACATTTCCTTCCATCTAAAAAGCATACCTTGTCTCTGGAGGTCCACATGTCAGCCCAAGGTTCCCCCCTCCTTTTGAGGCTGGGCTTGAACCCAGGGCCTCAAGCTTGCTGTAGGCATGTGCTGCGCTACTGAGCTATGCTTCCAACCCCAGATTCTTTTAAAGTTTTTTTAAAATCACCTCATTGACACACGAGATAATGAATATCTCCATCACCTCCAGCCGCCTCCTCCTGGCCTTTGGTAATCCTTCCCTCCAGGCCCTCACGGCTTCTCATCCCTGGGCATGCCACCAATTCCATCTCCTGTCACTGCAGATTAGCTTCTATTTTCTAGAAGCTTTATAAAAATGGAATCAGATGGCGTGCACTTTTTTTATCTGATTTTTAAAAAAACTCTGCATAATTATTTATAGAATCACCCAAGTTGTTTCATGTATTAATAATTAGTCTGGTTCGCTTTTTTGCTGTGATCCATTCCACTGTATGGACGTGTCGTCGTTTGCTTACTCACTTCCCTATGGACGGATGGATGTGAGTTATTTCCAGTTTTGCGTCATCACAAATAAAACTGCAGTAAATTTTTGTGTACCAAGCTTTGTGAGAACGCACGCACTTCCTTTTCTCTAGGGTAGAAACCTACAAGTGGAACAGCTGGACCATATGTTACCCTTATGTTATTTTTAATAATAGATATTTATCTCTTCTTCACATAAGCTGATCAATTTAGGATTGCTCAAGGTTCCCAGCAGGCCCGGGACTCAGTCCCCTCCCCGCTGCCTCTGTCGCATCCCCTTGCAAGTCACGCTGCACGCTGAGGAATAGGCTGTCGTGTGGCTTGCCTTCCCAGGCACGTCGCCTTGGAGAAGCCATGTTGACTTTTATAAGCACGCTGACCTCTTGCCTCTGCCCGACGTCTAAAATCATGAAATCTTTTGCGGGTGTGTTCTTGCTGCCTCTGGACCAGAATGCTGGAGGAGCTGTCTGGCTTAACAGTCCGACCCGAAGATGCCTGTGGCTGCACAAGGTCGTGATTGGCTCACAGAAGAAGAGCTGGAGATGAAAAGCCATTCACAGGAACAGAGAGCCACAGGGATGCGTGGAGAGGGAGGCCCACAGCACGCGTGGGCTGAGTTTATTTTTGCAAAAAGGGTGCACTCGGGGTTCCAAATTCCAAAGCTGGGGTGGACATACAGTGTCGTAGGAATTTTTCCTCTTCTCCCTGCCCCCATTCACCTGTGACCCGGAGGTCGCACAGCCCTCCCCACCCGCAGCCCTTGCACGTTTTGTCAGAGACATGCATGTGTAACTGCCTGTGTAGAACTTGTGTGTGCACAGTGCTTTTCCACCTTGTTGCTAGCTGACTAAACACATTGCTGAACACTGACTAGGTTTTCACGTTACGCACTTTATAGAGTGTAGTCCGGAGTAAAGAGTGAACATTTCATTCTCTTTCTGAGTATTTACATAGTATTCCACTGTACCTTTGTAACTAGCTAAGCCAGCATTTGGCTGCTGGGACCTCATGGACCACGGGGCCCCAGGGGTGAGTAAGTTTAGTTTGCACAGTACATAACAACAAAGGCACTTGATCAACTAAAGTGTAAGGTAATTCCAGTGACAGTAGGCTGCAGAGAAGGTAACCTCTCCTGAACACTTGATGTGAGCACATGTGTAAAACAGCGCTCTAAAACTGTGCTGTCCTTAAGAACTGCCCAAGGAGGGGCTGGAGGAATGGCTCTGGGGTTAAAGCACTTGCCTGGCAAGCGCTAAGTACCTGAATTCGATTCCCCAGCACCACATAAATTGGGCGTGGTGGTGCATGCCTGTAATCCCAGCACTTGGTAGGCTGAGAGGCAGGAGGATTGTCATGAGTCCAAGGCTAGTCTGGCCTACAGAGGGAGACCCTATCTCAAATTTAAGAAATAAAGTATTTTAAAAGGAACACTTTTTTTGAGACAGAGTCTCGCTTTGTAGCCCAGGCTGGTCCTAAACTCACTATGGAGCCCAGGTTGAGATTACAGGCATGAGCAACCATGCCTGGCTTATGTGGCACTGGGGACTCGAACTCCGGCAGGGCTGCACGTTTGCTAGGGAAGTGCTTTAACTGCGGTGCCATCCCTTTTTATTATTATTATCATTGTTTTTTTTTTTTTTTTTTGAGAAAGGGTCTTGCTCTGTAGCCCAGGCTGGTCCTGAGCTCACTATAGAGCCCAGACTGGCCTTGGACTCAGGGCAATCCTCCTGCCTCAGCCTCACCACTGCTGGAATTACAGGCGTGTGCCACTACGCCCAGTTTAATGTGGTGCTGGGGAATTGAACTCAGGGCCTTGAGCTTCCTAGAGAACGACTTTAACCGCTGTGGTATCCCTCCAGCCCCTCAGAAGCTTTGTTGACTATCTCTCTGGATGAAGATTTTCTACACATCATTCCTGTTACTCGACGGAGACCCATTTTACAGGGAGGAAAACTGAGGCTGAGAGGGATCGTGATTTGCCTGGGGTTGGGTATAGGTCACAGAGCTTGATGATAAAACCAGGATTTGAATTGGATTCGAAGCCATTGCTCCTAAACGTTGAGTTTAAAGTCCAAACCACTTAGTCACAGGGGATTCTGGGGACAGTGACTTCAGCACCTCCTGGTTCCTCGGCCTCCTCGCCACACATGGGGATGGCTCCTCACTGTCTTTCCTTGCGGCCTGGCCATCGCTGCAGGACACACCTGGGTCCTGGTGTGCACTGTGCAAGTGGCACCACTGCCAGGGCGGATGGTGGGTGCCCGACAAACCCGACACCTGCAACGAGTTTGGGGACGAAAACCAGAAGGGTGTATTCCGAGGCCGTTGCGACTCTGCAGCCCTCGTTTATATTGGGGTATGGTAATTTTTTGTGGTGCTGGGACGGGACTCAGAGGCACTCTACACCTCAGCCTTCTACTTGTACAGAGACAGGCTCCCACGAAGCTGCCCATGCCGGCCGTGAGCTTGTGACCCTCCTGCCTCGGCCTACTGCGCCACTGGGTAGACAGGCATGTGTTACTGTGACTGGCTAGATCATATGAATCCTTAATAAATGATTACTCATTTTAGACTTCTAGATGCTCAGTGCATATCTGAAAATCATTTTTTAAATCTAAATACCTGGGGCTTGGAGTATATAGCTGGGTGGTAGAGCTCATGCTTAGCATTTCTAAGCCCCCAGGGTTCAATCCCCAGCACCCAAGCCAGAGAAAAAACCCAAACAATCAAAAATCTAAATATCTGCAATTACATCACTCAGAAAAGCAAAATGAAAACCCCCGGGCCTTCCTCCGATTGTACCGACTCAGCAGGTTGCTGTCTGTTGCCCACATATCTGCCCTCTGGAAAATGGCCCTGGCCCCACCCATAGGTTTCAGAGGACGTGCACTGAAGCTCTTTGTAAATAAAAGAGGAAGACAGGGGTATGGGGAGGAATTAGGTGGCCTCAGGCTCTGCTAAGCCTGAGGCTTCTCGACCTGCTGTGCTGGGCTGACTGTGGGATCACCAGGCCCAGCTAAAATCTATTTTTAAAGCTATTTTAAAATATGCAGGGGTTGGAGGAATGGCACAGCAGTTAAAGCAAACAAAAGGCCCTGGATCCGATTCCCCAGCACCACATACACTAGGCATGGTGCACATGCCTATAATCCCAGCACTTGGGAGGCTGAGGTAGGAGGATTGCCAAATCCTAGGCCAGCCTGGGCTACATAGTGAGCTCAGGACCAGCGTGGGCTACAGAGCGAGACCCTGTCTCAAAACAAAACAAAATAAAAAACAAGACTAGGGATATTCTGGCTCAGTTTGATGGTCCTAGGCTCAGTCCCAAGTATCACACACATACGCACACGCACAAAATATGCACTACATTATTACCGATCGTAGTCACCAGACTGGCTAACAGGTTCAGTATCTATTCTTCCTGTCTAACTGAAACTTTGTACCTTTTTTTTGAGACAGGGTCTCACTTTGTATAGCCCTAGGAGTCTCGGGTAATTACATTTCTTCTCTCTGCCCCCATGGGGGTGTTTAGCATCCCTGCCCTGCTGACATCAGGATTGGCCCTATGACTCCATGTGGTCGTAAATCACTGTGTCACTTCTGAGCAGGCCAGCTTGTGGCCAGGTGTGGCGGCACACACCTCCAATCCCAGTTACTCTGGATGCTGAGGCAGGAAGAGCACAAGTTCAAGGCCAGCCTGGGCTGGTTTAAAAAACCTGTCTCAAAATTTAAAAAATAATAAAAAAGGCTTGGGATGTGACTCGGTGCAAAGGCCCTGGGTTCGCTCCCCAGTATCACACATATACACACGCACCCCACACATGCATGCACACACACGCACCCCACACATGCATGCACACACACATGCATGTATACACACACATGCACGCACTCCGAGCTAGTTTGTGGCCTGCCATCTGTTTCTTTTCTCTTTCCTTTTTCTTTCATCTCTTTCTTTTCTATCCTGAGTCCACAGAGGGCGGAGGATAACAGGGAATCGAGTGGTGTTTGCCTAGGATACGTGCAGCGTGGCTGAGAAATGAGTATTGGGGGTGAAAATGGTCGCTTGTTACCCCTCTGCCTGTGTGGTACACTGAGCGTGGACCCCTCGCTGTGAAGCCGGGACTGCAGTGCATTCACGTAGCAGGCTGTTTCCGGGACTTACCTACAGCGACGACTTGAAAGTCCTGGGCCTCGTTCGGGGGGCTCAGCGGCTACTTCCTAAGTGGTTGCTGGAGGCCGGTCTAGCCTTCATCTAGCAGATGAAGTAGATGACCTTTGATCGGAGCTGGAAAGACACCCACGACCACGGCTGTTTACCATAGCCCGCGGGGGACACACTGTGGCGTATGTGTAAAGGGAGACCGCTGCAACATGGCTGCCCTCAGAGCCATTACCCAGCGCGAAGCAAGCCAACCTTGGAAGATGAATACGATGTGCCCAGCTCAGGTGAGGAACCTGGGGGGTCAAGGTCCCTGGGGCCGGAAGTAGAGCCGCGGGGGAGGGGCGGGGGGGAGGCTGGATCAGAGTTTTGGTTTGAGGTGAAAAGTTCTGGAAGTGGTCGACGGGTGCACGGCAGTGCGAATGGACTTAATGCTGCTGTCTGCACCCTTAAAATCATTCAAATGGCGTCTTTTCCATCACGCGTGCTTTATCACAACAGCAAGAAACAGATAAAGCTTCATTTTCTCTGGGAAAAAGATCGACCCCCCCCCCCCTACCTTATTCTGCTCTTTGTCCACGGGTCTCATCTAGAACTGTTTCTTGGTCCGGATAGCAAATTTATATCTTTTTCTTCGTTATTATTATTTATTACACAAGACATACGTGCTTTTTTTTTATTTTTTTGAGACAGGGTCTCTGTAATCCTGGCTGGCCCGGAACTCACTGTGTAGCCCAGGCTGGCTCCGAACTCACATCAATCCTCCTGCCTCAGGCTTCTGAGTGCTGGGTTACAGGCGTACATCTCTGCGCCCTGCCTATGGGGTGCTGGGGAATTGAACTCAGGCCTTGCGCTTGCTAGGCAAGCACTCTAACCACTGTTCTATTTCTCCACCCCCAGGGCATTATTTTTAAAAATTAAAGATAAGCATAAGACAAAAGCTTTTCCCCCTCCCACCCGTCCCCACCCTGCAGCAATAAGCCCTGTTACTGGCTGGGTGTACCTCCTGCCACACCTTTTCCTAAGCACTTATCCATATAATTCCCCATACATCTTTAGAAACTGATGACAGCTTGCATCTAAACAGAAAATCAGGTCATCGCATCTATAATGAAATGTAACCTGCTTCTTCCTACTAAATAATAAATACATGAGCGGTTCCACATCACCAACTACCAGCCCACACCATAATTTTTAATGGCTACACAGCATCCCACTGTACATGCGCATGTCACCTCTTTACTTAACCAACACTCCTTTGATAGAATTTAGGTTCTGGTTTTCCGTTACTCTAAACAAACTGTGGTGAGCGCAGTAATTATGCTACCGTTTATCGCTTCATTTGGACTCCACACTGTACTAAGTTCTTTATAAGCACTATTTGCCTTAACCCTGTGACACCTAAGATAAAGGAATGCAGTGGCAATCACTGATTTCTGGGTGGAAAACTGCCGCTCAGAGAGGCTGAGTCCCTTGTCTGCAAGGCTGGGCTTTGAAAGGCACGCTTCCTGGTTTTAAGGCTTTTGCCAACCATATGGGAGGACGTGTATTCAGATCCTCTTTCCTTTGAATTGTGAGTGTCCCAATGACTTAAGTAGGTTCCTTAAATTCCCTTTACTGTAGCTGCAAAATGGAATTTATTTTAATTTCATGGAATCAATGAGCAAGAAAACAGAAATTCTTCTAGTTAACTCTTGAAACCTAAATGGAGCAAAAAAAAAAAAAGTTCTGGGACCCTTTTCTGTTGAGCAAAATCATATAAAGTGGACGTGGGGGCACATGCCTATAATCCCAGCACTCTGGGTATCTGCAGTGAATCTGTTAGTGACACAGTGAGAGCCTACATTAAAAAAAAAAGAGGGCTGGAAATGGAGCTCAGCTCAGTTTGAAGGCTTTGATCCAATAACTTAGCATGAAAAGAAAAAAAGAGGAAAAATTCATGGACTTGCCAACAAAGATACCAAGTCTCCCCTGGCCAGAGGCCCTAGATCTAGGTCATTGCTGTCAGGGAGCAGTTCCAGGATGATGTGATGTATCATGCAATGCTCCTTCTCTCTCTCTCTCTCTCTCTCTCTCTCTCTCTCTCTCTCTCTCTCTCTCTCTCTCTCAACAGGGACTCACTGTGTAGTCCAGGCTGGTCCTGAACTCATTATGGAGCGCAGACAGAGCTTTAAACTCACGGCAATCTTCCTGTCCCAGGCTCCTGACTGCTGGGATTATAGGTGTGCACCATTGCACCCAGTTTATGTAGTGCTGGGGAGTCAGACCAGGGCCTTGAGCTTTGGAGGAAAGCACTTTACCCCCTTGCTGTTCCTCTAGCACCCTATCATGCTCTCAGTTGCTGGTCTGTCTGCTGTCCGCTCAGCCCCAGGAGAATCACACCGGCTTCTCCAAGCTTTCTTGCCAGCTGAGGCCTACAGGGTGGCCACTCAGCAGTGAGGCTGGCACTGCCCTGCTGGAGAAGGCTCTCCTTGGGGTGCCGGCCCTTGGCCTCCATGGGTATGCACCCACTGAAGCAGCGCCCACTTGGTGACAGCTCTTACATCCTGTAGCCGCCTGGCTAAATGCCTCTCCTTGACACGGGCCTCGGAAATTAGTGGAAGAGCCGCATCAGCAAAATCTGCTTCCCCCAGTAATAGACTCTGAGACTTAGACTTAGGTGCACAGTTACAGGGGAAAAGCCAGAATCCTCAGGAAGGGACAGGGAGCCACCCAGGGAAGGGCCGCCTACCCGAGAGAGTTCTCACAGCCGGCCACCTCCAGCAACTTGAGCTAAAGAACCCATGGATCGAGACTGGGCCCTGCCTCCGGGTGTTGCGACTATCACCTGTTGTGCAGGTGACTCTCCCGGCAGAGGCTCTTGTAGCTGTGAAAGCTGAGATGCAGAAACTGGCATTTGGAAATTGACAGGGGCAGCTGCGAGGCACGAGGCAGAAGCCTGCTGCGCCCTGACACCAGTGCCCGGGCTCCTGGTTCCACCAGTGTACGGAATTCCCACACCCGCTGCCCAGCTATCGTGGGAAGCAGCATTTTAAACATCCATATGGAACCTTACATATATTTAAATCTTCCATCTTCTATTGTGAGAGTCCCTCCTCCTTTTTTTCCTCCTCCTCTTTCTTTTCAAGACTAGAGACTGAACCCAGGAAGCACCGAGCCATATCCCCAGCCCTTTGTAATTTTTATTTTGAGACTGGATCTCATTTGGCCTTGAACTTGGGATCCTCTTGCTCCCGCCTCCCAAGTAGCTGGGTCACAGGCTTGAGTCAGCTTGTGGGCTCTTTATTCTTTTCATAATTACCCTGGTAAGTGTGACTTGGTACCACACTTAATAAAAATGTGAAAATTAATCAGTGTCTTTTTTTCTTTCCCCTGGGCTATGAAACAACCTTAAATGCTTAAACTTCATGAACCAACTCCAGCTTCTATGGTATTGTAACTGTATATTTTAAATTTACTGTACTGTTAACCGCTGAAAGATATTATAGTTTTATATAATCAATGAGTCACATGAATCATTTAGCAACATCTTAACTTTCAGGATTTTGTAGATGCCCTTTATTAATTTATAGCATAAATACATTGTGGTCTGAAAACACATTCTGTACCATTTTAGTGTTTGTTTGGACGTGGTTAATATCTGGATATGTTTGATTTCTGTAAGTATTTTGTGAGAGATGAACAAGACCACGGATTCTGCAGGGGTTGGATGTCACGTTCTGTGGCTTGTTACATCTTCCGTGACTTGTAGCTACGCTGCTTTTGATGATTACTGAGCCGCACATTAAAAATCTTCTTTCATGATTGGGGTTTTCTGTTTCTCTTTGTCATTCTGATTGTATTCCTGTATATTTTTTATTTATCTTAACATTTTTTATTTCCTTACTTATTTTGCAGTATTAGGGATCTGACCCAAGACTGTCACACTATTCCGCATCTCCAGGCCATTTTTGATTTTGACATAGGGCCTTGCTGGGCTTGAACTTGGGACCCTCCTAACTCAGCTTTCCAGGGTACTAGGATTACAGGCCTGCACCACTGGCCCTGGCTTTTGTATAATTTTTAAAAACCACATTACTAAATATGCACAAATTTAGAATTGTGCCTTCCTTGTATAACAGAATTGTTATTGTTATGAAATCACCATCATGACTCATTATGAGACTGTTTGACTTTAAAGCCTATTTTCTTCTATCATTAATTAGCTATATCAACTTTTCGTTGTTTAGTATTTGCTAGAATTTGAATCTTTGTCCCCTTTAAAACTCATATTGAAGCTGGGAGTGGTGGCACATGCCCTGCAATTCCAGTACTCTGGGAGGCTGAAGCAGGAACATCGCAGGGTAGACTACAGCCTGAGCACCTTAGCAATTTAGCAAGACTGTCTCAAAATAAAGAAAGGGCTGGAGAGGTAGCTCAATGTGAAGGCCCCTGGGTTCGATCTCCAGGACTGCAAAAACCAAACCAAATAACAACAACAAAACGCTCACATTGAAGTCTACTTATCATTGACGCGGTGGTGAGCAGTGGGACCTGCAAGGGGTGCTTGGGGTGTGAGGCGTTCAGACCAAGAGCAGGTTGGGCCCTCTTGTCTTTCTCCCTTTGTCCCCTTTTCCTTTCTTCGCCTTTCTGTCTTCTTCCATATTATGGCAGGGCAGGAAAGCCCTCACCAAATGACAGAATCTTGACCTCGGATGTTGGAGCCCTCAGAACTGTGAGCCAATACCTTTCTGTTCATTATAAATTGCCCAGGGGCTGGAGGAATGGCTCAGCAGTTAAAGCGCTTTCTGGACAAGTACTAAGTACCCAGGTTCGATTCCCCAGCACCACATAAACTGGGCATGGTGGCGCATACCTGTAATCCTGGCACTCAGGAGCCTGAGACAGGAGGATTGCCGTGAGTCCATGGCCAGCCTGGACTACAGAGCAAGACCCTGTCTCAAAAAAAAAAAAAAATTGCCCAGCCTCAGGCACTCTGTTGCAGCAGCAAGAAATGGACCAAAGCAGTATTTACATAATTTAGTATTTACATAATTTTCCTATCTTTCCATTTCGTACCTTTTTTTATGCTTCAGATGTACTTCTTACAGACAATATGGAATTATATTTTTATTATCTCATTTGGCAATCTTTGCCTTTTGATGGACTTTTTAAAACCTCGTAAGATATTATTTTTTATACATTCACTGTTCATGTAGACTTTATACTTGGACCTTTTTTTTTGTCTGCCAGAAATAAAATATTTATAGTATCTTTGGTGTATTTAGATCTGCTAATGGGGAACTGTTTCAGTTTCTGTTTTTCTCTTGTGGTGCTGGGGAGGAATCCAGGCCCCACACACGCCAGGCAAACACGCTGTCACTGAGCCACACTTCAGCCTCGTGTTTTTTTTTTTTCAGTTTTTATTTCAGCTTTTCTTTGTCTGAAAATGTCACTGTGTGGTTTTCTTCCAGATGTCTCATAGCAGAAAGAAAAACAAACGTTCACCCTGAATTCTACACCCAGCAAAAATATCTTTCGAGAACAGACACAAAGTGGAGATACTTGACCTGTTGCTGAGTTCTACATAGCTCTTCTTCCCACCAACCTAGGATCTCCAGAAAGGGTGGGAGGCATAAAAGTAGTGGAGTCACCAAGGTTCATTTTCTTTTTATTCCTGTTCATCTCCAGTTTTTTATGAAATTCGTCAAGTTCTGTCTCGGGGCCAAGAGTTTCTTACCTCTTCCCCTTCCACCTCTGCCCAGCCCACCACCACCATCTCTCAGCTAGACTGTGGCAGGGGCCTCTTAATTGGTCTCTCTGCTTCCTTCCTGTCTTACCACCACGTTCTATTTTTGACACAACATCCTTTTATAATGCAAAGGAAACATTGTTATTACTCGGCTCACATCCTTCCCTGTCTTCTCACCACATGGAGAACAGAATGCCAGCTCAGCGGCTGTGCTGGGGTTCCCCGCTGCCTTCTTTCCACGCCCACCTCTGTGCTGAGTAGCCAGCTGCAACCTGCTCCATCCCTGCCATCCCTTCTGCCTGGAATGGTCCCCCTGGGTCTGGGCTGGCTTCCTCCCTGGCTGCCCCTTCTGGAACAGCAGGCCTGCTCCCCTCTATTCCCTCCACTGCCTTCATTGCCCTCATAATGACCATAACCACATGGCGTTTGATGCACACCAGACTGTGTGCTCTTGAGGACAAGAATTGTGCCTCACTGTACTCTTTCTGAGTGTCTACAACAGTCCCTGGCACAGAGGAGGGTCTCAGAATCCACAGACTGAGAGGATGTGCACGTGTCTACTTCCCAACAAGAATATGTGTGAAGACATTTAAGTCCCTGACTTCATCAGCTTGTTACTACAAAGCTGGATTTAATTCCCTGGTTGGGCTAATACTCCACTCACACGATGACTAACCCGCTAGTCTCTCCTCAGAAGGCTCCCAAGTTATTTCTGGGAGTCCCCGGAGGAGAGCTAACAGGAGTGGTGTGTCAGAGTCAGCCCGTAAGGGCACCCGAGAGCCGCTTGTTAAATATTCAGGAATTTCTGCGAGCTGGTTGTTACACTGTGGTGGCTTGAAATTGGCCCCAGTGGGAATATTTACACCATGGAAATCAGCAAATGCTACAAATCAGAGTGGTTTTTAAATTAAAAAAAAAAAATTAGAGCCAGTTTTACCAATACAAGGATCCCCAAACTAGTTAGTAAACTATGGTTCCCGGGTGGCCTTGCGGCTCCTCCAGCACAGGCCCCGCAGGAGAGGATCTTGGAGCCCCACCCCCCACTGCCATGGCAGAGAGCCGGAGAAGTTCAGGGCTGGGCAGCCACAGCCGCAGCAACACCACCACCACTACAAGCGTCCACACTGGTGGTGCCAAGGGGTAGCTGGGTGTACCTTCTACGGCAACCTCTGCTGATCACATTTTCCATATCTATTCCTTCTTTCTCAGGATGGCTGTGATGCCCGAGTGCAGAACAGTAGAGCCAGAAGGAGACAGAGGAAGAACTGGAGACAATATTCTTTACTCAGCTGGCATGTGCCTGTAATTCTAGCATTCTGGAAGGCTGAGGCAGGAAGATTACAAATGTTCCAGCCCAGCCTCGCCAGTGTGGTGACTTAGGGAGATCCCATCTCAAAATAAAAAATAAGGCACTGAGGATGTAGCTCAACGATGAGAGTGCTTACCTAGGAAGTGTGAGGTCCTGGGTTTGATCCCAAGCACCACACACTAGCTGGGTGTAGTGGCACACGCCTGTCATCCCAGCACTCGGGAGGCTGAAGCGTGAGGATTGCTGTTGAGTCTGAGGCCAGCCTGGGCTGCACAGTGATTTCAGGACCAGCCAGGACTACAGAGTGAGACCCTGTCTCAATAAATAAATAAGGAGTAGCTCAGTGGTTAAAGCACTTACCTAGTGAGCTCAAGACCCTGGGTTCAATTCCCTAGCCCCACGTAAGATGGGTGTGGTGGAGCACACCTGTAATCCCAGCACTAAGGAGGCAGAGGCAGGAGTATTGCCCTGAGTTCAAGGCCAGCTTTAGCTACATAGTGAATTCAGGACCAGCCTGGACTACAGAGCGAGACCCTGTCACAAAATAAATAAATAAATAAATAAATAAATAAATAAATAAATAAATGGATGGTGATCTAGCTTGGTGTAATAGTAACAGACACACCCACCCAAAGCTGGATGTGTCGGCACACCACTGTGACGCCTGTTGAAACAGGAGGATCACGAGATTGTCAAGGCTGGAGGCAAGCCTGGGGTACATGAAGAATAAAGGCTAATCTAAGCTACAAAGTGAGACCCAGTCTCAGAAGAGCCCAAAAGAGAGGATTCGGAACGCACTTAAGTAACTGGTAGCTGGCTAGTGTGCTGCGGGGTTTAAGGCAGGACTTTCTCAGGCCAGGAAAGTGTAAACACAGCTTCTATGCAAGCAAGACATCAAAGCAAGTCTCCTTGGCTGCTCTGGTTTCCACGTGGGCCCCTTTGCCTCTGTGCTGCACCCTTCCCGCTTCCGGGCGGAAGTAGCCGGACGTTGTCACTCCTGCGCTGCGCGGCTCCCTCTGCAGGTCAAGCTGCAGCGTCTGGGAGGTGGTGAGTGTGAGACTTCGGCTTGGGCTCAATTTTCAGAAGTACCCTGAGAATTTTGTCCGTTTTGGTTTGTTTTTTAGTGGTATTGAGATCAATCCCAGGGCTTTAATACGGTGCTGCATTTCCAATTCCTTTTTTTTTTTTTTTAACTTTTTTGCTTGGAGACAGGGCCTTGCTAAGTCACTAAATTGTGGAGGCTTGGCTCAAACTTGTAATCCTCCTGCTTCGGCCTCCCAGAGTGCTATTTTTACAGGCCTCTACAAAGGAACCTGGCTACCCTGGGGAATGTTCTTTAACTCTCAGTTTCTTCATCTGTAGAATAAATTCAGTACCCCTAGCTTCACAGGGTCATTGCTTGAAAATTAAACGAGAAATTGCTCAGCAGGTAGTAACTCGCACAGGCCCTGTGCCATGCCTTGCCATTTCTTTAGAAGTGACTCATAAACTATAACTCTGGGTTATAGTTTCTGCTCATTTAGAACTCAGATAGATATTGAAAGTTGCTCTCTAAAAGTCCCCCATCCCCAGTATTAGAGATTGAACCCAGGGTCTTTGCCCTGAGCTACAACCTCAAGCCTTTTCCTATTTTTTTTTTTTTAAATTTTAAGACAAGGTCTCTCTAAGTTACTTAAATTACTCAAGATGGTCTTGAACTTGTATCCCTCGTGCCTCAGCCTGCTAAAATGCTGGGTTTATCAGGATGGGTCACCACATCTGGCTTCTAAAAGAGATTATACCAATTGCAGGAATAACTCACTTTCCAAGGACTGCATTCATACTATGGATTGTCATTTGTTAATCTTTTAGGAAAAATGATTATCTCATTTTTCTTTTTAATTTGTAAGTTAGGGTGTATCTTTAGTTTTTAACCAGGTCAGTGACTTTTGTGTTTGTCAGTCATTTGTATTTCCTTTTTTTGTTGTTGTTGTTGTTGTTGTTGTTTTGTTTTTTTGAGTCAGGGTCTTGCTCTGTAGCCCAGGCTGGTCCTGAACTCATTATGGAACCCAGGCTGGCCTTGGATTCATGGCAGTTCTCCTCCCCCAGCTTCCCAAGTGCTGGGATTACAGGTGCGCACCACCACACCCAGCTTTATGTGGTTCTGGGGAATCAAACTCGGGTACTTAGCATGTGACTTTAACCGCCTGCTTAACTATTCCTCCAGCCACTTTGTGGCATTTCTGAGATGGGGAAGACCGGAGGTGCACAGGGTTCCCTGCCAGCCATTTGCATGCGAGGTGCCTTGGGGGATGCAGCAGCCTAGGAAAAGGTGGATTTGCAGGTGCTTAGAAGACAGCCATCGATGGGAGCTGTAAATGTCCGTTTCAGGATGGATAAGGTGGTAAATGTTATCATAGACACAGTAGGACCGAGGCTCAGACAGGGCCACCTGAGTTTGGAAATGAGGCAGGAATAGGTGAACGGTCCGATGATGGCGGACTTCAGACCAAAAGTGGGTGATGAGCAAAAGTGGAGGCAGATCCTCAGAGCTGAGTCTCTACAGACTTGGGACCTGCGAGGACAAGGGTCGCAGTCCCGGCGAGAGCGATCACCATTGTTTCCTGACTCCCTCGGCAGTCCTGGAGCTCGCCAATTTCTCATCTGTTGTTCTACAGGTAAAGTGTTTTCTTGTTACTTTTACTTGCATTTCTTTGATTTTTATTGTCTAGTGGTCCTGGGGACTGAGCCCAGGAGTGCTCTACCACCAAGCTGCATTTTAGTTTTATTGTTAATTTTGACACAGGGTCTCATTAAGTTGCTTGAACTTGAGATCCTCCTGCCTCAGCCTCCCATGCAGCCACTCCAGTACAAAGTTCGTGGTACCAGACCAGCTGTTTGTATTTATTTTATTATCAGCACAGTTGATTGGTCATTTGTTTTTCCTAGAAGAGTTGCTTGCCTCTGCTCAGGTAGGGAGATGTAATGAGTGCAAATGCAGGATGTCAGTTAGATCCGAATTCCAGATAAATAATACATACTTATAAAATTTATGTGTTCAGGGGCTGGAGGAATGGCTCAGTGGTTAAGCCCTTGCCTAGCAAGTGCTAAGTCAAGTGCCACGTACCCAGAGTTCAATTCCCCAGCACCATATAAATTGGGCGTGGTGGCGTATGCCTGTAATCTCAGCACTCTGAAGGCTGAGACAGGAGGATTACTATTACTCCAAGGCCAGCCTGGGCTCCATTCTGAGTTCAGGACCAGCCTAGGCTACAGAGTGAGACCCTGTCTCAAAAAAAAATGTGTCCAGATATTGCATGGACGATATCTATATTTTGTCTGGCAATCCTCTTCCCACCTCAGAGTCATAAAAAAATACAGTTGTACATGTTTATAGTACATTAGAATTTCAGATTTTCAAACCGTTCATTTTGTGAGCTTTGGTTTTAACGTAGCTTTTCCTTAACGATCAGGAAGTTGCCTGACACTATTCAGTGGCTGATCTAGCCATGTCTTCCTGTTTGGAACCTTATCGTTGTTACACATCAAATTCTTTTGTCAACTTGAGTCTCTTCCTTTTATTGTTTCATTCATCATTTGTCTAGTCTGTTGTATTAATCGTGCTTTTTAAATTTTCTGTATTTTGTGGTGCTTTGACGCGTCAGGTTCTACTAATACTGGTGAAACGGTTCCTTTCAAGGATTTGCTAAGCCCAGAGGACAGTACATGCATGAACCAAGCCATAGCTCCACCCTGACTAACCACATCCTGTGGTGAGGTCTCATTTACCAAGTCAAACTCCCTGTGCCCTAAGTCACCCCAAACCCAGGTGCTGAGCCATGTAGGGATCATCCCGTATCAAGGCCGCTGAAGTTATTGCCTGTCTGATTCCTAAAGCTGCTCAGGGACTTAGCCGCCTCTCCCATTCCTTCCTGGAAAACTGTAATAGAGGCTCACGCCCCTGCTTTCCTCCCAGTCCTGCTCCTTCCTGCCCTACCCGGACTTCCCCACAGCCTGCCCCTTCCTCCTGGGAACTGGTAATAATAAACCTGTTCCCACCACAGTTCTGTCATCGCCTGACACTGTACCATGCCTGGCTAAAGCATGCTTTGGGACATCTGTGTCGGTTTTATATATATATATATATATATATATATATATATATATATATTTCTAAAACTTTGTAATATATTCTAAAGAATGGGCAAGTCCTTTCTCTCTCGTGCTGGATTTTTTCTGGCATGTTTTTGGAATTTTTTTTTTTTTTTCCTTTTTATACTGAGGATCAAGCCCAGGGCCTTCACACTGAGCTGCATCTCCTGGCACATTTTTAATTTTTTTGATTTTGAGACAAGGCCTCACTAGGTTAGTAATTTGCCCAGAGTAGGCTAACTTAATTTTTCAAATTAACTTTAGAATCTCTTTGCTAAGTTCTAAGAGAAGGCCTTTAGGAATTTTGAATTGGAATGTATAAATTTTTAATATTAATTTGAGGAAGATAGATGGGGTTTAAGCACTGAGTTTTCATTTGAGACAGGAGATACATCTCCAAGTCTTTTCTTTCATAAATATTTTTCCCCCAAAAGATTTTGCATACTGTGGTCAGCGTATTTTTGCTTATTTTATGCCCTTAGTGATAAAAACCTTTCCTCTTTTTATTTTCTAAGTCCCTTCTATTATTTGATGAGAATGCTATTGATTTTTGTGTATATAATTGGCTATGTTCCTGAACTCACTTAATATTTTTAATGGATTTCTGGGGACTCCTAGATACATAATAATATGAATTTTAAATAATGATTACCTCCTCTTTCTTAATATTTATATCTGCTTTCATGTATTTCCTTAATTAAGTCAACTAGGACTTTCAGAGCAATTTCTTAACAATATTTAAGAGTTATGATAGGAATCCTTGATATTTTTCCCATCACAATGGAAGTATTTGAAATATGATACTGTTGGCTTGAAACATTTAAAACTAATCCTATGTTGGTATCTTAATTCTCTTTTAATAAGATTTTGCAAACAGCTATGAATAATATATTTATCAAACATATTTTCATTATCTTCTGATGTTCTATATGGTTTTCATTTTCAACTTATTAATAAGATAAAGTATATGAATAGATTTTCTAATGTTGATCTTTTTATTTCTGTAACAAATACCACTTATTCATGAATACTTTAATATTGGTATCATAGTCTATTTCCTGGAATAAATTATATTAATAAATTTATTAATATTGAGCCATTCTAATCAACACAGCTCAATCATGGTAGATTTCTCTTCTAATACACTGCTAGGCTCTGCCTGTCAATATCTTAAAAAGGATATATGCTCAGTGGGTAAACTCAGTTGTACAAGCAATAACGTATTTCTCATTTGCCAGTTTTATTTAGGAGTTTTGAGTCAAGATGAGTAAAGAAGATTGGTCTATTCTTTCTCTTTTTTGTACTATTTTCATTGAGTTTGGGGACAGTGTCTTTTTAAAGAACCCAAAGCATATTTCCTTCTTTCTCTGTGTTCTGGTGTTCTGGTATAGTTGTCCCTGGATTTGTTTTGTTTAGAGACAGGGTCTCGCTCTGTAATACAGGCTGGTTCTGAACTCACTATGTAGCCCAGGCTGACTTCAAACACCTGGCAGTTCTCCTGCCTCAGCCTCTTGAGTGCTGGGATTACAAGCATGCGTCACCGCGCCCAGTTTTTGTGGTGCTGGGGAACCTAACCTAAGGCCTCGCACTTACCAGGCAAAGTGCTTTAACTCTGAGCCACGCCCCAGTCCAGATGTTCCTCTTAATTGCCGCAGCTGCCTAACACACCTGGTACCTCGTTCCCACTTGCTATCTCTGGAGACTGAGGCTCGCCCCTACCCCTGTCAGGCCTGCTGTCAAGGTTGCAGGGATGTGAAATTGGTGTCTGAGAGGCACTGCAACATGGAGGCCCTCTTTTGTTTGTGTTGTTTAAACAAAATAGCTGAGGCTGCACAATTAAGCAACAGATATTTATATTTTCCTGTATTTGGGTGCAAGAAGTCCAAGTTCAGAGTACAGACAGGCTCACTGTCTGGTGAGATCCCACTCCATTGACGGCTTGGTTTCTTCAGATGATTGCCTTGAAGTTTAAGTTCTCACATGTGGGTTTTGGAGGGTCACATGCATTCAAACCAGGGCAGTGGTTAAGACTTTAGGCTCTGGCACAAAGTAAACAGCCAGATCACCTTGAGAAGGGAGGTGGGGCACAGGCCCTGGAGTTCTCATGAGGATTTAACAAGGTGTTTGCATATTAATGAACCAAGAGCCATAGTTGGCTAATCAAGACATAGTAGACAGATAGGAGCTGAAAAAATAAATTGGTACAGGGGCTGGAGGAATGCTACAGCAGTTGAAGTGCTTGTCTTGTAAGCACAAGGCCCTGAGTTTGATTCCCCAGCACCACATAAAGCTGGGCATAGTGGCACATGCCTGTAATCCCAGCACTGAAGAGGCTGAGGCAGGCGGATTGTGCTGAGTGCACGGCCAGCCTGGGCTACATCAGTGAGTTCAGGACCAGCCTGGGCTATAGAGTGAGACCCTGTCTTTAAAAAAAAAAAAAAAAAAAAGCTGGTGTAAAACCACATGCAGAGGGCAGTTTGGTGACCCAGGAGTCAGGCCAAGGGAGAACCCAGTGGCTCCACCCAGCCTGGCAAAAACTTACACTGGTACTCCACCCCCAGGACCCCCAGACTTGTGTCTTCAGAGTCCATAACCCCAGAAAAGCGGGTACTTCAGTGCTCAACTTCCTGCCTGGGAGCCCCAAACTCTCCTCCACCAGGGTCCTCTGTGGTCTATCCTGTCCTGAGATTGTATTAGGAGACTGTCTTCAGGGATCAGAGTAAAAACCTGTTCATGTGCATGTCTGTAATCTCAGTTACTGGAGAGAGTGAGGCAAGAGGATTGTAAATTAGCAGCCAGTCTGGGCCACTTCGTGAGACTGCATCAAAAATAAAAACCGGGTCTGGAAATGTAGCTCACTGGCAGAGTACCCTGGTTTTGATTTCCAGTAGAAAAGAAAAAAATGAGAAAAAAGAATTTACATTCTTGGCATGTCTTCAATAATATAAAACAGATTCATGATAGTTAATTTCATGGGTCAGCTGGACTGACTTAAGGGATTCCCGGGTAACTGGCAAGGCGGTAAGCATGGGGTGTAGTTGAGGGTGGCTCTGAAAGGAGCTGGTATCTGAGTCCGTGGACTCAGTTAGGAAGATTTGCCCTCTCCCGCACACTGGATGCCATTCCATTTATTGAGAGACAGGACAGAACAGACAGACAGAGACGAGGCAAATTCGCTCTCTCTCCTGAAACTGGGACACTGTTCTGCTCCTGGACATCAGATACTCCAGATTCTTCGGCCTTGGGACTGCAGGACTTGTGGCCGTGCCCCTCCAGGTTCACAGGCCTTCTGCCTGTGACAGAGAGTTGTCGCATCACCTGTCCTGATTCTCTGGCTTTTGAATTCGGACCCAGATGTGCCACCAGCTGTGCTCTTCTCTAGCCTGTCGATGGCATGTTGGGAAACTTCTCAGCCTCTATGATTCTGTGAGCCAATTCTACTGTCTATCTTCCAATCGTCTGTCTGTCTGTCTACCCATCCGTCTATCTATCATCTCTAGCTCCGTGTAGGCTCAGCTTCTCTGGAGAACCCTGACTGCTCTGGCTTCAGTGACAGCTCTTACCTTTCAGCTGCTTTAAGACCTAGCCCTTCACCACCAGCTCCCACGCCAGCTGTGTGACCGGCTCCCTGCTGTCTCCTCTGAACCGTGTCACCCGCCCCCTTCCTAATACACATGGCGCCCACTGGTGGAGCTCGCCCCACCATGTCTCCCCCAGTGAGGCAGTTTGTCCTGAGCTCAGATTCTCCTCCCACAAGAACCACCTGCTCCAAGAAGTACTTGATACTGTTCTTTGGTGCCCTTGGGGGTGATTTTTGTCTGCAGAAAAGACTATTATGAAGGTTTATTTTGGGTTTAAAAAATGGAGGCAGTTTATTAAAATTACAAATTCAAAAAACTTGGTCCTTCTGGAAGCTTTTATGTTCAGCTTACGAATCTTATTATTCTATTTATAAGCTTAATAAATGTTAATATTCATTTTTAAGGAGACCTTGAATAATGCTTGGTCCTATTTATGAACTGGGTGAATTAAATGCCTTCACCATTGTAAAGCTGCAAAGATAAATTTAAAAATATTTGATTTCTTTAAGTATCTAAATGTTCTTTACTTAACAGACAAAAACCTTTCTAAGTATCAAACAATTCCTATCCATCTAAAAAATCAAACTAATAAATATAGTGATCCTAAAATTTACATAGATGCTGTAATAGTGTGCATGACTTCAGTAAAATTTTAACTTAAAATCATAAGTCTTAATCAATTACTCTATTGCCTATTTAAATTGGAGCTATAAGTTTGTCGTTCTAATGGGCCAAACATCCTCAACCATTACAAACATATAAAATGCCACATAAGAGCTGATGTCTTCTTATCACAAAATTATTAATATTATATTTTAGATTGTTTTCCTTAGACTTTGCTGTACACAACTTTAAATAATACTAGCTAATACGCAGCATTCTCCATGCGCCAGACTCTGGTCTAAGTGCCCTTTATGTATTAAACAGCAGCTCTGTTAGTTCTTGTCCACAGACCTCCAGCGACTGCCCAGCCCGCAGGCCACATGCCGCAGACCCTCTCTTCCTTCACATCATCCTGCCCGCCCAGCACCCCCACTTCTTTGCCTCAGCCAGTGACCTGCCTCCCACGGGCTCACTCCCACCTGCAAGCAAACATGGTGCGAATGCTCCCATTGCATACAATGAGCACAGCAAATGTCACTGGACAGATTTTATCTGCCAGCTACATATTTGAAAAAAATTCTTTATTCATCTTTTTTTTTCCATCCACGAAGCTCTTCTCTGACAGCACTCTACCTAAATTACCATCTTCATCTTATTTTTTATTTCCTTTAGAGTCAAGGTGTCACTCTGTAGTCCAGGCTGGTTCTGAACTCACTATGTGGCTCAGGCTGACCTTGGACTCAGGACAATCCGCCTGCCTCAGCCTCTCAAGTGCTGGGATTACAGGTGTGCACTACCACACCTGGCTTGTGTGGTGCTGGGGAATCGAGCTGGGGTACTTAATGCTTGCATGGCACTTGCTAGGCAAGCGCTTTAACCATTGAGCCATTCCTCCAGCCCCCCATCTTCATCTTAAGCTGATCCTCAGCAGCTTGTGACACTCTGGTCACCTTCTCTTCCTGGAGACACCACTCGCTGGTCACACCATCCCTGTGTCCTGTGTACTCCTGCTCTTGATGTAGGGTGTCTGAGGTCTGCGGCCCAGGTGCTCTTTTCTTCCCTGCTTGGTCTTTCTCCTTCCCTTGCTACTGATCCAGTCCCACCATCTTTAATCCATTTATCTACATGCCTGTAATCCCCCAATTTCCATCATTATTCCAGACTTCCCTCTCACGTTCATGCTCACATATCCAGCCTTTCTGTGCGTGAACATTAGTGGACATCTTAAACTACACACCCACACCAAGTGCCTTACCTTCCTGGCCTCGTGGCCAAAACACTCCAGTCTTCTCGTGTTTCATCTTCACGTTGTGTTCTCCTGGGTGTGTAGGTTCAGTCTCCGTGTGCCTTGCTCTTACAAGCATTCATATAATTTCATGTAGGGCTTACACATCACGTGGGATGATCTTCCCATTCTAAAATGGTAAACTTCATCACGTCGGGAAGGACTTTGCCATTTCACATGACACTCATGGTTTCCGGGGATCAGAATGTGGCAACTTTGGGAAAAATAATGTCTTCACGCCACCACAAAGTCAAACTGCTTTCCTGGTTCTTCAGCCTCTTCACATGTTGTTCTTTCCCGAAGGGTTGCCCTAGTGACAGTGCAGCAGACATTCTTATCTGTAGTTTTCTAGTTTGGGAGATTTCAGTTCGTGTTTTGTGGTCCCCATGGCTTTGGGGCTGTGTCATGGTAGAGGCCTGGTGGGGAGTATGTGGTAGAGCAACGTCATTCTCTCAGGTCTCATCCAATCAGCTTCATTACTTCGTAGTTAATTTTCTTGGAAATTTTACTTCATTTCAGAGTTTGTTCGTGGTTTGCCAGCAGTGGGAGCATGGTAGAAGGTTCTGGTAAAGAACAGCTGCTCATGGTGTGACAAGAGAAAGGACTGGGGTGAGGGAGAAGCTGTGACTTTTTTTTTCTATGTCACTAAGTTCTTTTTTATCTTTATTAATTTATTCTACCTTCATTTGCTTATCTTAGTCTTTTTCTAAGTTCTTCAATTGACTATTCAGTTCACTTATATGAACAGTTTAAGGATACTCTGAAGTGATAAATTACCTTGTAAATGCTGATCACAAACGCTTCTCTTTTTATTAATTTGATTATTTTAATTCTATTTTGATTTCACCCTTGACATAAATATTTTCCTTACTCACTTTTCTGGCTAATTTCTTGCTTGCTGATTCAATTTAGCATAGACATTATTCCCGGGAAAATCTTCCTGGTCTCCAAATCATATTAAGGCTTTTTACTGTAAACTCCCATAAAATTGATACTTGGTAATAAATCTGAATGATTATTTGTGTGACTGTCTGTTCACTTCACTTCCTCACCAGGCATAAGCTGGAGAGTGAAAGGACCTTATTTATCTTCCTCACTGGTATTTCCTCAGCAATTAAGTGTCGGACATGTAGTTGAAATGCCATCTGTGGGGCTGGAGGAATGACACAGCAGTTAAACTGAGTTCGACTCCCCAGCACCACATAAAGCTGGGGGTGATCGTGCACCCCTTAATTCCAGTACTCAGGAGGCAGAGGCATATGGATTGTCCTGAATTCAAGGCCAGGCTGGGCTACAGAGTGAGACCTTGTCTCAAACAAACAAACAATCAAAAAAAAAATCTGTGTTTACTGAATGAATGTCTGAAAAGTAGTTGTTAGTGGGAACACAAAGACTCTGACCGTTTTACAGTAAATTTGGAAATGTTTTATATGTTTATTTTTATTTACATTACCACATCTTGATCATGTTTGCTTCCTTTCCCTTCCCACTCCCTCACCTCCCCACCTCCCTTTTCCTATCCACAAAGTCTATCTTCTTACTTTCTGAAACTTGGAAATATTTTTTAAAAATGATTACTTATGCATTTGCCCTTTGGCCCCAAATCTTAGAGTTGTAACCTAAAGATACCCTGGGGGGAAAAATACTAAATTGGCTTATGTGCAAGGCTATTCTTTGTGTTATCTTTTCAAATAACAAAATATTGGAAAGAGTCCAAACATCCATCATTAGGAGATTAATTGGATAAGCTGTGGCATGTTCACACAATGGAATACCATATAGATGTAAAAAGAACCACAGAAGGCACAATGCAATGGAACCATCCTGAGATATGTTGTTAAATGAAGAACACAAGGTGTGGAATGGAATACGTTAGCATTCTATCTTTTGTGTAACAAGGGGGTATAAATATGTGTACAAATTTGTTTATATTTGCAAAAAGACTACTGAGAGGATAAACAAACAAGCAAACACCAATAGAATGATTACTTATGAGGAACGAAGTGAGGTATGGGGCAGTCAGGAAAATGAAATTCTCTGGATACAGACTTTTATGTGGTTTTGACTTGAGAATCACATAAATATTTAACACATCCAAAAATAACATTACATCAAAAGGAGCGGAGGGAAAAAAGCAGTCCCTAAAATTTGAAAGCAATCTGAAATGAAGGATCTTAAATGTATATCAAATTGGTGATCCATCCACTCAGTGAAAGTAATTACCTCGGGTGGTTTTACCTCACAGTAGACTGGATATCCTTTAAAAATATTTTTAAGGGCAAAAAAAAGAGCTTCAAAGAAACCCTAAAACTTCATTTGAAAGTCTTATTGTTAGTGAAGAAAAATTGTTGATATTATTTTTGAAACAATTTTATAAAAATTGCATGATAATGCAAATAAATAATGTTCATGCTAGAATCTAAGATCCTCGGTGTATGAGCAAAGAGATAGGAGGATAAGATCAAAGACATCAAATAAAAACTCTGAAATGTTATATTTGAATTGGAAAGATCAGCAGAAACTTATAGTTCTTTTGTTCCTCTTTGTTCAAAAGCATGAATCTTTGAGTTCTGTCTACTGACAAAGGCTAGAGGCAGCGCTGACCCCGTCAGCGAGCTCATCTGGAGACAATGTGTCTCCCAACTACCTGGAATCAGGGCTCCTGGGAGGAATAGCATGGGCCTGGGACATCTTGTTGGGCCAGAGATGGGTGGGACATTGTCCACGAGGAGGAGGATCATGTCCAAAGGACGTGGGAACCAATCAGAAGGGATGCCTGCTGGCTAACAATAGAAGAATAATGACTGAGATTTATTAAAGCGTACTGAATATATAATATAAATACTCATTAGTTCATATGGATAGAGACAGAGCACAGAGGGAAGAAAAGCCCCAAATCAAACAAATATCATTAAATTTTATTAGAAGTAACTAGGGCACAATTTCTTGTCCTGAGAATTAGCAATGAAAAAGAAAGAATCAGGCCTTTATCTTGTCATCTTTCTCCTATTTCATCTCAACCTAAAAGACCTTGTTCATAGGGAAAATTCTTGGTAAAATATCCCAACTAATAAATGGGGAAGGATTGATAGGATTAGAAAATCACCTTTTTTATATCCCTTAATAAAATAATAGTTTCAAGTAACAATCATCAGTGAGTGAAATGATTAATATGAAAAGTTGAAGGAGAATTTCTTTTTGAGACGGTATTGCTGTGTAGTCCAGGCTGGTTCTGAACTCACTTTGTAGCCCAGGTTGGCCTTGAACTCACAGCAGTCCTCCTGCCTCAGCCTCCTGAGTGCTGTGCCTACAGGCATGTGCCACTGTGCCCAGTTTTGTGGTGCTGGGAGCTTGCTAGGCAAGTGCTTTAACCACTGAGCTATTTCTCCAGCCCCAGAAGGAGAATTTCATAATGGAGGATTGGGCTATCCCCAACTGAGCCCACGAGTCTCTTAGCACCACTCAGTATTTCTCCTGCCATGTTGCGAAGTGTGCGGCCTCACCTGTGAGACATCTGCTGTGGCTTGGATTCCCCAAAACAGCAAACTCTAGGAACAGAATTTGAGTACATACAATTTATTAGGAAGATGATTCCAGAAATCATCTTTAAGAGCGAAGGGAAGTGTGGCAGGAAGGAAGAAAGCCAAAGCAAAGAGAGTTTATGAGTGGCCTACATGCAGGCAGCAGGGGCTTAGTCTCTAGTGAGAACGTGACAGAAGCTGCCTCTAGAGAGTCAAGGTGGCTGGGAATTGAGTTCTCAGTTCCCACCCTGCCCTGGATGAAGGGCTTCTCAGGATCAGAGCACATCACTAGGTGGCAGAATCAGAAAGGCACTAGGTCAGCGTGTTCACAGTTAGCCTGCAAAATGGGCCATGGGAATATGGTGAGCGGTACTAGTGCTTACTAGGGAACCTTTCCAGAAAGCTGACTCCTTGGCTGACTTCTAGGTCCTGGGAATGCAGCGGAAGGAGGAACAGGGTAAATGACACCACAAAGAAGCAAGTAGACCTTCTCATTACGGAACTATCTGTTGAACAAATAACACAATGGGGTGTTCTCTGAGCTGGTAACCTCTGTGGGCAACTGATCAATCCTTCCAGATTCCTCTGAGGATCCCTGAGGAAAACCTCTCAGAATTGTTCCACATAAGTTCAGAAAGTGGAGTCATTTCTCCAGGCCTCTAGCCCCTCACTGTTGATTGGGCTGTTGACTCAGTTTCTGGAATTTCCAAGGCCTACACACAGCGTTGAATGGTCTTCACCAGCCAAGGAGAAATTCCTGAGGCAGATTAAGCTAAGAAAGCCCAAGGCACGTTGGAAGTGGGGTTCTGGCAAGGTACACACAATGATATTCCCAACTGCCATGAGCTGGGTGGGCCTGGAGATGTGGGGAAGACTCCACTGTCTGTACAGCATCTGGGTAGACTCTCATATGGGCTCAAAACCATGTTCTTGCTGCTAGATGCCAATCCCACTATTCTGAGCACCTCCAGTAGATACCTGTGGCCATTGTTATGCTGGCTGCAACAGGTGTGTGGCCCCAGGTTTGTGTGTGTGTGTGTGTGTGTGTGTGTGCATGTACTTGTGTGCATGTGTACACACATGTGAGATATGAAAGCTTTTCACACCTGCCTCCTTCAAAGTGGTTTTTTCCCCCCCCTCTGGGCCCAGCCTGTGTCTTCCTTCTGGATATGGGTTCTGTGAACACTCAAGTTTGATCAAGCTCCCCACTTTAGGCCATCTGAGCAGGTAGCAGTGGTTCCTGTGCTTCTTGATTCTCAGATGCTGCAGTAGGGCTGGGGGCTGGGCGGCTGTTTAGGTCCAGCACTCAGGCCTGTGGGTTGTTGGGGTATTGAAGGGCTAATGAGAGTGCTGGGCCTCTCCATGGCACAGGTAGGTATCTAGTATTTGCCCTGGGCCCTGTATGGGTGATGTGCTATCTCTCTCTCTCTCTCTCTCTCTCTCTCTCTCTCTCTCTCTCTGTCTCTCTCTCTGACTTCTCATCTTTCTGCTCTCTCTAACTTCTTTTCCCCTCTCTATGACTGCCTCACTCAGTGTCATCTCCCCTTTCTCTGAACTAATTTATTCACCTGTGGCCTCATTTCTGCCTCTGCCTTGGCCTCTGACCTCCATCCCTGATCTCCCTTGCTCTGTGTTTTTTCTCCTTCCAATCCAATCTGTTGCCCAACTTTTCACTATAACAACTGTAACGATTATAACTCTACAAACATGATGGACACATCCCTTTATCCATGATTCTTTCAGCCACTAGTTGGACATTTTGGCTGAACTGGAACTACTGAGTTTAAAAGTATTCACATTTATAATTCCTACAGAATTGCCAAATTGTCCTTTATAAAGTCTTCATCAGTGAATGAATGTTCTTACCAGTAGCCATATGGGAGACAGTCCCTCTCTCTGTCTGTCTGTCTTTTTTTTTTTCTTTTTGTAATGTTGAAAGTTGAACCTGGGGTCTCTTGCATGTCAGGCAAGTGCTTTACCACTGAGCCACACCCACAACCTGATCTTACGTGCACCTCCTTAATTATTAAGAAGACTGCCATTGAACACCTTTTCGTATTTTTATTAGGTGTTTATATTTCTTCTGTGAATTTTCTTTTTCATATCTTTAGCCCACTTTTTTTTAGGATTGTGGTTCTCTTTTTGTTGGTTTATAAGAGTTCTTTATGTGTCATGGAGCTGTGACACCAAGATAGATTTTATCGTGATCTAGTTCTCATGGCGAGGTTTCGGGAGGTCTTCCCTCCCATGCTACTGCTTCCCCTGTGGGTGTCCAAGATCCCACCCTTAGCTGAGAGTGGTGGAACCTGCAGGTACTCTCGATACTTACGGAGGCCGAGGCAGCAAAATGGCAAGTTCAAGTCTAGCTGGGGTAACTTAGAGGGTTGCTAACACCCTGTATTGAAATAAAAATGGAAAGAGCTAGATGCTCAGCTCAGTGTGAGGGCGTGGACAACCACAAGAACAACAACCACGCATCCACTCTGTGGACACTGATGAACGTCCTGGGCACTGTGCAAAGCTGGGGCATTCCTGGGAATCAGCACAGACGGGGGGGCTCCTTAGCACAGTCTCAGGACAGGGGTGGCATCATGCCTGCTGAGCCCTCCCGGCTGCTGCCAGGGAAGGTTCTCTTCACCCAGTGAAGAGCTGGCTGCTTAATAGAGCTCTCCAGGCAGGGTGGCCCATTGACCCATTGAGTGACCACAGAGACTGATGGCCCAGGTGCTGGGTAGTTCCAGGGGTGGTGACGGAGGGCTTAGCTGTCTCTGGCCACTTAATCCCTCAAGATGGTATTGTAGGGCCTGTTCCTCCTTCCCAATCCCCTTGACCTCTTCCAAGGTCGTGCCTCATTCCCACTTTTTTTCTCTCCCAGCACGGTGATGGTGACGCCATTTTCTTCCCCAGAGGCACACAGGCTGGGTCTTCACATGTTCTTTTCAATCCATAGTTAAGGCATAAATTTATCTCCAGCCTCCTTGAGGACCTTCCTTTTTGATTTTCTGGGGCATTTTCTTCTCTCAGCAAAAGCAGTCTCTTGCAAATCAAAGGCTTTGCGTTTCAAAAGTGTGGTTTCTGATGTGGGCTTCAGTCGACTATCTGGGAAGTTACAAAAACAATGACATCTAAACATCAACTGTTTCTCTCTTTTTATATTCTGGCTATAAAAGCACTCATTCTCCTGGAGGTAAAGTGGAACCTCTGATTGACAGGAGGAAGTAGGGAAAAATGAAAGCAAAATTGTTATTTCAAGACATGTTCTTGTATCTCCTGTAGGCCCATGGTGGGTTTGTTTTCCTAGCCTATTACTTTCTTTTAACTTTGTTCAGAGCCTTCTCTCATTCAGAAGTTAACTGTTTTTATGTATTGGAATCTACCCATCTTTCTGGCTTTTCTTCTAATATTTTTGCGGGTTTTGTTTTTTACATTTGTTTCTGTAAATCAAAAGAATTTTGTTCAGGTGTCTAGTGTGAGGCAGGGTTCAAGTTTTACGTTTCTCAAATTGGAAGGCCATTTATCCTAGTGCCAGATTTTTTTTTTTCTTTTTTCTTTTTTTCTTTTTTTTTTGAGACAGGGTCTCACTCTGTAGCCCAGGCTTGTCCTGAGCTCACTGTAGAGCCAAAGCTGGCCTTGGACTCATAGCAATCCTCCTGCCTCAGCTTCTTGAGTGCTGAGATTATAGGCATGCACCACCATGCTTGGCTTATGTGGTGCTGGGGAATCGAACTTGGGTACTTAGCGCTTGACTTAGCACTTACTAGGCAAGTGCTTTAACCGCTGAGCCAGTTATTAGTAGCCTATCTTTTCCTCATGGATTTGAAATCTTTTGCTCATGACAGATAAATGGAAAGATACATAGGTAGGTAGCCTTTATCTTGTTTATATAAAGTATTTTTATTTTTGGCTTGACTGCTTCCTTCATTTTCATCCATTTAAATTTTTTTCTGGTAGGAGGAGGGCAGAATGAGAAGTTATTATATAATAAGTACAGAGTTTCCATTTGGGATAAGGAGAAAGTTCTGGAAGTAGACAGTCATAAAATTACACAATATTATGAGTGTGCTTGTCACCACTGAATTGTACACTTAAAATTGGTTAATGGTAAATATTATGTATGTATATTCACTACAACAAAAATATAGCTATTAACTTTTTCTTGGATGTGCTATTCTTGTGTATTTTTTTTGTCTTTTCCCTTCCAGAATAACTTGACAAATTCTGTGAAAAATGCCTTTGATATTTTCATTGGAATGACATTAAATTTATAGATTCCTTTGGGGAGAGCCGACATCTTTACGGTACTGAGGCTTACAGGACTTACTGTGTCGACTCATTTTCTCAGATCTCCTTTTATGCCCTTCGTAAAGTTGTCTAATTTTATTTCTATCAGCTTATCCCTAGGAGCTTGATGGTTTTAGTTTCTCCTGGGCACGGAACCTTGAGTATGGTGCAGGGCTGTGGCTCAGGCCTGTCCCCTCCCCGCCATGACTGGCTCTAGTAGACACCAGAGACAGCAAGCACAAACTTCAGGAGTCCTGTCACCAAAGCCCATGTGTCAGGCAGCAGGTGCACCTGAGCAAGTACTTTGGCAGCAGAAGGGAGGAGAGTGTTGAGCTGTTGAGGGAGCTGGGGAGGTGCAGAGAGGGGAACGTCGGGACCAGAGGAGCCTGAGTTTGTCATCAGAGGGTTCAGGAAGCAGGAGAAAGAGAACTTGGAGGCCTGGGCATGGTCAACACTAATGCCAGTGTAGCTAAAATGCCTTTTTTTATATGACAGGATGGACTGTAGCTTTTGAGCCTGGAGACCTTGTTACTTGCTAAGTTACTTTTCATCTCAGAAACCCAGCGTCCTTACCAGCAAATAAGGGGACTTCCTGTACACATCTGATTGTTTGTTTCCCACTGGACTGTTAACTCGGCATGGGCAGAGGCCAAGTGGGTTGAGTTTGTTTGTGTGCAGACTGCTGCCAACCCACAGTGCTTTCGAGGGATTAGAGAAAAGCATCCTTCTGGGCAGGCATAGCTCGTGGAGTCCACACTCAGTGAACAGGTCCTGTGCTGGATCTGGGCTCCCAGTTCCCCCTGGATGGGTGCCTTGTGCAGTGAGCACCTGCCTTGGTTTTTATAGCCCCTGTGGAACACAGGCTGGCGCCTGCATGGTGCTCAGGGAATGCATTGACTAAACAGATACCTAGCTGTCGGGCTTGGGGAGACGAACAAGGAACTTCTTTCCTTGAAGGGATCTTACAAGCACATGAAAGGAAGCCCTACGTTTCCAGATTCAGAACAACATGGCCTTCCAAGGGCTTCCCTTCATGTGCTTCTCCAGAGGGATGGTGTGGTGGGTTGGATCTGGAGTGTCCTCTAAAAGCCTCCTGTGCCTTAAGGACATGGTGTAGGGTTGGGAGGTGGGGCCTGGCTGGAAGGGACGGAAATTTGGGTACAGGTTCACCTGGAGGGGCATGTGCTGGTGCTGGTTCTGCCCTTCCTCCCAGTCTCTCTCTGTTCTACCATGTTGTGAGGATCTATGCCGCTGGCTCTGGCCCTACCTTGGTTCCAGCCCCATCGTGTGAGTCCACCATTTTCCAGCCACCCACCTGTGAATGAACTGTGACCTTCTGAAACTGTAAGCCACAATAAATCTTTTCTCCCTAAGTTGTGGACGTTGGGTATTGAGTCACAGTGATGAGAAAGTAGCTAAGACAGATGGCGTCTGTCTATGCCTGAGCTCACAGACCTATAGGAATGGGCCAGTCTTAGGATCCAATGGGATTGACACCCCTTCTCGCTGATTTATGTGAGACCTGGAAGCAACTGTGAAGCATCCTTCCTAGGGGAGGAGGCTGGCTTGGTCACAAACCCTTGGGCCACCCGGGAAGTGGTGATGAAGATCACCCAGGTGGCTCTACAAGGAGGGGAAGGGATGTGGAAGTAAAGGGACGAGCAGGGGCCAGCCACAGAAAGAGCATGGAGGGCGTTGTGGGCCAGGGTGTGAACATGCAAACATCTGAGCCTACATGGAGGCTGCTTAGGCCCTTGGGAAGTTGAGCATTGGCGAGAGCAGCTGGCTGTGGATGCGTCACTTCATAGAAGCTTCACTAACCAGGTGTTCTCGGGGATTTTCTGCAGTTGTTCTCCGCTGATGAACATAGTGTGGTTCAAATCACTGAAACAGGCCAACTGCATTTCTGTCTTCCAGTCCCCAACACGGACTTCATCCTTTTGTACTGAGATGACAGAGTCATCCAGTGACACGGGTGAGAATCCCAGCTCCACTGTGTGTTGCCGGTGAACTCTGTTAACCCCTCCCAGCCTCTTCCTGCCACTATAAAGTGAGAATGAAACTAGAAACCTCCAAATTGTTGGAAGAGCCTGCCCTTGACAGTCAGGGCAAATAAAGAAAGAGCAAAGGAAAGACCATGAAAGACTCAAGGAAAAAATACAGACGTGGAAGGCAGGAAATAAACAAGCATGCTTCTTGACTCAGCAATGAAAAATATTGAGATGGTCATAGTAATCTGCAAGCTCTCTGTCTCTATCTCTCTGTCTCTCTGTCTCTGTCTCTGTCTCTGTCTCTGTCTCTCTCTCTCTCTCTCTCTCTCTCTGTCATCTTTCTGTGTTGGCAGGAACTCCCACTGTGATGCTGAACAGAGCAGTGAGAGTAGGCAGCTCGGCCTTGTCCCTGACTTTAAAGGAGTGACTCTGATGTGTAACATTAAGTATGACTCTTAGCTAAGCTACTTGGTGGGGGAGGGGAATGATGGAATGTGACTCATCATAAAACTTCCAATCCTTTTCTTCTTGCAACAAAGTAGTCATTTTTATACTTCAATTATTCCATACTTTCCCTGTCTTGGAGTAGAGTCTAAGTCTTTGGAAAATCTAGTGCTAAGGCCCCCTGCCCTTTCCAAATCCTTACCTACTTATTGCATATCTTGATGACATTTTGGGGTTTTTTTGACCTTGGGGGTTGAACCCAGGGTCTCCTTACACAGACTAGGCAAGTACTCTACCAATGAGTGACATCCTCAGCCCATTTAAAAAAAAAGTTTTAAGGAGAGTGGGAAAGCCCTTGTCACCTTGATAAGATACGTATGTGCACAAAATGCTCAACTCCATTGTAAACCTTGAATTTTGCATGTATCCATATCAATAAAATGTGGGGAAAAATTTTTTTTGATACAAGTTTCACTAACTTGCTAAGTTGCCCATGCCTAGCTGGAAATTGCAGTCCTACTGCCTCAGCCTCCCAGAATATTGGGAGTACAGGCCGGTGCCACCATGACGCTTCCTGTTCCTATGTTGGCACATGCCCATCCTCTCATAGGCTGCTCCTCGTCTTTCGCAGAGCAACCCACCACTTGGCAGAGGCTTTCCTCATAGTCCCCCTGCGGTATTTAATATAAGACTGTATTACGGTCTCAAACAGGGCTCTGCACCCACTCAGGTCTGTAAGTATCTTTTGCATAAATATGTAATTGGATCTCTGACCGCAACTCTAGGTCATCATTTGGGAAAAACCCTGTTCCTCCACCAAAGCCAGACTGCACCATTGCCATAGCCTCTTGGCTTCCCACTTGTGCTCAGAAATTTGTCTTTTGCTTTTATACTTGAACAACAGTTTGGCTGAAAATAAAATTCTTGAGTCACTCTGTCTCTCCTTGATGACTCTGTAGGTGTCGCTCCATTGTGTTCTAATACTGGCTGCTCCCTTGGAGAAGTCACAGGCCAGTGTGGTATTTTCTCCCTTATAAGTGACTTGTTCTTTGTTGTTCTGGTACCTAAAGGATTCTTTCTTGATTTTACAATGTAATAACTTTTATGAGAATATGTATGGACATTAATTAATTTTTGTGGGTCTCATTAAGTTTTCAATGAGTCCCTTTTTTCTAAAATATTTTCTTGAATTATATCTTAGGCTTTTGTTTGATGACATTTTGTTTACTTCTTCAGTCTACTGATATGTATATGGTCTGTATTAAGCAGCTCTTCATTACTATAATGAAATATTTAAGGCAGGCCACTTTATAAACAGAAGAGGTTTATTTCATTTACAGTTCTAGAGGTACAAGGTCCACAGCATGGCACCATTTCTTGCAAAAATTCCCATGTGCTCTATCACATTGTGGCAGGAACACACATATATTTCTCTCTTTCTCTCTGTCTCCCCCTCTTTTTCTCTTTCACTCTTCCCATCTCCCAACATTCAGTCATGTGGGTGCCACCCCAATGGCCCAGTCCAATCGCTTTCCAAATATCCCCACCTCTAAACACTATAGTTAGATTAGGGTTCCACCTTCTTAGTACCATGAATATATAACTTCGGGACTTAAATTCTTGTATGAGTTTGGGGCACAAACTATATTCAAACTTGGCGTGGTCCCTGTTTGGCATTGTTATCTGTTCTGTGCTACCATAGCAAAATATCTCAGGCTGGGTACTTGATGCAGAAGAGGGTTAGTTAGCTCACACTTTTAGAGTTTCCGGGGCGCAGCACTGACACCTGTTGGGCTCTGGTGAGGGCCTCATAGCAGACAATATCATTTTTTCTTTTTTCTTTTTTCTGGTTTTTTTTTTTTTTGAGACAGGGTCTCTCTCTGTGGCCCAGGCTGGTCCTGAACTCATTGTGGAGCCCAGGCTGGCCTTGAACTCAGGGCAATCCTCCTGCCCTCAGCCTCCCCAGAGCTGGGATTACAGGCAGCACCCCCACGCCCAGCTTATCAGACAATATCTTGATTGCTGAGGTGCACATAGGAGCGGCAAACTGTGTGCAGAAGAGGGACCAGGGGAGGTGCCAGGCTCGGTTACAATGACTCACACTACATGGGAATGGACCAGCCCCATCATGCCTGACTACTCCCTTCTGATGGTGCTTCCCCATGACCTAATCACCTCCCGCATTCTAAAGCTTTCACAGGTCAACACGGTGGAGCACGCCTCCGCCATATGAGCCTTTGAGGGACCCATAGAGACGCGTGCAAACCGTAGCAGTACTTGAAGCCTTATTTTCCCCGCTCCCTTCTCTCACTTTCTCATTTCCGCTCCAGATGGTGTCCCAGCGCAGCCGGCTCTGTTTTGTGTCGCCCCCGGGGCTTTCACTCTGCTTCACTCTGTGCGTTATCTCCGTGAGCTCTGGGGTCTTTCCTCTGAACTTGTGGCGGGTGGGAATCAAGGCTTCCTGGAGGTCTTTCGGTTTTGCCTTGCTTTGCTTTTATTCTGGCAAGCACTCTTTGTGCTGGCTTGGCTGGTTCTTTTTCTTCTCTGGTCCTGGTCCTCTTTCTGTTTCTCCTATCAATGGGCAGATCTGAAGGTGGGTCCCTGCTGGCCACTAATATTTGGATGATGGATATTTTCCCTGGGCCAGCAGTTGGTTAGGAGTTAATGTTGGGGAGAGGACAGCGCTGTTTCGGCACAGCAGATTTGCTTCAGGGCTCGGGCACAGGGCTGCCTCCGAGTTCTTTCAGCTTTTCCCGCCCACAGCTAGTGAAGATGGGGTGTCTCACAACCCAGGTCCCCCAAGCTTCAGTGGCCCGAGTAGGGCTTTTAATGCAGCCTCATCCTCTGCAATGACAGCCCCGGCCCTGGAGCTGCCGGCCTGGGTCTCTGGTGAGGAGGAGCCCTCCTGTCTGGGCATCCTGCTCTAAGAGGTGCACTCCGCGCCACGCCTTCTGCTTTCCTTGGGTGGCTCCCCCCAGTCTTAATCGTGGCTTTTCAGTTCCGCCACGTCAGCCTCTGTTGACCTCTCAGGCCTCCTTTTTAATGGACTCCACCCTCTGCCCTGGTCACAGTGACCGCTTCCTTTTCGGTTCCCGCCTTGGTGCTTTCCCCGTGTGCCCCTCTGCCCTCTGCTCTATGCCTGGCTGACTCTTACCTACTCCTCAGTTCTCAGCTGAAAAATCACCTCCCCCTGGAGACTCCGACTCCCCAGGGACAGTCAGCAGAGCTATTCTCGTCCTCCTGCCGCTTCATCAGGACACATAAGGCTTGAATTCCATCGGGGAGTGGCACTGGCCACTTTATCAGCCAAGGCCTTGCTCCTGCGGGAAGTCCAATTTCCAGGAGATTTTCTGCAACACTGACGATATCACTGGAATCTCTCGGTAGAGGTATCCGAGTGCCTGAGGCAGCCCAGGCTGCAAGGTGAGTCCTGGTGAGAAAAGTGGAGGCAGAAGCACCAGGTGTCTCCTCGTGGGTTCTAGACCAGTGAACAGTGGCAGATGACATGCAGGGCTGTTTCCTCGTATTGTGTGGGCAAAACCACGGACACTGGCCAATGGTGGGTGGAGCTGTGGCTTAGGGAGGTCTCTGGAGAAGCAGGGGCTGATTCAACTCCTCTGTGAAGACTGCTTCACTTTTTCTTCTAGAAAGGGCTGGGTATGTAGCTCAGTGGTAAGGCACTTGCCTGGCATGTAGGAGGCCCTGGGTTCAACCTCCAGCACTACCCGTAAAGCCCCTGTGTTTTATTTGTGCTAATGACATTTAAGTGACAGTACCCAGCACTAAGGGTACTTTTGAAAAAGCAAGCCAGGCCCCAGTTGCACAGGCCTATAATCCCAGCACTGTGGAAGGCTGAGGCAGGAGAATCACAAGTTCAAGCCCAAGTTGGCAACTTAGTAACTTAGACTTAAATAAAGAGGATCTAGGGCTGCAGCTCAGAGCAAAAGCCCTGTATTCAATCCCCCATGCCACAAAAATAATAAATAAATACAGTAAACAGCAAGAAAGGCCATGGTTCCCATCTGTCTCCGGCACATGATGTATTGGAGAGAGCACTGGCTTGGAGTCCCACACCCCAGGTGGCACCTTTCTCTGCCAGTCCCTGGCAGTGCACCGCAGGCAGGCTTCACTTCCCCTCTCTCTGCCGTCATTGCCTGTTAAGGGAGCGACTCCGGGCTCCGAGGGATTTGGGGGGGACATGGGGAACTCAGTGAGATAATGTTTGCGCGCACCCTTGGCATAGAGTCTGGCATATGGCGGGCACTTGGTAGTCTCTTTTTTTTTCTCAAGGCAACTATTTTCACTCTCATATTTTCTGCCAAGCTTTCGCCAAGTGCCGACGAGCACATTTTGCACGCTGCGATGATGCTTTAAATTTAACTTTGCAGTCTGCTTATAAACTTACTACACGGAGACTCTCGCTTCAGCATTTTCATAATTATTTCATGGTGGAACACCAAGCCATTGAACCAATATATCATTATTTATGTAACCATTTTTCTGCTCTCGGACACATCCTGGTATTATAAATAATTCTGTGTTGAATCCTGTGTTCTGTTACTGATGCTGTCATGTGTATTTCTTCATGTAAGCTTGGCGATTCTTCCGCGTCCGCTTGCTACTTCTGTTCTTCGCGCAAATTGCCCGCTTGTGACCTTGGTGCGGACATCTCAGCAGATCAGGTGTTTTTACTGCTGTGTGTGGAATCTAAACATAATGGAGGCATTATCCGTTTGTCATTTTCCCACACTCTTAGGTACATTTCAATTTTAGTTTTTTTTTCTGTCATACAAACTTTAAATGGTTTCTTTTCTTTTCTTTTTGAGAAAGAGTCTCACTCTGTGTAATCCAGGCTGGCCCTGAACTCACTCAGTAGCCCAGGCTGGCCTTAAACTCAGGGCGGGTCTCCTGCCTCAGCCTCCCAAATGCTGAGATGACAGGCATTTGACACTATACCCATTTGATGTGGTGCTGGGAGAATCCAACCCACAGCCTTGCCTATGCCAGGCAAGCACTTTAACCACTGAGCTGTGCTCCCAGCCCCAGATGTTTTGTCCTTACATCTTTGCATCTGTAGTTACTCTAAGTTTATGTGACAAGAATTGGTGACTACCCAGTCTGTATGGCAGGTACCTGAAGAGTTACTGGGGATAAAGGACTACGCCAGGTCCTGATTTTCAAAAGATTTCAGTAAGGTTGAGGAAACGGACATGAAAGTCATTGCACCGTGGCCCTGGCAAGACTAGAGTAGGGTGGCGTCACAGTGTCAGGGAATCATGGCCGCTGCAGCTGCTACAGCAGTTAATTAAACTCGTTCTGTGCAGCCCTACCCTAAGACCTTACATACTCTATATTAACTAAACCTCATCACAGTAATGTAACTTAGCTATATTTTTGTTTATTCCCATTTTTTTTTAGGTGGGGAAATAAGCCTTGCCGTGGTTACATAGCTTACTCAAGCCTCAACTGCTAGTAAGAGCCAAAGCCAAGAGCATTTGAGATCCCACAGTTAGCTTCTTTGGGGAGGTGGGGGAGGGGTGTCATACTAGGGAGGAAGCCCAGGACCTTCACACTGAGTTACATCGCCAACTCACTTTTTCATTTTGATGAAATAGGCCATCACTAAGTTGCCAAATTGCCATGGCTGGGCTCAAATTTCTGATCTTCCTGCCTCAGTCTCCCAGAGTACTGGGATTGCAGGCCTGCACCACCAGGCCCAGCAGAGCTGACCTTTTAACGATCTCACAACTTCCCACTGTAAGGATGTGGCTGTGGTGACAAATGGTGGCACTGGGGTTGGCATGGGCCTCCAGGAAGAGACGAGTCTCAGCTGAGAACTGAAAGATGAAGACAGTTTCCTATCACTCAAGGAGTGGTGGAGAATGGGACACTCCATGTAGACTCCATGTAGACACTCCCTGTGTCCCAGAGACACAAGCTGCCGGGAGACTTTGAGTCGGCCGGTAACTCAGAATACAAGTGGCCCTGGAAGTCATTCCCCACAGGTTAGCCGCCCACTTACCACAGCCTCCATTTCAGGAGCTGGGGAAACGGTGGTGAGAAAAACGTAAGCTACCCTCCCTCTTGCAGGGAGCATAGTCTAACTGGGAAACAGACCAAGGAAGTGTGCCACACGTTTGTCACTTGTCACTGCGCAACAATGTAAAAAATTATATTCTACGTTTTGGACCACTTCTAAATGTTGGAGTGACCCAAATGACTCCTGAGGACTTGAGTCCCTCCTTTCCAAATCCTCTTGCAGCTAGGTTGCAGACAGTGCCCTGGGTCCCTCAACCGTAGTGTGTCATATGGGCATACAGCATCTGTGGGTGTCCCTCTTTACTGGCCTGGGTGGCAGCCACAGCCACCTGGCTCTGGCATCAGGGACAGCAGCTTCCTCATAAGCCTGACCCCACAATATGTACGAAGAGGCTTCTAGATGCCATATGCAGAGCCTGTTTCTCTAGTCTCTCCGGTAAATTCCATTCCTACATACACTAGCCAGCATGGACTCTGTTGTCTGGAAGCACGGATATTAATAAGTATAACAACAACGAACTAGATACTCTGAGGGTGAAAAATTAAGAGCCTGGCCCAGAGTCATGCAGTGGGATAGCTGGCATCAAACCCAGGACAGTGAGAATCTAGAGTCCCCACGCCCTGGGTTGTTGCTGTACCCACAGTCTTCCCTGGTAGCATTGGCCAAAAGGAGCTACTCCCACCTCGGCTGATTGCCTCCTTCCTTCATGCTCATCCTGGGCCCCGATTTCCTGCCTCCTGGCAGGTGCTCAGGCTGCAGGTGGCTGGGAAGTGTTTGCACATGGTGCCCACGCTCAAGGCTCTTGACCTTTTCCTGGGACTGCAGCACAATGGGACTGTGTGTTTGGGTTAAGTGTTCTTGTCATGCAATTCTGTATCCAAGGCAGAAAAAAGTGAGAGCTGGAGGCCTGGAGCCTGCTGGGCCTGTCCCAGGAAGAAGGGGCCACGAAGCCCCAGCCTGTCGAGGCCTCCTCGATGCCCGTGAGAGCCGGATTTACACACTTTCACAGCACTGTGAAGATTAGCTGCAGTAAAGGAAAACAGGGGCTCCTGTCCACAATTCAGGATCTGCTTTAATTAAATCAGCATCTTGTCCTGGGAGACAAAACAACTTGCCAGGAGCGCTGAGCTGATGGCAGCGCAGTCGATTGCACAGAAGTGGTTTATCCACCGGCAGGGCCAGCCTGTTAGCGGCCGAGATGCAAGGCATTTTTCTGTTGGATATATTTCTCTGCATTTTCAAGGCGGGCAGATCAATAGCTACAAACAGCTAAAATAAATTTCTGTCTCTGCTCTGTGCTCTCAGATGGAGAGATGGGCTGCCAGATAGGTCGGGTTCCCACCAGGAGTCACCGTGTCAGCAGCTACAGCCCATAGCCTCTCTGGATCCCCGCGGTAGCTTTGCACTGTGGAACTAGTGCGTCTCTTTCAGAGAGGTAAAATTTGAAGCTGGGGAGGGGACCCCAGTAGTCAGAGTTACTGAGATGGCCACTGGGCTCAGGGCCTCTGGAAGAGTCAGTTACGATGCTGTTAACAATGTAAGTGTCCCAGGCTGTGGGGTAAAGACAGACAAACCTCAGGGGAAGAGGGCAGTGTTGTCCTCAAGGTCACACAGTCGTCCGCCAGGCTGGGGCAGAAGCCGGCATGTTGGCCTGCTGCCCGCTTCCCCAAAAGCTCACTCAGATGGGCCATGGCCTCTACACATCTGGACATCAGTAGGGGAAAGACCAGAGGTCCCCTGATCTGTATTTCCCTGCAGGCTCCTTCCCCATTCCAGTACCAAGGGCATCGATTCCCTGCTCTGGAAGGACCTGCTCCCAGGGCTGTGGCTCTATTTTTAGCCTTGAATCCATCAATTAGTGGAGCCTGGCAGAGTAGGCAACTCCTGGCGGCCTGATATTAAGAAGGGAGAAAGGGACCATTTATTAAGCGCTTTTTGTGTGCAGGGCATTGGGCGGAGCACTTTGCAAGGGTTATGTGCTTCTGTCTTTACAATATTTCTATAAAGTAGCTGCTATAATCATCATCATTGTGTAAACAAAGAGGTTAGGGGACTGGCCGAGGTCACACAGCTGGGAATTGCAGAGTTACGATCCAGGCACAGATCCCAGTCAGGTCTGGGGGCTTCCAAGGCATATGTCTTGTCTTCCTTACCACCCACTCTAATGAACCCTGACCCGGACCATCGGGCAGCCTGGTGGGTGAGGGGCTGGGGCCATGCCAGACAGACAGCAAATAGTCATAATTCTAGAGAGGTACTGTTGCTACCTCCGGCTGTCGTGGTGGGAAAGGTACCACTGAGGCAGTAGCCTGGGCCTTGGAGTCCTCACATGGAGGAAGACTGGATGGGCATGGCAGGAGGAGAGGACCGTGAAGGCAAGGGTGGGGGGTAGGACAAGCGAGGGCTGTTGGGGGAACTGTGAAGGGGCTGATGGGATGTGGGAGACAAGAAAGATGAGGCTGGGGCCATCCAGAGGGGCTTCTGAACTCTGGATTCTGGAAAGACAGTGAGCACAGGAACAGTGTCATGTCTGATCTCTAGAGTGGGTGTGGAGGATGGGTTTGAGGGAGAGACCGAGTGGAAGTCTACACTGCAGCTAACGGTAACAGCCACTGTTGAGGAAGCTCCTACTGTGCGTGTCGGCCAATGTGTTCGGTGTTTTTCAAAAGTTGCCACCTAACGCCTACAGCAGGTGCTCCGCTAGGGGTAGCTACTGGATAGCTGTTACTGTCCCTCATGGATGGAGGTGGAAGCTGACCCTTCAAGAAATCAAGCACTTTCCCAGGTCACTAGATTGGAGCCTGAGTCTGGTTGATTCCAGAATGCTACACTGGCCAGAGGGAGTGTAGCAGAAGGATGTTTATCTGGAGCTCAAGAGCAGAGGAGATAAGATAGATTTCAAAGCAATAGAGGGAGGAAGAGTTTGTTCTGTCCTTTAAGTAAGTTTGTTCACATGCTCAGAGGGTGGCTGTTCTGTCACTGTGATTCTAAAGCTTTCTGGTGCTGAGCTGGAGGGCAAGCTGAACCAGGGGGAAGGGCACTGTTTCTGAGGGCACGGGCTGGGCAAGGTGGGAAAAGGCAGGGTCAAAGTCCAGAGTACACAGAAGCTCTGAGGTCCAGTAGCAAGGGATGGGGTGAGTGGAAGAGAGGGCCGGTCTTAGTCTCAATTGACATGGGGGGGTCAAAGGTTACCATGGTGGTTGGACATTACATAACACACACACACACACACACACACACACACACACTGCTGAGAGTGTGTTGAAATGTCAAAATGACTCAGAAGCCAACAGAAAGAGCTCCCAATGGCCAAAACTGGAAGTGTTTCAGCAGCAAAATAAAGTAGTATTGGATTGTAACCCAAAGTGTTAAATAAATACCCATGATTCCATATAAGACCAAGTAAGTATATAAATAAATGATTGAGAAGGGACAGATCTCCCATGCAAAATTCCAAAGAATTGAAGTAGATTCTCCACCCACAGGGAAGAGGCTCACAAATCCCCACTGCTCAGTGTGGGCTGGGCACACTGACTTTCTCCTTGAGAGCTTGGAATGGGGGAAGAGCAGCCTTTCCAGTGGTGACACATGGCCAGCATTACCTGGGCCAGGTGATCCAGTTCAGCACTGAGAGTGATATCACACGTGTCCATCGGCACACACAGACACACATGAATTGGATGAGCTGCGGTCAGGGTTCCAGCAGCACACTGTGGCCTTGGAACAGGGCCACTTGTCATAAACACAAGGACATCCACCTGCAGCAGCCACAGCTTCGTCTCCTCCTTTTTGTGTCCAAGTCCCCCAGGAGGAGGACCACCCGCCCCGGAGCAACTGGCCATCTCCTCAGCAGCTAGGTGCCCAGAGGCATAGGAAATCTGGTCCTTTCAGCTACAGCCTGTGATGCAAAGGTGTAGCCACATGGTGGGTTGTCGTCTGAGGGCCCTGTCAGAAGCACAGTGTCCAGCACATGCGACAGAGCTTTGTACCTTCAAAAGTGGCAGTGTCGAGAGGCAGCAGGCCTGACCTGCAGTGCAGAGCAGCAGTCCCCAGGAGTCTCCAGGGGACCAGAGGGACAGTGGCACCTGATAGCCATAGGAGGTCCTGGTGCTGGAGGTTCTGAGTCACATCAGGCCCACCTTCTGGTGGGGACTGAGCCTGAGAGTATGGAGCTGTGTGTGCCTGGTGCTCCAGAGCCTCTCCCCTGGGGCTGCAAGAGGGGCTGGCTTCTGGTTTTCTGGCTTATGAAGTTGACAACCACACCTTTGTCCTCAGCAAGTGGGGGGCCTGGGGAGCATCTCCGTCACTCTCCACCCCCGGCTCCTTCCCATTTGGGCATAACTCAGTCCCCCCTTTTGTAGAAATCATCTCTGCGCAATCCCGCTGCATTCCCCTTCCTGTGACTTGGCCCCTCCCACTGCACCCCGCGGTCCACTCACATTCCTCTGAGACTGCAGTCTCCCCCACACCCAGCCCTCCCCCAAGGTCACCAGTAACCTGAGGCTTCCAGCTGCCCCCTTTCTCGGTTCTCATATTTCCAGGCTCTTCTGCAGCGATTGATCCCCAACAGAAACTACCTGAAGAAATAACATTTAGTTTTATTCTAAATTTAAAAGAAATAGAGAAAAAAATGCTTACAATAGGAAAAAAGAGAGAAAAGAGAAAGAAGCTACCCAGAGTCAGAGATTGGTCATTTGGAAGCCACCTGATATCAGGTGTCTGGGAGGAGGTGGAGTTACTGGGATTCTTGTATGCTGTTGATGGGAGCCCAAGTTGGCACAGCCACTTGGGACACAGTTGGCATCAGTTAAGTCAAACATTTGCCCGTCCTATTGCTTCTGGGGCCAGTCTCCCCTCTCCGCAGCTACTCACGAGGTTAAGCCCCAGATGCAATGTCCCTGACCTCAGGACCCACCCTGCCGTTCCATCTCAGCGTGGCTGCTTGTTTCTTTGGGGTTGGGAGTGCAGACTCTGTCCAAGCCTAGCCTGGGACAGCGTTTGGCCACGGGGCTTCGGGGATCGCGGATAAATGCTTAGGTTGTCCATCCTTCTGGCCCACAATTCTGGGAATCAAGTCCTCCAGCAGTGACCTCTATCTCTCCCCGTCTCACTCTCCCTTCTTCCTCCCCGCTGTGATAACTCCGCCAACAAAGTCTCTGCCTGCTGGTTTTCAGCTCTCCTCTAGGAGGCCCAAACCAAGCCCCCTGCGAACCAGCAACTTCACTGCCAGCTCTGTAGACAAGAGAAAGGCTTGGCACACACATCGGGAGATGAACTAGACTAGTTCCATCAGCACCGACCCCAGACATAGTCCTGGTAACCCCTGCAGAGAACAGACATGTATGTGCTGGGGTAACATACAGTGAACTATTGCACGGCACTGAGAACGCAACGTGGCTGAGTGCAACGGGAAGGGTGGTGTTTAGCAAGATGATTTGGAGTGATAAGACGAAATCCCAAAATACCACATTCAACATATAGTCTTTTAATAGAAGCAGAACATGAGAAAAAAATATGTATACCACTGGGAAGCAGAGATGGATATGGAGAAACCACAGGAAAAGGAAAGCGGGACTTCACTAAACACGGGGTGGGGGTCACTTTGTGGGAATGAAACGGGATGCTCACGTTGTCAGCAGTCACAAGTTCTTATCAGTGTTTTATTTTTCATATGAGTGGTGGCTCTGTGGGCATTTTTCATATTGTTAAGACAAACACATGAATACATAAATTCAGAAACAACTGAAGGAGGCCCTGCACCGGCCAATACTGAGACGATGATCTAGACACCCAACGGTCATGATAAATCTGATTAATTCTATGCCCTCGAGGTCCAATACAAAAGTAAAAAACGAAGAAGCCTGGAGGAATGGCACAGTGGTTGGAGCACTTCCCCAGCAAGCACAAGGCCCTGAGTTCAATTCCCCCGCAGCACATAAACTGGGCGTGGTGGTACGTGTCTGTGATCCCAGCACTAGGGAGGCTGATGCAGGAGGATTGCTGAGAGTTTGAAGGCAACCTGAGCTACATAGTAAGTTTAGAACCGACCTGGACTACAGAGTGAGACCCTGCCTCAAAGCAAAAACAGAACCAAAGTAAAAAAATGAAAAATTCATGAAATCACAATAAAACATAAAATTTTACCCAGAGATAACCCCATCTACATTTAATGACTACCTTATAATTTTTACTATGAATAAACATGTGCAATGTTTATAAAAGGCACAATTTTTAAACACTTGTAAGAAATCTCAAATTATATATATATAGTCATTGTACAACAGTGAAAATATAGAAAAGCAAAAAAGGAAAAACAAGGAACTTAGAAAGAACCACTTTAGCATTTTGGTGCACTTCCTTCCGTTCTCTTCTTCTGCTTAACATCACAGTACAACACTTTGAAATATTCTTTGAAAACATTCCCTCTCTCCATCTTTAAACTCTCAAAATAGTAACTGTGCAGTGGAGAAGTCTGGAAAACACTCTCTACCAAGTGTTAGAGGTTCATGTTGCCTGCAGCTCTCAAGTGCTCCCTCAGGAGGTGACAGAAGGCAAGTCCCCTTGCAGCATTCTTTCCCAAAACCCCTAAGACTAGTTTAATCAGGAGGGAAACAAAATCAGAGAAATTCCATTTGGGAAACACTGTACAAGGTGCCTGGCTAATGCACCTCAGGACTGCGAAGGGTGTGGAAAAGAAGGGAAGACTGGATGGACTAGAGTCGACCAGCAGATGTGTTAAGTAAATGCAGCCTGGTGCCCTGCCCTGGAGAGCACCCTGAGGGGAAACTGGTGAGTCCCGCTGAAGTTTGGGGTGAACAGTCACATGTTGGTTTAGTACCACAGAAATGGAAGGTGTCAACAACGGGGGAAAACAAGTGAAGGGCGTCTGGATCTTTTTATAAAGACACATATTTGCAATTCTTCCATAAACTTAAAATTATTTCAAAATTAATGATTTATTAAGGGAAAAAACACTCTTTCCTCGGGTTCCAAAATGCTATGATATTGTTTCCTTCTCTACCCATCCACCTACCTCTGTGTATGTGTTTTCTTACTTGCTAAGTGATAGTTATGACCTTAGGCACTATAAATAAAGTAGCCAAAGGCAGGTGTTCTGGTTTAGATCAAAATGCTCCCAGGAGGCTATGTGCTTAAAGGTGGGACTCCTTGGGAGATGATGAGATTATGAGTGCTCCCTCAGGAGGAATTCATAGCTGCAAGTATGATGCAGAGGCGAGGCTTGTGGAGGGGAGGGGGGCAGTAGGCCGCCATGGGTGGGTCTCTGAGGGTCTGTTCTGTCCCTGGCCCTCCGTCTCTGTCTGACTCTTCCCTTACTCTCTGCTTCCTGGTTGCCACGACGTTAGCAGCTCCCCTCCGCCATGCCCTTCAGCCATGATGCTTTCACCCTGCAGCCAGCTGGCCCTGAGTTGAAATCTCTGAAACCATGAGCCAAAATAAACTTTTCTTCCTTTAAGTTGGGCACTTTGACTCAGCCATAGGAATGGCTAATACCTACAGCCAGTCTTGTTCCTGCCCTCATGGGAATATAGTCCACAGCAGGAACTTCAGGTGAACTTGGAGTTGATGTTGGACTCGTCATCTCTACTTCTCTCTGGCCTGATCCCAAAGAAGTTGCCTGTCTGAACCTCAGCTTCCCTCCTCAGTCACAAGTAAACAGTGAACAGACATACAGTGTGGATGTGAATATTAAATAATATATAAGAAATCTTGACCCCTTGTAAATGTTCACTAAATACTAAAAAAAAAAAAAAAAAAAAAAAAATACCTGGTACCTGGTCAGGTGTTTTGCCTTTTCCTTGGAAAGAGTTTAATGTAAGAAGCACTGAGAGCAAAGTGATAGGCCAGTCCTGCAGATGGGTGGAAATGAGCATTAACTGTGAGAAATTAAAGAATAAATTTATGTCTGTTAAAAGAAAGAAAAAAGGCAAAACTGAAATAACAAAGCGACAGAGGTGGTATGTGTGGGATGAGAGAATGGAAGAAGTGCTGGGGGGTTGCCTTACATGGGTGAGGAGCTAAAATGACAGTGTAGTCTGTCTCTATTTCTCTCTCTCTCTCTCTCTCCCTCTCTCTGAGACAGGGTCTCACTCTGTAGTCCAGGCTGGCCTCGAACACACAGCAATCCTCCTGCCTCAGGCTCCTGAGTGCTGGACAGGAGTGTGCCACCATGCTCTGCATATGTGGTACTGGTCAATCGAACTTAGGGCCTTGCACTTGCTAATCAAGCACTTTAACCACTGAGCTACACCCCCCAGCTCCAATGTAGACTGTCTTGGAGAAAGTCACAAACCAGGCCTGGTAGTGCAGGCCTGTGATCCCAGCACTCTGGAAGGCTGAAGCAGGAGGATCAAAAAAGTTCAAGCCTAGCCTGGGCAACATGGCATCTTAGTGAGACTCTCAAAATCAAAAATAAAAGATAACTGGGGATATAGTTCAGTGTGAAGGCCCTGGGTTCCACCCCAGTACCAAAAAATCTATGTACAGTATATGCCATTTATACAAAACATAGTGAAAAAAACCCCTATACACACAGATTAAAAATAAAAGAACTGGAAAATTATATAAGGCAAATGCCAACCAGAAGGAACCAGCATACCAATGTTAATACCACAAAAACTAAATTAAGGCTAAAGAACATGAACAGGAACAAAGAGAAACATTTGGCTGATGAAAATTACAATCTCCCAAAAAGATGTAATAGTTTATGAATTTGTATGCTTTTTTTAAAAGGTGCTTTGAAATATATAAAGCAGAAACTTATGCATGTAAAGGAAAGACACTGACAAGCCCACAATAGTAATGAGATTTTTTCCCCCACATTTTATCGATATGTATACGTGCAAAATTCAAGATTTACAATGAAGTTGAGCATTTTGTGCACATACGTATCTTGTCAAGGTTTAGGAGGGAGGGTGAGGTGGGTAGGAGGAGGGACAAAAAGAGAGTGGGAAAGCCCTTGTCACCTTGACAAGTAATGAGATTTTAAAAACACCCTGGAGTGCCTGCCAGCCACCGGAGCTCTGTGGCGTGACATAGAGGCCAAACCTGTCGCCAGTCTCCTTACAAGTCTGCTCCACCTCTGCTGTTCCTTTGGCCTTTCGGTCACTGCAGCGATGGTGTTGGCTGCTGGGGTCTGGGGTACCTGTACATCCCTTATTGCTGTGGACGCTACAAATGCTTCCTTTATGCGCCCCAGAATTCTGGCACCGCTCTTGTTTTGGGCCTGTTCAGGCACTTGGCTACATCCTGTGGTATCCCGGGATGCTGAAACGGTATGCTGATGTTCCTAGCTGAGATCAAAGCTGGCATTTCGGGCTTCGTGGTCCATCACGAGCTCAAGGATACCTTCCTGAGACTTACAGGTGGCCACATAGAATTACAACGGCCATGACACTCGTGTGTAGCCTGGGCTGAGGCCCGCCCCTGCCCCAGTTGCTGCATGAATGAACCAGTTGGAATGCCCAGGAGCCACCCTATCTTACTGGCCACCACCACCTTTAACCAGAAGGACTGTTAACTTATCTGGTGGCCACTGCTGTCCATCCTGGTTACTTAATGACCAATCAGTATGAGACAGTGTTAGAGACCTACAGCAGGCTGCAGTGATCTCCAAACACTTCCAAAGGATGTTAGCACGGTACTGGGCACACCTGCCTGGCCCCCTCCCCGAGTGGGGACAGTCCTGCCAGGTCTCTCTTCTACCTCTTAGCCTGCGTCACGTGTAGCGTCCATCTTGCAAAGCTCTGTTGTGCCCCTGAAGGTAGCCAGGTCTCCCTACAGCTAGTCTGATGAACCCCACCCCGAGACCCTGGACGTGCCAGCTCTGCCAGGGTCCATCTGCAGCTCGGCTGAGATGACTAGTTGTTACACTGTCACTGGAGCCTGGGTCCTGGCTCATAGTATGGGGGACTCCTTCTAGCCACTCCATATGGTGGATAAACGCCACACGCCTTTGTGCAGGTAGCAGGTGGTACTGATCTGTTCGTTTGGCTTACTTGCATTTGATTTGGGTCTTCCTTTACTAAGGTTCTTTCCTGCCTGCTTTAGGCGACCTAGGACACCAGTAATCGTTCGTGGGGAGGAAACTACATATGCCACACATGATGGGGACTGGAGTGTTAGGCGGCCTTCTGGCCTGTGATCGCTCTGTAGTGGTCATGTTGAGACAGGTGAGCGCACCTCTGCCTCCGAGTTGACACTGCCTGACTCTGCCACAAAGCCAGACTGTCACTGTGTTGACAGCAGTGCTCTTAAGACTGCATTTTCCGCAGTTAATTGCCATTGTGTGGTTTTACTTCCATTTTCTGTATTTCTTTTTATTGCATTAACATCAAAGACTTTGAGGACCTCATCAGATCAGCTCAAAAATAAACGTGAAGGGAGAAAATCAGTGCAAATATTTTTTTAAAAAATATTTAAAAATGATGCCTCTTCTAGCAGGCCCACCGGAATGCACTGATACTGTAAACATTGTTGATATGGGCATTAATAGGCGATTATGAAAAATATAAAAACACCACTGAGAGATTGGTAGATAAGGTGGTATCCTAGATGAAAATAATTTACAATATTGTACAAAATAAAGAAAACTACTGCTCTTTTCCATAGGCTGCTTCCCGCTTCCAGGTCCAGTGTGGAGCCATGGAGTTTTCAGCGCTGAGGTTGCGCTTGGCGTAGCAGAGTGGTGGCAGTGCTGGTGTCTGTGCCTTTGTGCTGTTCCACCGCGGTGTGTTTGTAAACAGTATTAGCAGCCAGATCCCCAGGCCCAGCCTAGAGTCCGTCCATCCTAGAGCCCGGAGTCCACTCCGGCCTTTGGAAACACCCTCCATCAACCCCCACTGTGTTTCTAATAACTGGAGCTCTTTCTTTTTTCTGCAGTGAACACTGATTACTATTGATTTGAGTTACTGTGGATTACTGCAGATCTGGAAAACATGATTTAAAAGCGGGGGTTAATAGAGAGAGGCCAGGAAAGTGCACATGATCACACTGATCACTTACATTACCTTTCAAGCACATGACTAATAGTAGCAATGACGGACAATGTCAAATCACAAAGGAAATCTTGGATTCTAAAAAAAAAAACTACACAGGATATTTTACTTCATCAGTTAAACATTGGGAGACTGGCGGTGTAGCTCAGTGGTTAAGAGCCCTTGCCTGGCAAGTGCGGGGCCCTGGGCTCGATTCCCCATCACCACACAGGCTGGGCATGGTGGCACACACATACCTCCAGGAAATAAATGAATAAATAGAAAATAAAGGCCTGTACCACGGGGCCCGGCTCAAAAATTTTTTAAAATTTTAATTTACATCTTTAAAAATTTATTTGAAAGCTAAACACACACAAACATTAAGTTATCTATGGAGTATAGAGTAAGTTCTTTTGGAAATTACACGATATTTACGGCTGAATGACAATAAAAATATCACCATAATGTTCAAAACCTGTAGGATATAGCTAAAGGAGAAAAAAATATAGCATTAAATTAATAAATCATTTTATTTTTGAGGCAGGGTCACACTCCGCAGTCCAGGCTGGTCCTGAACTCACTATGTAGCCCAGGTTGGTATCTAACTCATGGCAATCCTCCTGCCTCAGCCTCCTGAGTGCTGAGATTACAGGCGTGCACCACCACACCCAGCTTATGTGGGGCTAGGAATTGAACCCAGGACCTTGGGCTTGCTAGGCAAGCAATCTAGCTGCTGAGCTAACTTCCTGGGCCCAAGTGAATTATTTATAAATGGGAAATAACTTTCTAAATGAGATGGAGTTTGACTCAGATTAAGAAGGAATTAAAAAAAACAAGAGTAAACCAGAGGAAGCAGAAGAAAGCAAGAAAGGTAAGGACAGAAGACAAGAAAATAAAAAATGTAATGGGGGCTGGGGGCATGGCATAGTGGTTAAAGCACTTTCCTTGCAAAGGCAAGGCCCTGAGTTTGATTCCCCAGTACCACATAAAGCCAGGCATGGCAGCGCACACCTGTAATCCCAGCACTCAGGAGGCTGAGACAGGTGGATTGTCCTAAGTCCAAGGCCAGACTCGCTACACAGTGAGTTCAGGACCAGCCTGAGCTACAGAGCAAGGCCACGTCTCAAAAAAAAAAAAGAAAAAAGAAAAAGGAAGAAAGAAAATAAAAGGAAAAATGAAAACGTGATAACACAATCTAAGGAGAAAAAGCAAACCAAAAATCTAGTTATCAAAAAAAAAAAAGCTGTAGATGAGAGAGACAAAGAGAAGGCGAACACAAATGAACAGCATGGGGACCTACAAAGGTGACTGCAGGTCTGATACTTTTTTTTTTTGAGACAGGTTTTTGTGGTGTAGTCAGGCTTTCCCGGAACTCTACAGTAGCCAGGCTGGCTCAAACTCCAGCTCCTTGGCCTCCAGAACGCTGGGATTACAGCTGTGGGCTCCCATGCCCAGGAACAAAAGATGGAACTCAGCCTCTGTCATGACAGAGTCATCAGAACAAAGGGCTAAGGAACGGCCAAAACCTGGGCGGAGCCTTATTTTGTTTTTCTATGACCTTGAGACATCTCAGACTGTCAGGAGACAGCCTGGCCAGCAAGCGTGGGTGGGTTACAATCTGGGGAGTGGAGGTGCTAAGGGTCGCACCCAGGGCCTCGCACATGGTAGGCTGCACCCGTAGCCCTGGGCTGGGTTCCAAAACCAGCGCCAAACCCTCACTGACCTTGGCCAAGGGATTGTTCTGTGCCAATTTTCTCATCTATAAAACAACATTAACGTGATATATATGTGCACAAAATACCCAATGTAACCATTATGCATTTCATATAAACACTAATAAAATGAAGGGAAAAAGGAGCGTGAGAACAACAGTGCTGACCTCACAGCACTGGTGCGCGGTTTGCTGTAGGGAAGCTAATCCAGGTGAATACAGATTTAATCCAGGTAAAGCATCTGGACGGTCCCTGGCTTAAAACAGCACTACGGAGGCACACGCCGGCACTGTGCTTTACCACGTGACACTGATGGCCCCACCATGCCCCTTCCTTTGCTCAGTGGTGGGAGATTCCATTCCGCAAATGGCCCAGAAAGGCTGTTCCCTGGGCTTTCGGGAGCCGGGTCACCTCTCTGCCCTCAGGACCGGGACACACCAGGGTGGGAACTCTCCGCACCAAAACAGTCATTTCCTCAGAGCAGTAATGACAGCTATCAATGACCTGGAGCGTCACTTCTTCCCTCATGTGTGACCCTGACTGCCAGATAATGATAGTTTCCTGTATGGATTATTCACGATCTTCCTTTTTACTTTTTTAATAAGCTTTATTTTTAGAACAGTGTGTTGGTTCCCTCCCCCAAAATGTGAAGGCTAGTGCAAAGAGTTCCTGTATATCCCGCCATTTCTCTTATTAATATTATCTTGTTTTTTAAAATCAACATTAAGATACATCTGTATTGATGTAGAGATCTAATCCATTTAGTCTAATAGCTGTGCACTGTTTCATCGACCTGGATTTTGCTTACATTGTCACTAGAACAAGGTTAGAGCTGGAGTTCTGCTACGACCCAGGCCTGTCAAATCACCAGTCTGAAGTGGAAGTATTCACAGAGTCCTGCGAATGTCACTCGGTTTGCATTGTAAACTCTTACAGCCTGAACCATCTTTAATAAGATAGAATGGGGGCTGGAGGAATGGCACAAGGGTTAAAGCACTTGCCTAGCAAGCACAAGGCCTTGAGTTCAGTTCCCCAGCACCACATAAAGCTGGTGGCGAGTGCCTGTGATCCCAGCAGCAGGAGGCTGAGGCAGGAGGATTGAAATGAGTCTGAGGCCAGGCGCCTGGGCTACAGAGCAAGGCTCTGTCTCAAAAAATAAATTAATTAAAATAAAATAATTTTAAAAAAGTAAATGCTGTAAACCTCCACAGTGCAGAAGGAAAAGTTTGTTCGAAGTAGGATGGGATACAGAGGGAAATTACTCGTTTCACATTCAGGAGAGTAAAAAGATAACTATCGAAAGAAGAAACTGACAAGATTATTCTTTCTTTCTTTCTGAGATAGAGTCTCTCTCTGTAGCCCAGGCTGGTCCTGAGCTCACTGTATAGCCCAGGCTGGCCTTGGACTCGGGACAATCCACCTGCCTCAGCCTCTCAGGTGCTGGAATCACAAGCATGCGTCACCACACCTGGCTTTATGTGGTGCTGAGGAATTGAACTCAGGGACTAAATGCTTTAACTGCTGTGCTATTTCTCCAGCCAGACAAGGTTATTCTAATTGATCATTGTAACCAATTGAAAAGCTAGAAATATAAATATGAAAAAAGGGAAAAACTGCGAAGAGAAAGGAGGGAAAGGGTAGTTAATGAAATCGCCTCATCACGGAGGCAGTGGGTACTGTTAAAATGCATAAATCAAGTGAGGTTTGAGTGTAGTGTTCAGACTTATGAAATCAAATTAAAACAAAAGAACAGTTTTTAAAAAGCTATTCTCTGGAGTTGGGAGGTTGAGTTTTTTGAAAAGTTTGAAAATTATTCTAATAGTTTAAACTGATAAAAGTTAAGAGACATGGAACTTGTCCTCTGGCAAGCCGTAAATGTTTGTTTAGTTGGTTGCTTGGGGTTTTTTTTGAGACAGGGTCTCACTCTATAGCCCAGGCTTGTCCTGAACTCACCGTGGAGCACAGGCTGGCCTTATACTCTCGCAGTTCTCCTGTCTCAGCCTCCTGAGTGCTAGGGTTGGCAGGCGCCACCGCGGCCGCTTATGCGGTGTTGGAGAATCGAACTCCAGTACTTAGCACTTGCTAGGCAAGAGCTTTAACTGCTGAGCCATTCATCTAGCCCCGGTCTTTAACCTTTTATTCCTAACCTATCAATTCAGCTTAAATATTCATTTCCATCTACAGGAATTATATTTGAGACAACAGTAATATTAAATAATCAGACAAACAGTTTAGATATGATCTGACATCCCCCAGGGTCTCAGGCAGTCCCACCCACCACCATGTGGTTCGGAGTAGATTCTAAGACCTTCGCCCCACCCCAATTCGCCCTGCCCCGCCCCCACCGCATGCCCCACCTACCCCTGCTCAGAGCCCCTGTGATTGGCATCTTCGTCCGGAAGCCCTCCTGCGGAAGGCAGCGCCCTCTGCCGGAACGGCACGCCAGCAGCCCAGGGGAGCTGCCCCACGCTCAGCACGAGGGACGCCGCCCCCAACCCTCTCACAGGCGCCACTCCCACGCAGCACGTGAACACGGCCCTCTCCCAGCTGCGGCTGGATCCTGAGTAGGAACAGCATGGCGTCCCCGGTGAGTGGCTGCTGGCCCGCCCGGCTTCCCCAGGTGGGGCGCCCGCCCCAGCGTGAGCGGTGGGAGTGGGATAGGGGTGTGAACCCCACGCAGTATTTGCTCTGGCTAGAGAGGTTCAGAGATGGGCTTTTTGTTCCCGAGAGAATCCTGACTCTTCCACTTTCTGTGTGTGCTTGGAGAGGTCACTTAACATCTCTGAATTTGCCAGCACGAAACGAAATTAAGTCAATTATTAATAAATAGTAAGTAAAATAGCTCTGCTAAGGGAAAATCTAAACTGTCGAAGAGGGGAAGACCTTACGAGATGCTGTGGAGTAGACCTGTCTGGAGGTGACCCTTTCTTCCCGCGTCCGGGCTGCCAGGTCCTGCTGGAGAGCTTCTGTCCCCAGAGGGATCCCCTCAGGCCTCCGATGTGGCTGGGGCACTGCCTGGCAGGGAGGCTGCGAGTGGGTTTCCCTGGTGTCCTGGGTGGGCCGGCGGTCACACCCTTTCCGTGAGGTTGCCTTTGTCTCCACGCAGGTTGAACAGGTATGTCCCAGGAGAAGGACGCAGTGGTTCAGGACCAGGGGCCTCATTCCCAGTCCCAGACACAGTGTGAGCTTTTCCAGGAGCCAGCTTCATGCCAAGCCTGAAACCACAGGCCCAGGCTCAGACTGAGTGCAGAAAGTGGGACCTCAGGGAGGGGTCCCACCCAGGGTTCCCCCAAGGTGCTAGCTCCCAGGTTGGGGGTACCCCTGGAGCCAGCTTGAGGGCTTTGGAGCTGCAGGCTGTGGAGCAGGACCAGGAGTCCATGCCCGACCCCACCAGCTGCCCCCAGTGCCTGCTCAGGGGGGTGCTGGGCCTTCGAGAGGTGCAGGACTCTTTGTATGACATCTCAACTACCATGTGCCTTGGAAATTTTCATAGCACATATCTGGGTCTCCTAAAGAGAGCACCAGTGAGCACAGAAAGGGTGGCAGTCGTGGAAGAGGCCAGCTGCCCTAGGCCCAGAGAGGCAAGAGACGAAGGGCAAGTTGTCCAGGCCACGACGGAGCAGGCACCATGCCCAACAAGGCTTCCCCGGGAAGGGGCCTGCCATCCTCGCCAGGCCTCGCTCTTGCAAGGCCAGGAAGACAATGCATACGGATAGGGTCTATTCCCAGGGTGGACGGGCTGGTGGCTCCCTGTTGCTCCATCAGAGCCCTGGTGGGGACTGTCAGTCTTGGGGAGACTTCTCTGAAGGTGCTGACCTGGCGCCCTCGGGAGGCTCCTTTGGGCCTCTATCTCCCAAGGACACCCGTCTGGAGATGCAGGAGGAAACCAGGCGAGCTGAGGAGTTGAACATGTGTCTGCAGCAGGGCCTGGGGTCCAGCCAGGCAGCCTCTGTGGGCCACCCGGGCCCTGTGGCAGAGATTCCCTTAGGCTGGCCACACAGGATCCCCCTCAAGGCCCTGCACTGTGCCTGGGAGTGCCCAGATGTGCTTCTGAGGGACAGCAGGAAGTGATGTATTCGTCAACCGCTGGGAGTGAGGAAGGCCCTGCTACATCCCACAACCAGGAAGGGTCAGAGGTCAAGGCCCAGCCAGCATCCAGGGAGAGCCTGGGTGAAGGACTTGCTGCCCCCTCTGACATCCGTGCCAGCTCCCCAGAGCCCTCGGGCAACCTCAGCTCCTTCCTGGAGGCTGGTGCCAGCAGGGCCCGCACAGACCCATTCGTGGGGCAGAAGAGATTCAAACATGCTAAAAAGGGGAGACTTAGCAGCCAGTGCCCGAGAGCAGCACCCAGACAGGACACTGGACACCCCCTCTGGGTGAGCCAGAGGAAGCCAGCCCAGAGGGCTGCCCCAGATAGGTGAGTTGAGTCTGAGAGTTTGAGACAGTAAGCACCAGGCCATCCATCTTGATCTTAGCCAAAAGGCTGAGATGCGCCAGGCCACGTGTCTCAGCACCAAGCGCAAAGCTGGGTGGGCCCTAGTGACCATCACCACGCACGCTTACAGTGTGTGAATCGATGCCTTCCTCGCCAGGAAAGAGAAAATAAATTATACTACTGAATTCTTCTGAGGGGCCCTTGTCAGTCGAAGCTGCTAGTGAGTCCTGGGTTCAGATCTTCCCTCTGCCCATTTTCTAGCTAAGTGGCCTTCCTTGGGACGTGTCTCAAAGTTCTCCAGGTTTCTTTGTCTGTAAAAAGGAAATGCTAATACCAGTTTCATGGGGTTGTTTTGAGGACTAAATGAAACTACGGGGTAAAATCAGGTGCCCTGTGCAGTGTAAGGCATGAGATAAGTGGCTAAGCTCTCATGAAGCTTGTTCCTCCCTTAGTATCAATAATAAGCTAGACATTGGCACCTTACAATTAGATGGGGAAACTGAGGCTGGGGAGGTTAAACTTCTCCAGGTTCACATGGCTTCACGTTCAGTCCCAGCCATGTCCTGTGTGTGTCACTGTTGGTACTGGATATGTAAGAATGCTATTGCATTGTCTTTGTAAATAATCACCCCAAAACATGAATCTTTAGTTTAAAAGGTAATCTATATCCACCAGAAAATCAGGAGCAAGTAAGAAAATCTCCCATAAAACCAACATTCAGCACGAACTCCTGCAGGTGTTTGGAATCAGCCTTTCCTTCCTTTATCTTTTTCCATGTGTGTATGGCTTTTCCTTACCTAGAGTTAGGATCATATTTATTAAATTTTGTGTGAAAAACTGTTCTTTCCTTTTGTTCTGGCACTGGGGATTGAGCCCAGGGCCTTCAAACTGAGCTACATCTCCAGTTTTTTATTTTTTATTTTGGGACACACGCCTGCTAAGCTGCCCAGGCTGGGCTTGAACTCGTAATCCTCCTGCCTCAGCCCCCGAGAACGCTGGGATTACAGGTGGGCACCACCATGCTTAGCTCATAATTAAATTTTTCAAAATCACAGAGCGAGGACGTCCCTTTTAGTGCCTCCTGGGCTCGTCGCCCTTCATCCTCAGATAACCACCGTAGCTGGCTGTGCCCTTCCAGCGCCCTTTTAATGAACTTCTGCACACTGAGCCTTTTCTGCACAAAAAATCTCATCTGGTGCCCTCCTGTTCTGGGCCTTACACTTTGTTTTGTTTTTTTTTTTTTAGCTCTATGGTATTTTGGGCTCTTTTCCAGTTGGCACACGTTGTTCTATCAAATTCTGCTTTCCCTACACCCTGCGTCATAACTGTCTACAGACGTGTTTGTCGTAGCCACAGGCAGCGTCAGGATGAGAGGATGGGTTGGGACTTCCTGTTCGCGTTTCCCGCCACTGGAGTGTAAAGAGCAGAGCCCGGGAGGCCAGCAGGGTGGCGTTGGGTCCTGGCCTGGGCACTCCCGGACGACCTAGGCGAGCACCTTTGCCTTTCCAGGCACAAATGCCCTCGTCTACAAAACTCGGGTACTGAGAGTACTTACCACGGACGGGCTGGTGGCGGGGACTAGCACAGATGACATACTTGGCACTTAACGCAGTGCTTTGTGTGAGGAAAACGCTCCACACTGCTACCGTCATTGACATCTGCAATTTCGTCCTGCTGGAAGGAAAGCTGGGTGAACTTCCTGGTGCCTCTGGCCTCTCCCCACGTCCACTGATGTATTTGGACCAGATGGTCCAGGATTGGGATTCTGGGTCTGCAGCATGTGGGGGACATGTTGAAACCTGGTGGTCCAGCCGGGTTCCCACATGGATGACTAGAAGCAGCCCCCGGCCATTGTGTCCTCCGGGGCCCATCCTTGACTCTGTGCTCAGCCTGCCAGCCGCAGCTTCTCAAACAGCCCGTTGCCATGGTGATCGGTGCCAGCTGCGGGAGAAGAATCGAGGCTGGGCTGTGACAGGGACGGGTGGGGGGGTGCGTGGAGGACAGGCGGATGAGGATGAGGCGGAGTGGGGCGTGGGCAGCTGTGGGCACAGTGCTCGGCTGCTCTGGAGCTCCTTTTAGGGCTCCAGTGCCCTCCCCGGGGGACGGGCAGCTGAATTGAGTGAGAGACGTTTCTTCCTGACTCCTGTCACCTCCTCTGTGGAACGGGGGGGGGTGGGGTGCATCCAGTGGGCCCCAAGATGTTGGGATCCATAGGAGACATTGGCTACAAGAGCCGGGGTTGGTGCCTCCATTTTAACTGCTAAAAAAAAAAAAAATACTGGCCCCCAGGGATTAGGGAGTCCCTCAAGGTCACATGGCAAGTGAGGGGTGGAGCCAGGATTTGGATCCGTTCCTGTGTGGCTCTGGTCTCTGTGTGTGTCCATGCTGCCTAAGGCCTGGTGAAACGGTTTGGATGCGTAATGAACTTTACTGTAATTGGTTGAATACGGAGTGAGAGCTCCTCTGTGGGTTCCAAGTTTAGTGAGAGGAGACAGGTAACCAGAGGGCAGAGGCAGGGGCCCTGATTGGGTCAGAGAATGTGAGAAGGGCATGCCAGGAAGAGGCAGTGCATGTGAAAAGGTACTGAGGCAGGAGGCAGCTTGAAGTATTACAGGAGTAGGGTGATAGGTGGGTTGAGGTGTAGAGGGGAGGAGTGAGGTGAAAGAGATCGACAGGGATGACATGGCTTGAGTGAAAGTGGAGAGATTGCAGTGTGGGTTGAGTGTCAGGTGAGATCTCTCCAAGGCAAGATAGCAATATCAGATGTAAAGGGACAGTGGGCTGGAGGCACGGCACAATGGGTTCGATTCCCCAGCACCACATAAGCTGGGTGTAGTGGTGCACGCCTGTAATCCCAGCACTCAGGAGGCTGAGGCAGGAGGATTGCTGTGAGTCCAAGGCCAGCCTGGGCTCCATAGTGAGTTCAGAACCACCCTGGACTGCAGAGCGAGACACTGTCTCAAAAAAAAAAATTATATAGAGCTTGCTGTGTTCTGGAAGATTCTTTTTGTATTTTGAATTATTGTTTTAAGAAGAAGTTTCTTGAATAATGGTCATAATCCTTGCATTGAACTATAAGTCAATTCTGGTATTACCTTCATTTTATGGATAAGAAAACCAGAGCACAGACAGGTTAAGTAACTTTCCCAAGATCACACAGTCTCAGTGTGGGCAGCAGGGTCTCATCACACCACACTTTTCTTTTTCTTTTCCCCCTAAACTGGGATTACAGGTGTGCACCACTTCTGGTTTATGTGGTGCTGAGGAATCGAACCCGGGTACTTAGCATTTGACTTAGCGCTTGCTAGACAGGTGCTTTAACCACTGAGTCATTCCTCCCACTCTCCTCCCTTTTTTGAGACAGGGTCTCACTCTGTAGCCCAAGCTCGGCCTGTACTCACTACGTAACCCAGACTGGCCTTGAACACGTGGTAATCCTCCCGCCTCAGCCTCCCAAATGCTAGGATTACAGGCATGCGTCACCCCACCCGGCTTCTGTGGTGTTGGGGAATCGAACTTACGGTCTTACGCTTACTAGGCAAGCACTTCAGCCTCTGCGCTATTCCTCCAGGCCCAGTGTAGGTGTTCTTTATATGTTCTGAATACTACTCCCCATCGGTTATGTGTTTTGGAAATATATTCTTCTGGAATGTGGCTAATGTTATAGTTTTGCTTTCTTTATAGCAGGGGTGGGGAATACTTAATCTGCCAGGGGCCATTTAGATATTTGTGACATCATTCCCAGGAGGTAAAAATTATCAACTTAAAAATTAGTCTGCTGTGTTTGGTAAAAACATCTGATTAATTCACCCTTCATGTGATAACTGAAATTGTTTTTCTTTGGCGAGGACTTAGTCAACATGGACCAAATGACTTTGCTGGCTGCATAAGGCCCACGGGTGGGACATTCCCCATTCTGGCCTTGTAGTGTCTGTCAGTAAGCAGCAATTTTTAATTATTTTTAACGTGACAAAATACACGTAACATACAATATACAATTTTAACAATGTTTGAATGCACAGGTCAGTGATTTTGAGGACCTGGTAACCGGTATTTCACTTCTGTCTTCATAGCTTTGGCTATTCTGGGTACCTCGTGGAAGTAGGATCATGTAGCATCTGTTCCCTTGTGACCGGCTTATTTCTGGTCCCATAATGTGTCAGAGTAACTTTTTATTGTGTGTCTTTACCACATTTTAAATTACATTCACCTCTCAGTGGACTTTTTTTTCCCCCCTTTTTGGCTGTTTTGAATAATGCTGCTAAGAACATTGGGCAGACAAAGGATCCATTTGAGTCCCTGCCTTGGAATCTTCTCCTTTGTGTATACTCAATAGTGAAATTGCAAGAGGAATTTTTATGATCTGAAATATCCAGATGTATCAATTATTTGTAGTTTACATTATTCAGTCTTTTTAAAGAATTCCTTTCCCGTCTCAAGGTGCTCTCATGTATTGTGTTGTGTTGTCTCTCCCGGTTCAGTCTGAAATCTTCTGGAATTGATGGTTGTGAATGACAACGATGGGATAGGGATCCAATTAAAGACTTGACATGGATACACAATTGTTTCAACACCATTTGTTAAAAATGCTGTCTTTTCCCACTTCTCTGCAATGCCAGCTCTGTCATAAGTTAAGTTCCCGTATCATGGAGGTTGGCTCGCTGGTCTCCTTGTACTCATTCACATCGTTGGCCCTTTGCCGATATTCCACATCTTCCTTAGATCAGCTAATTAACAATCCTTGAAATCTGGTGAGGCAACTCTCCCAACTATGTTGTATTCTGGGAGATTTTCACTCTTAACCTTCTTGTGCTCTGTCACATAACTATTACAACTTAGCTCGCCACTTCTCAAAACATACCCACAAACACACACACTTTTTCGGGGCTGACATCTTAACAATAATTGGCCTGCTAGTCCATGAATATTATACATTTTTTGCTTTTCTTTTGATCTTCTTTATTGTCTTTCCATACAGTTTTATATTTTTTCCCACAAAAAAATCCTGCACGTCCTTTTCAGGTTTACTCCCTAATACAAGATTTATATCTGTATGTCACTTTTGTTATAGGAATTTTTCCAGTGTATATAAAGTAGATAGAGTTGTAAGCTGGGGTTGGCAAGTTATGGCCCATGTGTTGGCTAGGGCACTTGACTCAGTGAGTAAACTATATTTTTACGCATTGTCTGTGGTTAACCTCATGTTGGAATGGCAGAGTTGAGTAGCTGTGGTAAGGATTATTATATAGGACTATCAAGATCAATAAGGCCAGCTCTTGTCAGAGTGCGCAGGAGGCCCAGCCTGGGCAACTTACTGAGACCCTGCCTCAGAATGAAAACCGAAAAGTGGGCTGGGGTTGTAGCTCAGTGCGACGACCTGGATTTGGATCCTTACTACTGAAAAAAAAGAAAGTGATGACGATGGATTTTAACCAGCAATAACATTGCAGCAGGGAAAGAAGTGTGTGTGGATGAACTCAACTTCTTCTTCTTCTTCTTCTTCTTTTTTATTTTTAATACAGGATCTCACTCTGTAGCCCAGGCTGGCTTTGGACTCAAGGCAATCCTCCTGTCTCAGCCTCCCAAGTGCTGGGATTACGGTCGTGCGCTACCATGCCCGGCTTATGTGGTGCTGGGGAATTGAACTCGGGTAACTAGTGCTTGTCTTAGCACTTGCTAGGCAAGCGCTTTAACTGCTGAGCCATTCCTCCAGCCCCTCAACTTCTATTTTAAAGAAACAAAGAGGTAGTCATTACAGGGACAAGGAGGAGCTTGGTAGAATTAGTAGAAAGTACAAAAAAAAAAAACTCCGGAGGTTTAGTCAGGATATACATGACTAGGGCCGACTTTGTCTGCTAGTTGACAAATGCTAATATCAAGGTTGAGATTTGTCCTCCCATGGAGACGCCGGAGGTGCTGGTGAGAACAAACAGTAAGTTTTGAGGGGCAGCCTTGAGTTTCCTCTGGCAGGTACTTTATGAGAGTCTGGACTTCTCTTAAGGGTGAGGCCCTGAGAGCTTGGAAGCCGTGTTCATGTTTGTTGAAATCTTCGTAGACAAAGCCTGAGGCCTAGTTGAGAAGAGAGCTCTGAAGAGCCTGGGTAGAGTGCAGCTGGAGAGAGAATCTTTCTCTGGCAAGCAGAGAATCACTCTCTCTGACTCTTTACAAAAAATAATTGCTGACCCCTAGAATTAGCTGCTGCATGCTCACAGGTAACCTTAACCCCTAAAAGTTGACAGTAATTCCTTAATGCCACCAAATATGAACTCGACACCCAAATGTCTACTAGTCCTGTGGAAGTTTCGTTTTCATGTCAGGATGGAATGAGACCCGAGCATTACAGTTGGTGGATACATCTTTTACCGTCTCCTTTAATCCATGGATTTTCCTTCCATCTCTAATTTTTTTCCAGCCATCTGGAGGAAGGGGGTTGTTTGTTCTGTACATAGCTTATAGCTTCCCAGTGTCTGTGTCACACAGGGTGCTCTGTCGCGGGATTCTCTGTAAGCCAGTGGTTCCATCTAGAGGATCGATCAGCGCTGGGCCGAGCTCGCGGCGGGAGCAGCTTTGTGGGTGCTTTCTCCCTCCCACTGGGGACGCATAATATCGGACTGTGTGTTTTTTGATGCTCTTATGCCATAGTAACTATTTTAAAAATTGCAGTTGCCGGCTGTTGCTGGCATATAAAAAATGCGATTGATTTTTGCTTATTGATTTTGTATCCAGAAATCTTGCTGAACTCTTTTATTAATTCATATCATTTACCTATTAGGACTTTTTTTTGGATTTCTTTATAGACAATTGGATGCAGAGAAATGACAGTTGTGTTATTTCCTTTCCGGTTCTTTGCGTCTCCTTCCCCCTCCCTTCATGTGCTTGCTAAAACTGTCAATATTTTTTTTTAAGTCAGCATAACATTGAATAGCAGGGAACCTCCATTTGTCCTGGATTTGTTTTTGAAGAAGCTGGTCACCATTCCACGGTGAATGTGACGCCTGCCACGTTTTCTATTGATACTCTCCACCAGGTTAAGGCAGCTTTCTTTTCTTCCTGGATTGCTAATTATCCCGAAGGCACAGTGCATTATATCAAATGTTTTCTTTATTTTTTGAGATAATGTGATTTTTAACCTCTAATTTATTCATGTAGTAAATTTAATGAGGTTTTTTTTAAAAAAAGCATTAAAGCAATCTTGCCTTCTTGGAACAAACCCAACTTGATAATGTTGTGTTTTATATTTTCTGAATTCATGTTGATAATACTTTGTAATTTCTGTATTTCACTTGATGAGTGAAGGCCTGAGATGGTTTATTCTCAAATTAACCTGGTGAGGTTTTGGTATTAAGGTTTTTCTAGTCTTGCAGAATCAATTGCGGATTGGTTTCTTGTGTATTCTGTGGAGTAATTTATTAAGGTTGGAATTGTTACTTAGACGTGGTAGGACATGCATGTAATCCCAGTGTCTTAGTTAATTTTCTGTTACTGTGACTCAATATCCAGCATCCACAATTTTAGAGGAGGACAAGTTTGTTTTAGCTCACAGTTTTAGAAGGTCACAGGCCACTCAGGGCGGCCGGCAGCAGTGGCAGAGACAGAGGTGGAGGCAGCTCCTCAGGACATCACAAACAGGAAGCCAAGTCCCATCATGTCCAGTCTCTCCCCAGAGGGAAAAGCTGTAACAATCTTTCTTCTTCCTTCCTTTTATAAAGTTCCCATTCCCAATTGGGTGGATGTTCTTCCTTCATTCGCTGGCCCCAAAATCATTCACGCTCTAACCCAGACTTATTCCTAACTACCTAGTTCTTGATTGCCTAATCTAGGCGTGGATCCCAAACCCTAATCCAGGCGTGGTTCCTAATTGCCTAAAATTGACATAATCTCTTGACAGTCACACCCAGCATTCTGGGAGGCTGAGGCAGGAGGATCACAAGTTAGAGCTCAGCCCTAGCAAATTAACAATTTAGTGAGATCTTGTATCAAAATTTTAAAATAGGGGGTGGGGTCTATAGCTCCATACAAAAGCCCTGGGCTCAAAATCCCAGTATCACAAACAAAAAATATTGGATTTGTTGAGTCTTTGGACATCTTGGGAGTTTTTCTGGATTAAAAAAATCTGCAAAACAAAAATTCTGGACTAGAGTGTTCCTTTCCCCATTGAGTCAATATTATCATCTGGTTATAGTTTTATTTTTTTAAATAAATTTTGGTTAAGTTTACATTTCTAGATATATGTTTCTTTCACTTCTGTTTTCAAATTTATTGGCATATAATATTTTCAACATTCTCTTTTTTATTTTTTTATTTTTTTTGTTGTTGTTGTTATAAAGTGCAGGGATTGAACCCACAGCATTGTCCATGGTAGGCAAGCGCTCTACATTGCCAGCCTTTTTTGCAATTTATTTTGTTTTGACTCAGTGGTGCAGGTGGCCTTGAACTTGCACTCCCCCTCCCTTAGCTTCCTGAGTAGCTGGCATTTCAGGCGTGTGCCACCGTGACCAGCACTTCTGGGCTTTTCGATGTATGAGCGTTCATAATTACTCTCTCCAGATATTATCCAGCTGTGCCATCTCTTACCCTTGGTCAGTCATGCCAGAGGAATGTCGGGTTTTTCTTTTTCAAAGAATAAATGGTATTGCTGATCCTTTCCATTCTATATTTGTTTTTAATATTGTCCTTTTCTTTTCTTTTTTTTTTTTTTGAGACAGGGTCTCACACCGCACTCTAGCCTGGTCCTGAATTCACCTCAGACTCACAGCAATGTTGTCTTTGGTTCAGTTTATTCTGTTATTTTATGACATCTTAAAACTGATGCTTAGTACGTTAATTTTTTTTCTTCTAATAAAATCATTTAAAACCAAAAACGAACCTTAAAATATCAACTGATATTGTCAGAGACTTTGATGTTTACAGTCTTTCTATCCTTCAATCTCAAGAGTTTTTTATTTTTACTGAAGGTTTTCTGTGACTGTATTTTATTTAGATTTTATCACTTTGTCTCTAAGCATACTCTTTTGTTGCTGTTATTCCTTTCTAATTTAATTATAAATTGTGATCAGAGAAGGTGGACATATGAGTTGTCACCCTCCATTTGTTTCTATTGACCACCTGATTTTTTTTTTTTTTTTTTTTTTTTTTTTTTTTTTTTTTTTTTTTTTTTTTTTTTTTTTTTTTTTTTTTTTTTTGGACAGTGTCTCACTCTGTTATCCAGGCTGGTCATGAATTCACTATGGAGTTTAAGCTAACCTTGGAACTCATAGCAGTCCTTCTGCCTCAGCCTCCCGAATACTGGGATTACAGGCATGCATCACCACCCCAGTTTAGGTGGTGCTGAGGAGTAGATCCCAGAGCCTTGAGCTTATGCTAGGCAGGTGCTTTGACTACTGAGCTATTCCTTCAACTCCTGAGTATTTGAAATTTGGCTATTCCAGGACTTAGTGGGGCTGGAGGAATGGCACAGTGGGCAAGTGAAAGGCCCTGAGTTTGATTCCCAGCACCACATAAAGCTGAGTGGTGGCAAATGCCTGTAATCCCAACACTTGGGAGGCCGAGGCAAGAAGACTGTTCTGAGTCCAAGGCCAGCATGAGCTACACTAGTGAGTGCAGGACTAGCCTGGGCTACAGAGTGAGACTCTGTCTCAAAAAAAAAAAAAAAAAGATCTAGTACCCCCAAATGTTTCAAAAGCTTCATAATTTTTATACGGATTACATATTGAAAAAACAGCACTGGATATCTTGAGTTATATAAAATATAAATTTATTTTTACGTACCTTATGTGACTACTGGAAAAATTTAAAGTATATATGTGATTCATGTTGGATTTTCCTATTGGGAAATGCTCATCTGAGAAAGAGTAATCTTGAAATTTGTTAATATTTGCTTTATGGTCTCGACTCTGCTCAGATCTCATCTATGTATTTTGTATCTTGAAAAAGTATATATTCTCAAGTTGTTAGAGGACAATTTGGGCATTTCAAATATGTGCCACTGTGCCTGGTTTATTATGTTTTGAGGTCTTTTTTGTAATTATTTTTGCCTACAAGTCTGTTTTATTTATCTGACCTTCATATAGTTACAAAGCTTGATTTTGGTCGGTATAGTCCTCTACTCATTATTCACCTTGTACTTTCAGGTTCTTTTGCGTCACTTTATTTTAGAGATAGATCATTATAATCGATTATTTTTTCTTGCTTTAAAGACTGGTACTTTTGGGCTGGAGGAATGACAGTGGTTAAAGCACTCTGAGTTCAATTCCCCAGCACTACATAAAGCTGGGCATAGTAGTGCACACCTGTAATCCCAGCACTCAAGAGGCTGAGGCAGGAGGATTGTCCTGAATCCAAGGCCAGCCTGGGTCCAGTGGGTTCAGGACTAGCCTGGGCTACAGAATGAGACCCTGTTTCAAAACAATTAAAAGACTAGTAATTTTGTATTTCTCTAAACCATTCGTACATTCCAGTTTTGTACAGCTGCTAATTTAGTTTTGTCTGTTCCTACCATCTTGGTGTTTTGCTCATGTCTGTGTTTCTGTATTTAACTCCTTTTAAGCTAAGTTTTTATTTTTTACTCTTTTTCAGCCCTCTGGTAGTTTGAAAGTTTTCTGTGTTCTGTTTCTTATTCTTTTATTGATTATCCTAGAAAGTTTGACACGAATATCTTACTTACAAAAACATAAAGGTGGCTGCAATCTTTCCCAACCTCTGAGGCAACTCGGGGATCTTGGAAGGCTTCTGTTCCAGCGTGTGCCTCCCCAGTGTGCATGCGCTGGTTATCCCGTAAACCGCTCCTCTCTTACTGTTTAATCCCACAAATGACACCCTCTTATTATGGCTTCGTACCATGTTTGTTTAGATTTAACGACATACTCATTTTCTTTGTCACTCGCAAAGCTCACGGCATTTCTGCTTTTCTAAGTGGGATAATTTTTCTTTCCTTCTGCCTCAAGTTAATCCTTTAGCATTTGGTTTTATAGCGTAAAATAAAATTATTAAGAACAACAGCTTTCTTTGTTTTCTCTGCACTATCCCCTTTCATCCTTATGCTTGAAGAATCTTTTGCCTGGGCTTGCCGTTGACAGTTATTATCTCTAAGCACATGGAAAATCACATTGTGCTCCGCCTCACTTTCATTATGACCCTTGAGGACTTAGTTAGCTGTTGGCGTGATTGCCAGATTTTTAGAGACATGGTGTCTGTTAGTGCCTTGTGTTATGGCTGTGTGGTGAAGGTGGGCCTTCTGCAAGCAGGCTGTCAAGATTTGAGTCCCCGCCCTTGGGCTGGCTGTGCTGATAATCCACCCTGTGCCTCAGTTTCCTCTTCTTACAAGTGAGGGCAGTAATAGGCCCATTGCTCACCTCATAGGGTTGTGGGGAGAATTAGAGGAACTAACAGGTAAGACACTCACTGTGAAGGTGAAAATTGTTAAGTGCCCCTAAAGTGTTGGAGTTTTTCTATCGATGCTGTGAGAACCGCCTTTCTGTCGGCATTGATGTGTCTGGGTGTGGGTTTCCTTTTTATTTTTTCTGTTTGAAATTCACTGAGCATCTTGGATCTGTGGATTGCTGTCAGTTCTAGAGAATTTTTAGTCATGCATCTGCAAACACTGCTTCCGCTCTGTTTTCTCTCCTTGCTCCTTCTAGAACTTTACTTAGATGAATTGGTCCCTCTCCTGTGTCCTTTGCCTCCTACTCTGACTGTGTATACATATTCTTGATGATTTCTCTAAATCTTCTAATTTATTTGTTTCAGCTGCGTCTCAGATGCTTTTAAACCTGTACACTGAGTTTTTTACCCTTTTTTTGAGATAGGCTTTTGCTCTGTAGTTTAGGCTAGTCCTGAACTCACTTTGTAACCCAGATTGGCCTTGAATTTATACCAGTCCTCCTGCCTCAGCCTCCCGAGTGCTGGGATTACACACATGAGCTACCATGCCTGGTTGACATGGTGCTGGCAAATCGAACTCAGGGCCTTAGGCTTCCTAGGCAAATGCTCTATAACCACTGTGCTGTTCATCCAGCAACAGTGACTTTTTAATTTTAATTATGCTTGCATATTTTTATTTTCAGAAGTCGTTTTGATCCCCAGGCAAATCTGCCTAATTTTTTCTTTTCTTTTCTTTTTTTTCTTTCTCTTCTCTCTGTATAGTCACTGCCCTTTCTGTGTTTGATCCTTTCAGTTCGTTAAATCTATTGAATTTTTTTTTTTTTTTTTGAGACAAAGTCCTTCTCTATAGCCCAGGCTGGTCCTGAACTCACTATGGAGCCCAGGCTGGCCTTGGGTTCATTGGCAGTCCTCCTGCCTCAGTCTCCTGAGTGCTGGTCATTAAACATATTATATATACATGTTTCATGCTCCAATCTGGGACAACCAGCATGCATTCATTCTGCTGTCTGTTTATTTCAGCCCCATAACGTGGATGGCCGAGATCCCTGAGAGTAGGGTCAGGCCAAGGCTGGAAACTGTGAAAGCCACTTTTAACTATTTTTCCTGTTCCTTTTTCCCCCAGATATTCCTTGTTTGTTTTTTTTCCCCCTCTTTCTTTCTCAATTACTTTTTGAAAAGCCAATTCATCCCGAAGCAGGCCCTGGTGATACAGACTTGTATCCTCAGCACTCTGAGAAGCTGAGGCAGGAAGATCACAAGTTTGAGCCCAGCCTGGGCAACTTAGTAATTTAGTAAAACCCTGTCTCAGAAAAAAAAGAAAAGGAAAGGAAAGAAAGAAAGAAAGAACGAAAGAAGGAAAGAAAGAAAGGGGGGCCTGAGGATGTTGCTAGTGTGAAGACCCTGGGTTCAGTCCTCAAACTGGGGGGACAGAAAGGAAAAGGTCCCTCCCTGCACCCTGGGCCTTTCCTATTGGCAGCCAGAGTGATTGGTTCTGTGGCTACTTCCAGAGATATTTCATGCATCTTCAAGCAAACACAAATTTAAAAATTCATTCTTCCTGTGACACCAACAGTAGTACACTCCACATATTGTTCTGCACTTGCTTTTTAATAAAAAATATGTTTCTGATTATAAAAGAAATACACACTCACTTTGAATAACGTAAATATCTGAGTGGAGACACACAGAAAATGAAAGTCCCCCTGGAATTTCATTCCCCAGAGATGGCTTCTATTATGCATCTATAAATATATATTTACATAAATGGGCTTATGCAACACTGTTCCATAACCTGTTTTTTTTTTTCCCTTGCAGTGACACCGTGACATCTTTCCATGAATCTTCCCCGTCTCCACATAGGCCGACGGTTAGTTGCTGGGGTTTTGCAGGCCAGCACAGCTAGACTGTAGCCCCAGCTCTGCAGCTCAGTAACTGCAGGCCCTCTTGGAGCCCCTCGGAGCCTCAGTTTCCTCGTTTGTAACAAGACACGATAGGAATGGTGTCTCCCTGCTGGCGGGGTTCCTAGCCCTACGGTCCTGAGAGGGGAGCGGCTCCAAGGCGGGCTCCTTGAAAAGGCCCCTTAAAAGGCAATTTTGGTTACGACTCCCTCACCTGTTTTAATGGCTGCATTGAATTATAGCGTGACGTGTCACCATTTACTAACCATTCTCTTTTTAATGGGCGCTGGATTGTGCCCAGCTGTTGTTAGAAATGCCAACCCAGCAAACGCCAGGCATCCTTTCGCATCTTCTGTGCATTCTCTGCCCGGGGTGGTGCGGGGCCATCACTGGGTCCTCTGGGTGCTAATCTCCATGTTTTCTTTCTGTCCAAGGAGGAAGTGAAAATGCCCGGAGGGGTGAAGCGTGTGTCTTACGTACGTTTTTGTTTCTTTGCTTCTGGCTTCCCCTGGCTCAGGTGGGTGGGGTGGGTGGATCTTCTACTGTAGGGGCAGCCTGGTCCCCTGCTCCCCCTTCTCTGGTGCAGCCTAGATCCCTCTCCCTCCATAGCACTAAAGCCGGACTTGTGATTCTCACACCCTTTGCAACCGGATCATTGCGTGATCATTCAAAAGTAGTTTACGGATATACCTATTTTCAAAAATGATTCTTAAATAAAAAAGAATTAGACTTAAAATGGAAGAAAAGCTTTAAAAAATCAAGAAAGGAAGGAGGAAAAGGGAAAATCTTACTACAATAATCCCTCACTTTCTACCAGTCTTGGAAAGGTACAAGTGCTAGGTGCAAAGTTAACCCTGAGCTTCCTGGCAGCCACAGCAAAAAGAGGAACAGAATAGATTTTGGTGCTCATAAGACAAAAAAAGGGGGGGCGGGGGGAAAGAGAGAAAGCCTTTGAAATGGCTGTAAAGAGATTTCTCTTAGGAGCGATAGAGGAGTGTTGAGCAGCCTCGTAGAAGGGGAGGTGCCTGTGACTGCTTCCAGAGAGGATGTGGCTGAGAGCGAATCAGTAGCCATGAAATGTGACCAGGTTTCCAGCAGGAGGGGATGGGTCAGTCCCGCCCCATGAGATGCGGCTCTCTCTAGTCAGGAGGATGAGCAGGGTCTGGCTCCTGGCCAGTTGACTCTGAGGGAGGCCAGGGGCTGGAGGTGAAGGACAGAGGGCAAGGACGCAGCAGCTCCTCTCCTGGGACCAGGACAGCCAGCAGACATTTATTAAACCCTCTGTGTCGGGCTTTTTGCAGACTTTGGGAATCCAGTGGAGACCAGACAGCCACGTTCCCTGCCCTCATGGAGCCCATAGAGCAGTGGGGAGAGACCCAGACAATAGCAGGGGAGCGAGTGTGCTGGGGGGTTCTGAAGTGCTTGTCTTCCTGCAGCTGGATTCTGGGGCAGTGATCCAGCTCCTGGCACCCATCAGCCACAGCCAGGCAGGTGGGCAACAGCTGGCCGAGGCTCTGGAAGACCTGATGGAGATCGGATCAGCCTCACCTACCCAGTGGCACAAAAGAAAGAAGAGGCCTTCAGCTCAAGGTCCTGCCAGGGACCAGGTACGACGCGGGCTTCCTTACACCATGACTCGCTGAATACTGCTTAGAGGGCCCCTCCCTCCGACGCTCAGCGATGTCACTGAGGGCCAGAGAGATGGCTGTGGCATGCTCAGGGTCACACAGAACAATAACCAGAGATGGGGTTACCCCCACCTGCCTGGCTGGCCCGGGTGTGTGTGCTCATTCTCCCAAATTCCAGAGTTTGGGAGCATAGGGCTGGGCTGGCAGGGCCTTTGGAGAGGCCACGGTCACAGACCTTGGTGACCAGCGTGGCTTGCTGCCCCGGCTTCCCCAGCCACTTTCTTCAGGAGGGATGGCGCGGGGCTCTGGGAGTCTCTCTGGCCTTTCCCTCCCTCTGAGAAGCCATTTCCTGCCTTTCCTTTGAGGCTGAGTATCCGGGGTGAGTGCGGCTGTCCCTGCCACATGGCTGCCTTGGCTGGAGTGTGGGTCAAAGAGTATGTGGCAGCCGGCAGGAACCTGGAGGGGTCGGCTGGGCCAGGAGGCTGGGCCTCAGCTCCTTCCCTGTCCCCACAGGATGGCTCGACAGATGCCGCTGGGGATTGCAGGCCGCTTCAAGAGGGGACAGAGGATTCAGGTGAAGGGCTATGGAGGGGTATGCCGGGGCCTGGGAGGAGGCTTCTGGCCCAGCGCCTGGCCTGGTGTTTTCTGGGACTTGTCTCTCGCCTCCCGCATCAGCCTCAAGTCCTTCTCCGAAGGAGGTGGGGGCAGCTGGTGACCTGGACTCTGCTCCCAAAAGTATAAGGGTTTCCTTTCTTTGTTTGCCTTATCCCTGGAGTGTCCCCGATTCATGCTCCTGGTTGCCTCAGGAACTCCTCACTTTCCCACAGCTCAGCTTCAGCCCATCCTGGAGACCATGGCTATGGATCTGGGTCTTGGTTTAAGGGCCACTGTGGTTCGATCCCTGCAGGAGGCGCTGTGGAGTCGGTAAGGCCTTGCCCCTGTGTCCCTGATGTCCTGTCCACCTCTGCCACCGCTGGGGGACAGGCTACTTGCTGAGGGCCTTTGCATGTATGACTGACCCCATTTGGTGGCTAGGAGGTCTCTGGTCCATGCTGCTAGCTGGTAGAGCTGAAGTTGAGCCTGGCTTCAAGAGCGTATGCTCCCTCAGCATCTGCTCAGTCCTGTGGATGTCCCCATAGCAAATGCTTTCAGACTGAGTGCCGGAGTGTGTAAGAGATTGGAGCCAAGCACTCCGGTTTGCTGAGGGTGGGGCCAAGGCCCAGAGAGGGCAGGACCTCGCAGAGGCCACCTTGCAAATCAGTGGCAGACGTAGGGTCAACTCTCTCTTTTTCCCTAGCAGGTTTCTTCCCCTTCTACACATTCCCCAGAATGTGGAACATGGCCAGGGATAGAATACGGGTAGAAGTTTCTGGATTCGAATTTTGCTTTGGCCCTGGCCATGGGGCCTTGGGCAAGCCTCTGGTCTGTGAGCCCCAGACACCTGTAGGAGAAGATGGCGTTTCTTCCTTCAGGGTCAGAGAATAAACAGGCCTGTGTTGGGAAATTCCCGCAGCAGAAAGGCATTGCCTGCGCCCCTTTTCCCATTCACGTGTCTCTGCCTGGGGCTCAGTATGGGTGTGGATAACTACTCAGCTCAGTGCCCATAGCCCTGTCCTCGTCCCCCAGCCTTCAGGAGCTTCCTGGCCTGACACGGAGTGAGGAGGTGGTAGAGGGCATCGCTGAGGGCATCGAGGTAGCCCTCTTCCACCTGACACAGGACACCAGCTGCCGCTATAAGACCAAGTACCGCAGCCTGCTCTTCAACCTGCGGGATGCCAGGAACCCAGTAAGTGGGGCTTTGGCCCAGGCCCAGACCTTCTTCCAGGGCAACATGTGCTGGCAGCATGCTGGGGGCCGGGGAATGTTCCAGGTGACGCAGCCTCTGCCCCCTGTCCCCACAGGACCTGTTTCTCAAGGTGGTTCATGGGGATATCACCCCCCATGACCTGGTACGGATGAGCTCCATCCAGTTGGCCCCCCAGGAGCTGGCCCGCTGGCGGGACCAGGCGGAGAAAAGGGTGAGCTGTGGGACCAAGTCAGGAGGAGGGACAGAATATGGAGGAGAGGTGGGGACCACCAAGGGGAGGCAGGTGGAAAAGGAAGGGAGCAGAATGGAGCCAGCAGAGAACGCAGATGGAGAGTCAGAGGCCTCCCCGAAAAGCAGAGGCAGCAATGATAGGCCCTAAGGACAGGGGCTCTGCTGGAGGGGCACTTTGGTTTTCCCGTGGAGCCCGGCTGGAAGCGGGCAAGAATGGGGAGGACCTGGAGAAGGCCTGGAGTCCAGGTGGTCACCCCCCATTATTAGGGAGGACACGGTAGTCCTCTCCTACCCCAGCCTGAGAAGCTCCAGAAAAGCCTAGAAGTACCCCGGGCTGGAGGAAGGGCCTCATAAGGCCTATATTCCACAGTCACATCCCAATGGAACCCTGAGCCAGCTCTGGAGAATGGTTGTTGGTGATCCCACCGATCTAGGGCTGAGGCCCTGGGATGGGATTGGGTGGGGTGTCAAGGTGCTGTATGGAGAACATGAGGATGATGACAGTTCATAACCAGTGTCCATTAGATGAATCTGCCCCATCCAGGCACTGGTCAGGGAACTGGAGGACAGGACTGGCTAGGTCATTTGTGGAGGCCAGTGCATCACGAAAAGGCAAGCTCATTTTGAGGTGATGACAACAGCATTAAGCCAGCACGGACCCTGAATGATACATGGGTCCTACCCAGTGATGCTGACTTGTCAGGGAAGTAGGACTCCGGAAAGGGAGAGGCAGGCTTTAAAAACAAACAAAAAACATTCAGGTGGTGACACAGAGCCACATGAGAATCCCAGCTAGCACCTACTGTGAGCCTCGTGACAGGCCAGGTCCCCCGCATGTGCCTCTTAATGTTGTGCTCCTAATTTAATCCTGTGGGAACAGATAAACTGAGGAATCAGGCAGCTAAGTGCAGTCCAGGGCTACGCTTCCTCCTGAGTTTTTATTAGCAGCCTGCTGGGACTCAGAGCCCAGCACTGGGGGTGTGGCCAGAGGCCAAATTGACTTGCAGGTAAAGGTGATGTCCAGGAAGGGTTTCTGGAGGAGAGCTCTGAGCTTAAGGCATGGAATTTGGAGAGGTGGGGCTGAGGGTGGGGGCTTTGCAGGTGAGGGGAGACTCAGCAGAAGCAAGTGGGAAGCAGCAAGGGAGAGGCTTGGGTACAGGGAGACCTTGAGGGAAGAAGGAAGTGCTTGGTGACCAGAGTCCCCTTAACCCCACCACACATGTCCTCTTTAGGGCCTGGAGATCATTGAGCAGGAACAGAAGGAGCCACATGGACTCCCAGCATCCAAACTGACCCATAAGGGTGAGGTGGAGATCCTGCGGGACACAGACCAGACACTGACCCTGGAGGACATGATGGTAAGTGGGGGTGTGAGCTGGTGCTGGGTGGGCCTGTGCCTAGGGACCTCACTCCTTATCCCGGTAGCTGTGTAGCCATGAGCCAGCACCTGTCTGCTGAGACCCTCCATGTTCACAGTAAAGTGAGAACAGAGGTCCTTGCACAGAGTCCAGGTGGGCATGGTGAGGGGTGGTACCCAGGTCTGCATCTGTCACACTTTCTTTGCACTGGTATCCCTCCTCTTGGCCTGACACCAAGGCTTCTGCTTGGGTGGCATTAGTAAGGCATGTTACTACGGTCACCCCTGCTGTCTCCAGTTCTGCTCTGGTCTGTGGCTGGAAGCACACAGGCACGTTGTCCTGGGTAGTCATTTTCCTAGGTGTAAGGAACAGAGACCTGCTCTACTTGGTGGAGTTTTTTGGAAAAGCTTCCGGTGTGGAACATCCCATTTCCTGGAACTTGCCCTGGCACCCAGAGGAGGGCCTAGAATCTAGGCTTCCTCCGGTCCCTGGGGAAGGGCTCCCCCCTCAAGCATATCCTGCAGCTTCCTGCCCTGGGCTCCGTCTCACACAGAGCCTGGCCTGGCAGCTCAGCAGCCTGGGAACCAGTTAACAGGAGAGCTCAGCTTTCTCCACAGCTTCCTTTAATCACCTTCAGAAACTCAGAAGAAGGCCACTCTGGCTTGGTTGGATGCGCATGGGTCTGGTGCCACAGCTGTAATCAGCTGGGTGTTCGGGAGAAAAGGGCAGGCCCCTTGGCCCATATTCATTCACTCAGTGCGCATTTATTGAGCACTTGCTGGGTGCTGGGCACTGGGGAGATGGACAGTGACCGCGACAAGCACAACTCCCTGCTGCCTATGCCTTCCCTCACTGATATGCAGGTCAAGGAGAACCACTCCCTGTGGAGAGAGGAGTCTGAACCAAGGCCAGGCTGGATGCCCCAGTCAATGGCCAGAGTAGGAGAAGAGCTGGGAAAAAGAAGACAGAAGCCCCCTCGGGAGGGAGGAAGGGGGGAGGTGGTGAAAAGGGAGGGAAATGACACTTAATAACGGTCTTTACTCTGTATTGGTCACCTGCTGTGTGTCCCTTTTTACAAATAACACCTCACTGAAACTCAGCCACAGTCGCAGTGACCTATACAGTGAGGATGGTTGCTAGGCTGTTTCTGCAGTAAGGGACCTTGAAGCCATTCGCCCAAGGTCACGCAGCATGCAGTGGCAGGGCTGAGACTTGAACCTGAGCTGCCTCCCTCCAGAGCCTGTGCCTTGGCACTGACCTCCAGCTGGTGATAAGGCGAGGCCTGGCTGTCACCATCTTCTTACACCTGCCTAGGGCAGCGCTTTGCGTGTGCCTTCACATCCATTCTTAGGATGAGGAGGAAACGTGATTTGTAGTGGACATCAAGAGGCTTGAAAGTGGCCGTTCTCCCTGGTTCCATTATCCGCTTCTGAGAACTTGACCCAAGGACAGTGTAAAGTTGAGGAAAATACATTTTGTGCTAAGATGTTCTCTGCTATTTGGGAGAGTGGGAACCTGGAAACCAATCAGGTGTCTAGCCAGGGAAGTGACAGGTACACTGTGGCCTGCCTTATTGGTGTAGCGTTAACAGGGACCAGATGACCTGGCAAAGGCCTCTGCTATATATAAAGGCCAAAACGAGGGTGCAAAGTTGAGTATTTGGTTGTAGATGTTTTAGTAAAATGACCTCCCTAAACCTTGTGTATAGAAAAAATATAATAAAGAAATATCCAGACTATCAACAGTTGTCTGACTACAAGAAGTGGTGGTTTTTAATTTTCTCCCCCTTTTTGGTATTTTCCAAATTCTCTTCTAAGTTCACAGTATTTTGTAATGAAAATATTACGTAGAAAAATAAGTCGCATCCCTGAGGCTCCTTAGCCACAGAGGACTGCCAGCATCCCCAGCCACCTTCCCCTTGTCCTTTCCTGTTCCTCTGCTCCAGGGACCCATGGTGTCTGGAGACTGCAGCCCACAACCTCTGCCTGTCCTGTCAAAGGATACCACGGAGCAGCATGATTACCACTTCTTGGACCCCAACTGCCGCATCTGTGCAGGTGGGAGCGGGTACTGAGGGGTAGAGAAGTGGGGTGGAGTGTAGGGGTCGGTGAGAGGGTGAGAGAGAGGGAGGGGGATGCAGTACGCATGTGCACGGAATTCTCAAGTTCAGTGTTAATCACTGTGCATCATCACACAGGCATACTAATGAAAATGGGGAAAAAGAGATGAGTGATGCGGGCATAAGGGGGCAGAATAGGGCTGCCTGTGCCCCAGTCATCTTGACGTGAACCTGGGTTGAGTCCCACTCTCAGCTATGGGCTAGCTCCCACTTCCGCCTGCCTGTGTGAGCTCTTGTCCTGCTGGTTGTAGACTGGAATTCCTCGAGTGAGCTGGCAGCCTTCATTGGTGCCAGTAGGAACAAGGAGGACAGCGTCTGCCAAAAAGCCCCAAGCCCAGCTCCAGAGATGTCTTCTCCAGAGATGTCTAAAGCTGAGGAGACACATCCCACGGAGCCCCAAGACAGGTATGGGCCTAGAGCTGGAGGGTGAGCATGGGGAGAGGAGCCCACCAACTGGGCAGCCAACACAGCATAGGCTTTTCTGCTTGGGTGGCCTTGAGCAAGTCTTACTACCTAAATTTTCCCATCTGTATAAAGGAACTATCCATCCCAGTCCCCTGCTCTACCTAGCCGGTCTTTCTGTCCTTCCCTCTAGGTGCCAGGTGTCTGCTGGGCCCACAAAGCCCCTGCCCAGTCCACCGCCCTGGGAAGGAGCACTAGACATGTTCTCCATCAAGCGGTTCAGGGCCAAGGCCCAGCTGGTCTCGGGTCACAGCTGTCAGCTGGCTCAGGTATGCCCACCAGTCCTGGTCTCCAGGAATCTTCCTGCCCTGGGTGCCCAGCTCAGTCAGCTACTCCCCATTCATTCATTCACCCATGCATTCTGTTCTCTTATTCATTCTACTCTCTCTATGCCCTGCCTTGTGCTAGACACTGGGAAAAATGAGATGCCAGCTCTGTTCCTGCAGACACAGAGAATAAAGCAGCATTTGCCTTATACCAGCTAAGCAAGAAGGGCCGTGGAGAGGCATCTTTGCCTTTCTGGCTCAGAGGAGAGTTTTAGGAGTGATTGTTGAGTGAATGGGTGATCAGGTAAGTGTTGAAAGAGAGCAGTAGTTACCAGAGGCAGTGAGGGGCTTCTGAAAAGTTGGGAGATTGGACAAGAGAGAGTTCAGGCCTCCAGGGATGATTTGAGTTCTCTGGGCAACCACTGAGGGTCCCAATACTGCCTGCCCATCTTTTCTGATTTGGGCTTCAGCCTTCTGAGTGGCTGGAAATGATTCTGCCTGCGAGGGTGGGGAGCTGGGGCTGACTATCTTCCCTGCCCCCAGGCTCTGCCCGAGGTGATTCGCTCAGCAGGCTGCATTGCCCCCAGCACCGTTTGGGACCTTCTCGGCAGCATCTGCTCTCCTGGGGCCAAGGTAAACTGACTGTTCTTGGGCAGCCCCTGTTTTCCTGGCATCTTACCATCCTCCTGGGCTTCCTCCCTCTCAATCTCTGGTGCAGAGGGCTGATTTTGGGAAATTGTGGTCTAGTTCCCAGTGGGACCACAGACTCACTGAGTGACCCTGGATGGCCCTCTCTGCTTCCTCCCTGGCAAATGGGAACACAGTTATTACAGGGCTCACTCCCAGAGGCTCAGGTTTCTGCAAATGCATAGGATGACTTCTCAGCTGTCCTCTTCCTACAACTGCAGAATGTCTGCGTGATCAGACTGTGTCCCCATGGGGCTCAGGACACTCAGAACTGCCGCATGCTCTTCTCCTACCTCAACAACAAGCAGAGCCATGGCCTGGCTGCTGTGCAGCACATGGGGGTGGTCCTGCTGCCCTTGCCCGCCTTCCAGCCACTGCCCAACAGACTGCGCCCTCTGGGTGGCCCAGGTGAGTGCCCCGATGCCCACAGCTCCACTGCTTCCCTGTACTTGGTAATCAGACTGAGCATTGTTGACACAGTCACCTGGGTCTTAGGCAGTCACTTCTCAGAAGGGAACCCCTGCTATGGGCAAGTGGAATAATGAGAATAGTGATAGCTCAGGCTAAGGGTGGCTCCATGGCAGAGCACTTGCCTAACATGTTTGAGGCCTTGGGTTTGATGACCAACCCTGCCAAAATCATAATAAAATAAAATAATAATAATAGTAAGAGGTCATACTCTAATGTACCAGCCATTGTTCTGAAAGCTTTACTTAGATGAAAATAGCTTTCCCTTTCCTGTCCTCTCCCTCCTCCTCCTTTCTTTCACCTAGATGAACCCTTAATCTCATAATAGCCCTGTCAGAATGGTACTATTAAGTTCTTCATTTCACAGATGAGGAAACTGAGGTGGACATGCATAAAGCTACTTTCACCCCTAGGCAGACTGGTCCAGAAACCAGGCCCCTAAGTAGCACACTATACTACCTCTCAGTTAGCCACCTGAAGGGGAGCTTTGGGATGAGCACATTCGGTCCATGGGCAGCAGTATCTTCTTGTTGAAAACTGAGGAGAGGAGGGAGGAGGGGTTTCACCAAAGTCACACTGAGCCAGGTTTGGTCTCTGTAGTGATTAGTCCAGGGTATGGCTCTAGAAAGGCATCTGGAGGATGGCTGGGGTCTCATGGGGTAGACTGTATCTGTCTGGAGCAAAGTACTTGGTCTTTCTGGGCTTCATCACTGTCCTGGGGCAGTGATGTAGACTTTAAATACATAGAGCCAACCCGTTCATGTTCCACCTTCAGCCAGATGAACCTTAATCACACTGAGACCAAATCTTCCCAGACAGTTCAGACTGTCTCCCACTTTTCCTGGCCTCCCGTAGGCCCCTGCTGTCTGCTGGGAAGCTCTTCAGACCAGAATGCAACTTTGGGCTTCTGTTGCCTCCCACCAGTCTTTGAGTCTCCCCTTCCTTATTTTCCCAGGCTTGGAAGTCACTCATTCAAGCCTGTTGCTGGCTGTGCTGCTCCCGAAGGAAGGGCTTCCAAACACACCTGTGTCCAGTACCATGTGGAAGAAGGTTCAGAAGGCTCACAAGAGGGTCTCCTTCAGCAAGAAAGTGGATATGAGATGCTACCAGCCAGAGGACAGGAGGCCAGCTGTGACCTCGAAAGACTCTCCTCTCGCAGGAGGTATATTGCAGCAGGGCCATGGCAAGGGTAGCTTGGCACCAAGGGGAGTTTGTACTTCACAAAGGCTCCCCAGAGGTAGAGGAATGGAGCCTGAAACCTGGCAGTGCCACGGCCGAGGGAAGCGGCTCCCAGAGCTAGGTTGGTGCCAGCCGCAGCATCCCTATTCAGTGGCACCAGATGTTGATGGTTTTGGTGATGGCCAACACCTCCACAGGGCCTTCTGTCCCTACCAAGCCCTGCTTCAGCACCTCAAGTCCCTGGTGACCATGAGTTACCAGCTCCAAGCCTCACTGTGGCCCCCAGGAAAGGGGCCCTTTCCTCTGCCCTCTGCCCTATCTGCCTATCCTCCTAAAGCTCCAGAGACTCCTGGCCCAACCTCTGACCCATCTTTGGTACCTGCAGAGGGTGCTGGCTCTGAGTGTCCTTCACCTAAAGAAGCCTGACCCTTCTTATCCACCAGGACAAGGGTTATGGTTCCCTTACCAGTGCCAAACCAGGCATAGTCTGGTAGAGGAAGGGGAAGGTCACCTTTTCCTACCTGTCCTGTTTGTTTCTTGTTCTGCAGTCTGTTTAGTGTTAATTTTTGTTTCAATAAAGAATTTAGCAAAGTTAGAATTTCATTTTCTGTATGGTCAGGAGAGACCCTAGTCCCTAGTCCCAGCCAGGACCAGGGTCTGCGATGTGATTTGATGAGTCTCAGGGAAATTTCTGTACATAGATGTACAGCCTTGTCAGTTGCTGGTCTGAGGTCTTGAACTATCACTGTAGTCCAGAGCATAGCTGCTGCCATTGTGGCTCCAACATGTGGAGATTGTTAAGGAGAAAGCAGAAAACAAGGTACGATGGTTTTTTTTTTAAAAAAAAACTTCTCAATACCAACTTTATTTTCCTTTGGATCAGTGGGGAATCACAAAATGGCGCTGTCTTAGTCACTGTCTCATCACTGAGACATGATATCTGATGCCCACAATGTAAAGGAGGGAGATTTATACTGGCTTACGGTTTCTGTGGGTTCAGTTCACAGCCAGCTGACTCCAGGGCATGAATCTGACTCCAGGGTGGAATTTCATAGTGAAGGAAAGTTTTTCACTGGGTGGCAGCCAGGAAATAGAACAGGGAGGAGTTTGAGACAGAATATACCCTTCTAGGTTACACCCCTAGTGACCCGCCCCTTCTAACAAGGCCCCACATTCAAACCTGAGACTTGAGGAAACATTTGAGATTTAAACCATAACATTCCACTCCTGGCCCCCAAAGGCTCATGTCCACCTCATTTTGCAACATGGGTCTAGACCATGTCTGAGAGTCACCAAAGTTAATGCTTCCAGCATCGCTGCAAAGTTCAAGTCCAAAGACTAACGGAAGATTCTTAGCTGCAAGCCCCTGTGAAATTCACCAAGAAAATTATTGTAAATACGTCCAACATGCAATGGCACAGGGTAAACATTCCCATTCCAAGATGGAGGAAGAATGAAATTATACCAAACAAGATCAAAACTTAGCAGAGCAGTGTATCACAAATACATATGAATAAAAATAACTGTTGGGAAAACATAAAAAATAATTTTTTTGGAATAAAAACAAAGATCTTAACAGGGCAAATGTGAAATCCTGTAGCTGCATGTTTAACACCCAGGGCAGGTTATGGTGAGGTGTGAGCTCCAAGAGGCTTAGGCACACCTACCACTATAGTATTGCTTGTTGCATGTTGAGACACGGCTTCTCTCACGTCTCTTGGGCTGTCTCTGGTCACAGCCTGTGGCCTTCCTTACCACATGATCTATGCTCCTGGCCCCTCCAGCTCTCTGGGTCTCCACTGCACTGTTAGGCTCCTTCTCATAGATTCACACATTGCTCTCTCCTGGGCTCTTGGCAGGAACTGTGATCCTGTTGACCCTTCCTCACTCCTTCCCAGGCCTTCTGAAATCTGGGTGGAAGCCCCAGTGACTTCACAACTCATGTATTCTGTATGCCTGAAAAACCTGATGCCCAGGTCTGTGGCTAGCTGAGCAGCGGCCAGGCCCCTCTGAATCATGGCTGCCGCAGCAGCCTCTGAGTGCCTGGATGGCTACGTGGTGGCCTCTCTTCTCACATGGAAACTTTAGAGATGTGTATCCTTGAGCCTGTACCAGGTGGGGCCTTGCAGATCTCTGAGATGCCCTCAAGGTGACTCTCTCCTTGCTCCTGTCCAAAGCATTTGGCTTATTATCTGAATGTCAAGCTTGTCACCAGCCACGCTGGCCCTTCTCCCAACTTTGCAGGTACCAGCGCTTGCTGTGGCAGCACGTATACCAACCTTGCAGGTACTTTCTTTTTGGCAACACTGCAAACTTCTAATCTTTCACCTCTGCCATTTGCCCCTGCTTCTCGCTGTGGATTTGACTAAGTCTGTGTGCGTCTGTAAGGTTCTCTATGCAGGCTTGGGTGGGGCATTTGTGTTTGTCCAATAGCATGTCTGTGTGCGGGTCCCTGTTGCATGTGACTCGTTTTTGTCAACTTCCAGAGACTGGTGCTACACAAAGCTAGTGTCTGGACCTCTGGAGTTGGTTCAAGGCCAGTGCTAGGGTTGAGGGTACTGTCTTGCCTTGGATCTGTGGTGAACTCCTCAGAGTGGCTGTAATCTCCAGGCTTCTCTTGTGGCATGTATGTCCAGAGAACTGAGTCTGAGAACTGATCTGAGAGCCAGTGGGCACCAGCTAGCCAGCCCAGTACACGGAAGCAGAGGTTGACGAGGAGGGAACCTTGGTGGGACACCATCCTTTTGCCCCGAGCCTGGAGGGCCATTGTTCCCCCTGCCTGGAGGGCCATTGTTCCCCCTGCTTACTCTTCAAGTCCACTCATCCACTGGGCCCTGCGGAAGCGGGAAGACAGGGGCCATGGTTGTTGGCGGAGCGTCTCTCCCCTGCCCCTTGAGCTCTGCAACTGCCCTACCTGAACTTGACAGCAGAGGGGGCCCTCGGTCTTGGGATGGAGGTCGGGGCCGGCGGGACTGAGGTTTGAGCTAGGGGCGGATGCGAGAACTTACGTGGAAGGGTCGGCAAGGAGGGCGAGCGGAGGGTGTAGGGGACAGGGAAACGGAGCTGGACAGGTGCGCCAGGGAAGGGAGCTGGGCTCCTTGGGGAACTTTTCTGGCTTTCAGGAGCAAGGGAAAGCCAAGGCCTCCGCGCTGTATGCAAATGACGCAAATTACTATGCAAACCTGCAGCTCGATCCGAAATCCGCAACTTGGGTGGTTTTCCTAACGCGGTCGGGGCGGGAGGACACCTTTGCTCCCCTCCCCCAGGCCAGGCTTGCTTCCTGGGAGACGAGGAAGCGCTTAATCTTTCCCGGGGAGCGCAGGGAAGAGCAAGTTGTGACCTCTGGGCAGGGCCTTCCTTTCCTAGTTTCAGTGTGCCCCTCCGTAAATGGGGATGCTGGTGCGGCCCCCCAACACCCAGCTCGCGGGGAGAGGTTATGAGTGCATCTTGAAATCCTGCGGCCTGCCTAAAAAGCGGGGCCTGGGCCACGTGGCTCCCAACCACCTTTTTGGCCCTAATCCACAAGTCCCTCCTCGGCTGTCCCTTGGGGTAGGGGCCCAGCGCGCAGCTTGGGCGTGACGTCGCTAGGGGGCGTGGCCGGCGGTTGCTAGGCTCGAGGGACGTTGCCATGCAACACTGGGCGGGGCTCGTGTTGCTAGGCCGGAGTAGGAGATGCCTGCTACCCTGAGGGTTTTAGTAGAAGGCGCCCGGGCTGGTAGGGATAACAAGACGGATCTACCGGTGACTTCTGCTTGGTTTCAGCGTCTCCAGGCTGGACGCAGTCTCCGAGGGTCCTTCCGGTTCACACCCTCTGCCACCCTCCGTGATCCTCTGGGCGCCGGAGCGAGGAACCCTGGGTCTTTGTGCACGTGTCTATGCGCCTGCTGGTGCCGGTTAGGGGGTTGTCGCTTTTGGATTTCCATAGCAACTGCTCCTGTCACCTCATTGCTCCTAAAGGTTTGAGCGGTTGCTTTACAAATTTACATATATCTGCATTCATTAACATAGAGGCGGGGCCGGAACTTGTTTGGGCAACTATCCCGACAGTTGCCTTTGCTTTTGCTCTCGTTTTCTCTTAAGGGGCCGAGCGTGCGTGAGTGTTTTGCCCATCGGTTTTCCTGGATATGGGGCAGCTGCATGAGCTGTGGTAGTGACCCCTGTCTCCCTCGTCTCCACTCTCCATTATTGAACCATTAGCGTGAGTTGATCCAGCTGTCCCTAACCGGACACTCAGCTCCTAAGCTATACTAAGTCTTGTGGGAGCCTCAGCTCTGCCCTTTCCTGGCTGTGTGGACTGGGGTTAGTGCCCTTTTCTACGGCTGTAACTCTATTAGGGAATAGAGTCCCTAACTCCTTAGGGAGTTATATAAGGCTAAATGGGATGCTACTTTTACCCCTTTCCATTGCACCTTCTTGCACACAGTAGGCGCTTAGTGCCCATCCTTCCCTTCCTCCTTCCCTCACAGAGCCCACTTCCCTCACAGAGCCCAGCTCCTCTTGAAACTAGCTAAAGCAAATCAACTTCCTTTGCAGCTCAAGACGTGACGTCGAGGCACCAGGAAGGACTTCCAGATGTCAGGGCAGACTGGATTCTGGGCACAAGATGAGGACTCTGGGTTTGCCTGTTGGAGACAGGAGGCCAGGTTGGTGCAGCATGGATCCCCCCACCCACTCCCGCCCAAGGCACACACACCATTATTTCTCTCAGGAAGCTCACTGCTGCCAGTAATCTTGTGGTCCTATCTAAAAGGCACTTGAGCCATGTTAGCTGGGGAGGCGGGGGGGGGGGGGGGGGGTTGAAAACAGAGCTGACCAGGTGGTGGCTGAGGAGGTACCTTCCAGGAGTGAGGGATCTGGGAAGGAGGAGAGCCCTGGGAAAGGCAAAAAGCAGAAACTTTACATGGAGAGTTACCTGTCTGAGCCTTTACCAAAGAGGACTAGGGCCACCCCCATGCCATTTCTAAGCCTCGAGTTCCCCGTTGTGGACATTTGTGATGTCTCTGCTCCAACACAGTGGTGGTGGGGGAGAAGTAGAATTAATATCAAAAAAACTTATCACTGTTGCAGTGTGTAGCAGTGCAATGTAGGTAGAGAATGCACTGTTCTTGGACCTATGAAAATAGCAGCAGAACTTCCTTCTTGAACTCTTTTGTTTGGGCTCTATTTGATCCAGACAGCCTCCCCAGAGGCTGGCGAGCCTGTCCTGGTCTCACTTCTGCCCTTCCTGCCTTGACGGGGCTCCTTCCTGCCTTCCTTCCTCCCAGTCCCTGTAACCAGAAGAGCCTAGATTGCGAGGGTCCCAGGGGAGGCGGAAAAAGTAGTAAAGTGCAAAAATCAGCTCTCCTCTGTGTTGGTGTCAGTTTTCAATTAGGTTCAGATAATTAAAATTAATGAGACTGGCTGCTGTCCTGGGTAGAGGGTATAGGAATGGGTTCTGATTGGTTAGTTGGCTTCTGGGAGGAGGTGGGACTGCACGGAGGCCATACCTTGCAGTTGTCACTATGACTGCTGTATGTAGGTCTGCTGTTGGTTGGCGGCAGGCCAGCCCCTTCCTTGTAACCACCTGTGCTCCCCAGGTGAGGGTTCCAGGGACAGGCTGAGAGCCTAGCTGTGCCCGGCTGGGCCTCCTGTGTCCCACTCTGGGGGCTAATTAAGGCCCTATCCCTAGCCGCGCCGATTAACAGTTAATAAGGCAGCAGACACCTGCAGCTATGGAAGAGAATTAAGAGCAACAGTCGGCAAAACACACAACCCGATAAGTGCGCAATTAACAACCGGAGAAAGATGAATAGAAGCAATTATGTCCTACTTGGAGCTCTGTAAATACAACTGTCAAGGGCTGGGGACTCAGGCCAGTTTCACCTGGACCCACCTGAGGCTGCGGCCTCCGCTGGTCTCTGCTGGTGGCGGAGCTAGCCAGACCCGCCTGTAGAGTCACAGAGTCATGGATGTGCAGGGCATGCACAGATATGCAAACACCCATAGATACACACACTGGCACACAAGGGAGGTGGCCCACACGATGCAGTCATGCAACTTCAGACATCTCCCACGGTCACACTCACACATGAGCACACATGGACATGTGTACTTGAGTCCTTCCAGAGCTATGTAGACATACACAGAAAATGCAGTGTCACAGAGAGACACTTTCCTGTTTCACACAGAGCTAGAGCCACACAGACTGTGGGGCGTAGGCAGGATCACATGTGCAAATGGAGACAAGTGGACATGCAGCTTTGTATACATGGGGTCACGTGTGCATAGGGCATCTGTCCTCCTGTGATGCCCTCCTTGCAAAGTGGGTGAGGAATACAGCAAAGCACTGGACGGAAGGCACTGGGTGAGGGTGGGAAGAAACTCATGGATGCTAGAGAACATGCAAGCATGTCTGCATGCATGTGACTCTTGGTGTGTATCCTTTGCAAGAACATGTTTTGTCCATGTATGGAATCGTTCCTGTGTGTAAATATGCATGTGTCTGTACCTTTGTGTGGTTACATGTATGTATGCCATGACGTATGCATGAGTGTGTGTAATGGATCTGTGACTACACATGGGAGTGTCTGGTTCATGTGTGATGCTGTGCCACTGCCTGTGTCTGGATAATGTATGAGCCTATTTTGGAGTAGTTTTACATGTGTCCTGTTTCAGTGCTGGGACAGGTAGGGAATGCTTCCCTGGAGAACTTAAGGAGTTCTAATGATGCCTGAAACCAGAGTCTACCTCCGGGGAATGGGACAGTCAGGGATGTGTTAGGACCCCTCCTGAGTTGGTTGCCTGAGTAGGGACATGGCACCCTTCTAAAGAAAGGAGCCCAAAGGCTAGTTTTTCCTGGCTGACAGCCAAGACAGGAATTCACCCTTGCCTCCATTCAGAGCTTCCCATGGGAACTCACAGATGCAAGACCCGCAGTCTGGGACACATGCCGTCATGCAGGGACCCCAGACCTCAAGGACACAGTTAGGCAGACACGTAAATATAGACAGTCGTTAAAACACACACACACACACACACACACACACACACACACACACAAATACCACTTATAGCCCACTTGGACAAGCTACCATGTGTGGGCTTTTCACACACACCTGAACTTTCACAGAGTCACACACTACCCACTGCTCCATGGTGAGCCTGGTGCCAGGCCTGAGAGTCCAGAGAGGCATCCTTTGACAGGGCCTTCCACCTCCCCCAGCACCAGCCTGGCCAGATGGTGGAGGCTGGCAGGCCCCACGAGAGCTTTCCATCACTGTTAACCCACAGGCTGACAGGCCGGGTGCACCGAGGCCGGGCTCTGCTGGAGGGGACGGGAATGTGAACAAGGAGATACTGAGGCTGCCAGCATCTCCCCACCACCCCCTGCCCTAGACCACAATGGGGCCTATCCCAGGGCCCCTCACCGTTGGACAGGGAGGAGGCTCTGAGCAGGGACCCTGAGAAATACTTACTGCCTCACACTCAGACATCTGTGAGCCACGCAAGGACCCCAGGACCCAAGTGAACTTTCTCCCTCTAAGGCTCACAGGGATGAGCCACTCCCCAAAGCCAGCACTAACTCGCCCCTGCCTCCTACCATCCAACCAAAACAGACAGAAAACAGTGATGGTCAGAGAGAGGGACCTGAGGGCCCCATGGTCAAAACATCTGCCTGTCAGGCTGGCCTACTCCGTCATCCAGCTTTGCTGTGAGTCTCTCTCTCTCTCTCTCTCTCTCTCTCTTGCACTCATTCATTTGTTCATCCATTCATTTAACCAATAAAGACATTGAGCAAATCGTTACCTTCTGTCCAGTGGCCTGGCTGCCTTCCTGTTTCCTGGCCTGGGGTAACAGCCACTGGTGAGGCGGAAAAGAATCTGGGCTCTGAGAGAGAAGGGAGAAAGAGGGAGGGCTGGCCCCAGACCCTCCTTCTTCCTCAGTTTCTTAACATGAAAAAGAAAATGCTTCTTCTTCTGCAGCTGAAGGGAACACTGCCAAGTCCCAGGATGACAGATCATAATAGCTAACACTTATGTGCTCTTACACTGCGCCAGGCCCGGTTCTAAGGTGCTTTACATGACTTAACCCAGTACATCCTCAAAACAACTCTGAGCGGCAGCTACTCTTATTAATCCCACTTTGGGGCACAAAGAGGTTAACTGGTCGGAGGTCAAACAGCTTGTCAGAACCACCCCAAAAATTTAAAGAGCGTGGGGCAAAAATACCAGAGGAGGCTGCTGAGTGTCCACCCATTCATCCCTCTTTCTGCCCTACTCTAGGCTCCATCCTGCGGCCTCAGGGACCTTGTATGGATGAATGCCTGTGGGGTCAACATTCCAGTCTCTGCTTGGTCCACACTCTTGGCAAATAACCACCCTTCCAGGTATGAAAAAGGCCCTTTAGGTCACGGTGGCTGGGCAGAGTATTCCGGAGTCCTGGATTGAGGTGTGGTCTAGGAAGGGGCTAGAGCTTCAGATGGACACAGCTCTGTGGATCAGACCTGCGGACCTTCCAGTTCACCCTGTGCAGAAGACTACTAAAATTGTGTTGCCTGAACTGGGTGGGTGGGTGGAACCTCTAGGGGAGGCACCCTGCTGCCCAGGTCTGAGAGTCCTGAGAATCACTCCTCCGGGAGGCAGGTGGGCAAAGCTGGCTGAATTACCTCCCCCATCCCTATCCCCGGTCCAGGCCATTCCCACCTATGGGAATATTCTGGGCCCAGCCGGTGCCAGGAGCTTGAGTCCTAATCTTGTCACCCTTCCCACTTTGTTCTCACAGGCGTCCTACTCCTCCAGCACCAGGGGTCAGGGATGTTGTGGGTCTGTGGGGATTAGGTAGAACCTACACTTGGCAACATAGCAGCTCCCTCCCTGCCTCTGCTTAGGGGACCCCAGGATTCCAGCTCAGTCTCCAGAGGCTTTTTCACACGATTACCCAGGCCAGGAATTTCGATCTCTAGTGCCAGCCAGGCCCTTGTTATGCAAATGCAGGCAAATGAGATGCAAACAGAGCAGTCCCAGATTAACAGAGAAATCCCCAGCAGCTGGAGGAGTCACTGTAAAGTCAGCTTGCTGCAGCTTCCTGGTCCCCCTCCCTCAGTCTGTCCACCTGGGTCTGTCTTCTTGCCTGGTCTGAACACCATCCTACCCAGCTCAGGAGCAGTCCTGTCAGGGGTAGGAAGGGTCTGGACAAATGGACGCCACCCTCCCAGCCTGAGATCTCTGTACCCCACCCCCATTTCTGAGAGATCCAGGCTGGAGGGGTGGTGTTTTCCCTGTGTTTTGCTCTTGTGAAAGAGGGAATTCACACGTGCTTGCGCACACACGTGTGTGTGCACATACAGAGTTGAAAAGGAAAGCGGTTTTGAAACAGACACACAAATACGCTCGTCCAGACACGATTACACATTTGACCTCACACACAGCCCCTTATAAATCAGGCCAAGACCCTGCCTTTCCCTCCCCGCCACGCTATACATTGAACCACAGCCACCAACAGGCTGCAGTGCGCTGGGGCGGCAGATGGGGCCCCACCCTGGGGGCTTGGAGAGGGAAGGGTCCTGCTAGTAGAAAGACCCTCATCAGCGTGGAGACGATAGGGTAGAAGGCCTCCTCCCGGGTATGACCCTGGGGCAGGAGGGGCCTGCAGAAGCTCAGCGTGGGCAGCGCCACCCAAGCCCCTGGAGGTCGGGCCATGCCTGTGCCCTCAGGCATGCTCGTGGGAGCCTGGCCCCCGGCCGGCCCAAACAGTCTATGCCCAACTTCTAAAAATAAGAGCCGAGAATCCAAGCCTCTGGTTGGTTCTGCAAGAGCCTGTTGCCGTGGCAACCCCTTCTCAGAGGCCTCCCTCCTGGCTGGGCTGCCCCGTTTGGCTGCAGGTCCCTGTGCCAGTCCCCTGTGCTGGCCCCTCTGCCAGCCAGCCCTCTGTCTTGTCCTCCTGGAGGAGGGAGGAGCGGGTGTGGGGCTGGGGTAGGCGGGAGGACGTCGGGGACTCTGGCGGAGCACAATGGCCCATGTGTGAAACCCAGGCTGGAGCTGACTCTGTGGCTGTGGCATGTGCTGGACAGTATCCCTGGGTGCGCACCAGAGCCTGTGACTTGGCTCT
>PVKB01003264.1:0-212405 GCA_004027205.1 Ctenodactylus gundi | reverse complement strand
CATATATGCCCTCCACAGAGGAAAGGGGCATCAATCGTTGCCTCATCTTGACCCAGTGGCACCTGGAGAATGGCCATCTCTTCAGAGAGTTCCCAGAGTGAAGGCCCAGAGCAGTGCTAGGTCACATTCTCCTGGGAAGTCAGGCAGTGTCACTTACCCTATTGTCTTTTTTTACCTGCCCACGGCACCTTTGTTCTGTTTTCCTGCAGCTCTGCCCTCCAGGACCTTTCCTTTCCTTTTCCATTGGAGGAGAGGTGCCCTACAGGTGACCTGCCTTGTGGGCAAGGCTCCCTCCAAGAGAGGACAGCAAGTGCTGGGAGCTGTGTGGGAAGGGTGGGGAGACCCAGGATCCTTAAAATGCTTTCTCATTCTCAGTTCCAAAAGGCCCAAGAGGAAGCTATTTCTGGAGCCATGGGGGTCAGAGAGGACTCTGAGAAGCTGCAGCAGTATGTTGGTCAAGGATGCAAGGCCAGAGCACTCCCTCAGCCAGAGCCAGGCTCATTCAGCTCAAGAATTTGTAGCCCTTCTGGGAGCTATGGCACAGGATGTAGTGCCTTCATCCCCCAAATCCCCTCCGTGCGTCCCTGATGGATCTCTGTGGAGCAGATGCCAGGGGTGGGGAGGAGGACACAATGCCCTTCTTTGTTGGGGGGATCTAGGCCAGCAGTCAAGGAGGAAATTAGACAGTGCTCTTGACAGCAGGCTCCGTCTGGGTGTCTGTGAAATATGGGCTAGAGGGGCTCCTCCCCGAGGCCAGTCATAGCTGCCGACCACCCCCAGCCTGCCCTGGGCAGAGAGGACACTGCCTTTTTGGAGAAACATGATATATGACAGCCAACTTCCTTCCCTCCTCTCCTTGGGGGCCAAAGAGAGCTTTCAGAGCTTAAGGAAGCTCATGGCTGTTCTTGATAAGTATGCACGCTTTATAAAGTGTGTGTGTGTACCTGTGTGGGCACACATGGACATGTGGGTATGTGTACCATGTGTTTTCTGTGTCTGTGTTTCTGCTCACTCTGTACCCAGGGAAGAGTTCCGAATTCCAGCCAAACAAAATGCTGGCCAAAATGACACCTTCTTTTAGCAACCCTGCTTCTACTCGGATCCCGACGAGCCCTGGTGACCTAGGCCCAAATGAAATCATTTGAAGAGTTGTGATGTGGGGGGGAAGGGAGAGAGGTACCCACTGACTGAGCACCCTGTCCTCTGATTCCATCACCCAAGAAGCCACCTCACAAGGTAGAAATTGTCTCCCAGACAAGCGCAACTTCCGTCTCAGGGAGGCTTCCAGCCCAGCCGTGACCTGCAGAACCTCAGTGGCCCCTGAACCATTTGTCATCAAGAGAGGAAATGGGAGGATGTTCCCACACACCCATCTCCGTTGTGGCCAGCCAGGTCTCCACATCTGGGCTGCAGCTGGCTGCTGAGCTGCCCTTTCAGGTCAGCTCTGTCCAAATGACACGAAGACAGAGAGCTGTCGGCAGAGTGTTCTGGAAACCACCTCAAAGTCTTCAACAAGCTGGGAGCCATGAAGGTTTGGTTTCTACACTGGTGAACTAGGGCCAAGAGCAAAGGTGCTCCTGCCTTCTGAGAGGTCTGTTGGGAAAACTAAAGGCTGGAAGGAATGGAAACCTTCAGTCACTTCTCAAATGCGGTGCATAGGTTGGTAGCTGGTATGCATCCAATAGCATCTGCCAGCCCAAGAGCTGCTGATAAAACAAGGTAATGCCACCGTGAAGAGGCGATGACAGTATTCTTTACATCAGAGTCAAAGAAGCCTTTTCTCTGTTGCTGTCCACCACATCCAGCTGAGGTGGAGAGCTAATCTCAGGATACTATGCATATGACAGAACCAAGGTTCTGAGGGTGGAAGAGACTTGTCCAATGTCATACAGCTATGTTGAAATGATGGCTGCGTGTGTTGTGTCATTCTGGCTGCAGTGGGACTCGTTATGAAGGACTCACTTTGTACTGAGCCAGACCACGCAACAAAACTGGGCATGAGCTAAGACGGGGCATGATGTGGTGTGCTGTCTGAAGGTGTGATGTCACACGTGCGGCTCAAGTTGATTGTGGCCATGTCCTAACCAGTTCCTGAGCTGTGAGTTCTTTCCTCACCAGGAGGTAAGGGAGCCCAAGGGTGCCCAAGGAGTCAGGTCTTTGGATCAAGGTTCCATGCTCTGCTCCTCAGCCTCTCCTGTCCTCAAGGAGCCAGGAGTGTCATCCAGGGTAAGCCAGATGGCTAAGTGACTTTGGGGAGGTGTTACATGATACAGTGGAAAGAATCTGGCTTTAGGATTAAATAAATCTCACCTGCATCCCAGCTCCATCTTTTCCAAGTGTGAGAGCTGGCCCAAGCCATGTTCCTGAACGTCAGTTTCCTCAATGGAACTGAGACTCCTCTGTGGTTCTGTGAGCTGCTGTGCAGATTCAATGAATTAACCCATGTGGAAGAGCCCTGTCTGAGATCTGGTGCTTAGTCAGTGCTTTCAGGAGGCTGGGGGCCTTTGAATCTTCTCCACTGGGGAAGCAGTGATGCGGAGAAATAGTAAATGAACGTGTCCAAGGGACAAGGCAGACAAGACCTCACCAAATCTGGCAACCCAAGACCTGAGAAAAGAAATGAAGCTCCATGGAGAGGGGTGTATGAAACAGCGAGAATAACTTCCAGCCATCCCACGGGAGTTTCTGGGAGAAGCAGAGAAATTTGCTTCTCAGAAAAAGTCAATAACACGAAAAATTCCCTCCCTCCCAGAGGAATTTAATGAATAAACATTTCTATATGCAGAATTGATAGGACAGTAGAGATGGTCTCATCCAGCTTTGATCCATGGGAAACTGAGTCTCAAAGAGGAAACGAGCTCAGGATTATCCCAGGCATTCCTGCCAGATTCCAAACTCTCTCCAGTGCTGGGTGGGGCCTAAGGGTGAGTGTGGGGAGGGAGAGAGAACCTGTTCCTATCTGTTGGAGGTCAGAAGAGAGACAGAAGGGAGGGCTGGACCTGTGACGGCATCCAAAGTGTAGCCCCCACCCTTCCGTCCAAGGCCTGGTGTCCTTGTGACCAGTCCAATCTGCCAGCGGAAGCCAGCTGGCCAGCCCTGGAGGTCCCTATCTGTCTAGACTGCTTGGTGGCCCATCTTGCCCAAAAGCTCAACTCATAGCGGGGGCTAGAGCGGGCAGGATGGCCTTGAAGGTCCCCGACAGCTCCGGAAGTCTGCACACACAGTCTCTGGAAGACTGAGAGGTGTTGTCTCTGAAGAAAAGCCGTCGGACATTTCCGTGTGACGGTGACACAAACCATGCCTTCCTCCATAATCACCCCTCACTGCAGCGCTGGCTCCAGGCAGACAGCCTGCGTGCATGGACTTTATTTTTAAATCCCTCTTGCTTTTTTTTTTTTTTTTCATTTTATATCCCAGTGAATGCCTGAACTCCCAGGCAGAGGAAAGCACTCAAGTCTGTCCTTGAGTGTGCTGATGGTGATGTGATGTCCCAGACGGGACCTTTCGAGCTCTGCGCAGGAACAAACCCCCTGCTGATGTAATTTAAAAGAATAACCTCCCAATTTTCTCATCTCCCTTTGCTGGATACACCTTATCAAATGACAGGAGAAGCCAATGTTTGGTTAAATGGTTCATAGGTTAATTCTCAACAGATGGAAGATTTTTTTTTGCCTTTTCTCCCCTTCCTTCTAAGGGGATCTGGTCAGCTCCTTGAGCTGGTTATGATGTGGGGCTAGGGAGGGGGCAAGCGGGGGAAGGGGAACATTTTTCCCCCTTTCCAAGGAGTCTATTTCTCTCCAGCCATCACTGATCCCTCCCCAGGTCTCGGGCTGTGTCCTCAGCCTCCACAGGACCAAACTGTGGGCCTCCACAGGAAGGAAGGCCCTGTCCACCCCACCAGGTAAATAGGCAGCTGGCAGAAGGGCCGACTCAAGTCAAGGATAACAAAACACATGAAAATCTCAAAATTTCATCTTCTCGTTCTTCGGACAAGCTACTGGGTCTCCCTGTCAGCCCGCTTCTTTATTTGTAAAGTAGGATATAATAATTTACATGGCAGAACTTTTGGGGAGACTTCAAGAGGATATTTCTGGACAATATCACATATTGTCAATTTCAGCCCAAATTGCCAATTGCACCCCAGACTTCTGGCCAATAACATAAAGGACAAGAGCACTTGCCTGTGGAGAGACCTGACTTTTCCAGTCTTAATCCTGTGCTCAATTTTGCATCACAAATTATAGAGTATCACATGAGGGACTCTGTTTTTTTCCTTTCCAGGGCCTCACACTCTTTACTAAGAAAACGCTTTATCCCTGAGCTGGATCCCCAGGCACAACACGCAGCTCCCCACCAGGCCCAGAATCATTCTTGCCAAAATGGTTATTCTAATTAACCTCACTCAGCTCTTCAGATCTAACTTGCAGCTTACAAGAAGGACCAAGGGTGGGAAAAAGTGAGTTTAAAAAGGGAAACACAAGCGATTCCTGAAAGGCAACTGGCAGTTCTTAAAGAAGTCAATGGCAGGGCTGGGGGTATAGTTCAGTGGTTAGAATGCTTGCCTAGCAAGTACAAGGTCCCTGGGTTCCATTCCCCAGCACCACATAAACCAGGTGTGGTGGTACACACATGTAATCCCAGCACTCAACAGGCTGAAGCAGGAGGATTGCTATGAGTTCTAGGTCAGGTTGAACTACATAATGAGCTCAGGACCACACTGGATTACAGAGCAAGACTCTGCCTCAAAAAGAAAAGAAAAGAAAGGAAAAGAAAAGAAAAGGTCCATGTTGAGAAAATAAAGAGGTAGACTGGAGGGAGAAGGCTGCTTTAAAAAGGTGATTAAGACTACACTACTGGCACAGGGCTGTAATTCCCAGGTATCTACCTTAAATAAAGGAAAATGTATCTTCACAAGAAAACTCATAGGCCAATGTCAATAACAACTATATCCATAATTTCCAAAACCTATAAGCAACCCAAACGTTTTCAGGAGATGAATTAATAATTAAAAAAATCTATGGTAGGTGCATACAATGAAGTACTACATGGAGATAGATCACAAGCTATTCATACAACAAACTACTAGGTATGCAAGGAGCCACTCTTAAAAGATTAGATTGTTCTGGTTGTTTTGGATTTTTTTGTTTTGTTTTTTGAGATAGGGCCTCACTCTGTAGTTCAGGCTGGTCCTGAACTCACTGTGGAACTCAGGTTGGCCTCAAACTCACGGCAATCCTCCTACCTCAGCATCCCATGTGCTGGGATTACAGGCATGCACCACCGCCAGCTTTATGTGGTGCTGGAGAATTGAACAGAAAGGTTTAGCCCAACAAGAGTTAGATGCTCTGCATAGTAAGTAAATAGTGCTCCTAGAATTTGTGGAGGCCTGAGGGGTTGGAGAGCAGGCAAGAGTTAGTTGAAAGAAAAGGTCTGGAGGGGCGGCATAAGGAGAGGCCCTGGACTATGTTGGCCAGCTAAGTAGGGAGGCAATGGATGGCTGATGCTTATCTAGGCCAGGTTCTATGGTTTCAAAGTGTCCCCCAAAGTTTATGTGTTAGAAACCTAGTCCTCAAATTTGTATGTTGATGCTATTGGAGGTGAGAGTTTGGGGAGGTAATTATGAGGTCATAACGATAGGACTCCCAAGAGGGACCCATGGTTGTATATAAAGAGGAAGAAAAGAGCAGTGTGTAGCTCAGTAGAAGAGCACTTGCCTGCCACGTCCAAGGCCCTGGACTTGAGCCCCAGCACTGGAGACAAAAGAAGCAGGACCTGAGCTGGCAGCTGTCTTAGTTATTTTTTCATTGCTGGGACACAATATCCAACATCCACAATTTAAGGGAGGAAAAATGTATTTTTAGCTCACGGTTTCAGAAGGTCTCAGTCTACTCATGGGCAGCTGGCAATGGTGGAAGCACATCACAGAGCAGGAAAAGCTGTTCATGGCATGGCAGACAGGAAGGGCGGAGCTAGAATATGGCCTTCAGGCCATGCCCCAGCGTTCTCCTTCTGACCACACCCCTCCTCCTAACAGTACGTAGTGCCACAGGTATTCCACAACACCCAAATGCATGAGGCTTTGTGAGGACAATCCAGATCATGTCATAGCCCATGCTCTCACCCTCCCTCCCACAGTGGGATGCTGCACCACAAAAGCCCTTGCCTCATGCAGCTCCTTGATTTTGGATGACTCAGCTTCCCGAACCATGAGCCAAATAAGCTTCTCTTGTTCATAAATTAAGCACTTTCTGGTATTCTGCTAGAGCAATATAAAATGATCTAAGATACTGCGGAACAGCGAACTAGGGTCCCCTGCCAAATCTGACTCACTGCCTGCTTTTCTAAGGCCTTGATCCAAGAATGATTTTTATAGACAAATATTTGCAAACTGATAAGGAACATCAATTTTTGTTACTGTTATTTGAAATGCGGAGGATCAAACCAAGGGCCTCACACATACTAAGCAGGTGCCGTCCCACTGAGCCCAAAGCACCAACTTCAAAGGCTGCTGTGCTTTGGGTAAGTATGCCTAAAGCGTATGTGTTAAAAGCTTGCTGTCTAAGATGCACAGTTGGAAGGTGGTGGTACCATTAGCAGACGGGGCCTATTAGGAGGTCTTCAGACAACTGGGAGTATGCTTTGCGGGGACTGTGGGACTGTGGCCTGTTATGCCTCTTTTACGTTCTGGTTCGTGAAATAAGCAGTTATATTCTGCCACAGGCTTCCAGCATAATGTTCTCCCATTACTTTAGGCCACTTGATCTTGGCATTGGAAACTACGGAACCTTTTTTCTTTATTTGTTAATTGTTGGGGTATTTTATCACAGTACCATAAAGTTGACTAATATAAACCCCAGCTAAGCAAATTATTATTATACTTCTTAAAAATCCTATTTTCCTAATTAGTCAGCTCAGATTATTTTTAAAAACTTGATTTTTTTTTATGTTTTGAATTTTGTTAACAAAAACTTGTTTTCTCTATTGTCATATAAGTCTATAAGTAATTAAACCTTGATTTTGTTACTGGCCCACAAAGCCTAAAATATTTATCACTTGGCTTTTCACCAAGAATTTATTTATCCATTGTCAAGCAATAGTTAACATTCTATTTTAAGTGACACCTACCTGGAGAGTTCATGCTCCCTCAAACCCAGAGTATAATTCCTTTTGAGACAGGGTCTCACTCTGTAGTCCAGACTGGCCATGAACTCACTATGTAGTCCAGGCTGGCCTCAAACTCATGACAATCCTCCTGCCTTAGCCTCCCAAGTGCTGGGATTACAGGAGTGCACTACCACGCTCAGCTAGAGCATAATTCTGTCAGACACATACCTGCCTATGTCAACAGAGCTCTGGAGTGACCAGCAGTAGGCTGAGAAGGGCTAGATACCCGGAGCAAAGGAGGACCTCTGAGGTGGTATGCAGAGGACTGACCTGCCCAAAGAGACAGCATGCTGTCCCTGAATGTTCTTCAAGAAGATGGCTCTGGGGAAGGGAAAGGACAGGACTAGATCCTTCTGTTAACCTGAATAGAGCCAACTAGAGACAGCTGATCACTCTCAAGCCAGAGGTCAGCCCAGGAAGGGAGCAGGGTCTTATCCATTTTGGTTTCCCCAGTACAGCACATAATAGATACTTAATGAACATTTGATATGAGGGGCTAAATGAATTATTGAACTTAGCTGACTCCGATATGAGTTCCTACCCCTTCTCCCAGCCACTGGCAAATTTGAACAGTATTGCTCGATCTATGTTCTTAAAATGTTTAAAGGTAGAAAATAATGTTTTGAGGGTAAGTGTATCTCAGAAACGAGGTCTAGTGAATCTCTTTCCCGGAGACTCTCAATACATACTACTCACCTTGTTGAAGGCCCTGAGAAGTCCTGTACCCCTAGCTGCCCAAAGTATAGAAAGGGTCTGGGGCTTTCTCGGACTTCCTTCTTATCTGCCTCAGTTACGTCTCCAGACGTCTCCAGAGCTTCCGAATGCCAACATTCACAACTCTTTGAAGACCTGAGCAGTGAAGTTCATCCAGTCCCCACTTGCCCCATTGGTTGAAGTGACATTGTGCTTTCTCTGCCATTTGATCCATTTTTCTGTCATGTGTCCAAACTCCTACTGGGCATTGTTTCTTTCCCATCTCCCTACACTTATAAATTTGTGTCTTTTTAATTTTTTTCTTCTTTTAGTGATATTTCAGTTTGGGGAAGGGCAAAAGCCAATGTGTGTGTTGTTTGGTCGTGTTTCGATGGAAAGAAAGGACTGCAGTGGGGTCGTGCTGGGCAGCAGGAAAGACTTGGAGGTAGCGATGGGAAATTGAGGCACTGGGAGTGGGCAGAGAGGGCTGCCCCAAAGCAATTTGGGAACAGGAACAAGGCTGATCAGCCAAGAGCCTTTGCTAGGGCCTAAGAAAGCAAAAATGGAGGCGTGTGGGGGCAGTTCCACCCTCACACATCTTCCTGGGTGAGAGACCAGTGGGTAATTGGGGAAGTTAGTGGTAAGTTCATATGACAGAGGCAAGCCCAAGGGAGGACAAGTATCGAACCAGTGTTCTCTCTCTCTCTCTCTCTCTCTCTCTCTCTCTCTCTCTCTCTCTCTCTCTCTCTCCTCCACCTCCTCCTCCTTCTCCTTCTTCTATTTGCCTTCCCGGAGAAGAGAAATAGGAGCTACATGGTTCAGATCTTAAATGTCCCCCCATCTCATAGTTCCAAGTTGATGGCTTTGGACAAGTGACAAGATCATGAGAGCTCTAATGTCATCAAATGGATTAATCCATTCACGAGTTCATTAACTGTAGGGGCTTATCAGGAGATAGGGACTAATTAGATAAAACAGGTCACTATTACGTGACTCCAAAGGGTATATTGTCCCCAGGCCCTTCGTGTCTGGATCCTTCCCTTTCCTTCGGCTTCCTGGCTACGATGAAGTGAGCAGCTGTCCTCCAGCATGCCCTTCTGCCATGATGCTTCCGCCACACCACAGGCCTAAAAGCAGCAGAGCCCACTGATCAAGGACTGAAACCCCTGAAACTGTAAGCCAAAACAAAGCTTTCCTCCTTTTAGTTGAGTATGTCAGGTACTCGGCCCGAGCAATGAAAAGGTGGCTAATACAAAACCCTGTTATGGTGGCCAGGACAGCAACATAAGAGGACTGCGGCTACTGCATAGTAAAGTGCCAAGAGGAGGTGGTGACCACTAAGTTGGAGAGAGGGTGGAAGAGGGTAAGGAGGACCTTGGGTGCCATGTTGGCACTGTGCTTTATCCTGTGGGTTCTGTAGAACCTCTGAGGACTGACCTGGTCTGGGAGACCACTGAGGTAGCCATTTCAAAATCCAGTGGGGAATGATGAGATCCACAAGTACCAAGAGCAGCCATGATGGCTCACTGGGGACAGCCAGGGAGCGAAAATCAGTGACATGTGAGCCAAGACACGGGAAAGGGGAGGGTGGTCTTAGGGAAGCCTTGCAGGTTTCCAGCTCTGTTCGCTGCTACCCCTCTCGGGTCCCCTTCTCCTGCCTAAAGCCCCCAAAGCCCCTCATGGATCACAAAAGGAACGTGTCAGCTCCCCTCTTCATCCCCCCTTCCCTCCTCCAACTGTTTGCCTGGAGTCCCCTGGGAAGAGAGAGGAGATGAAATCATGGAACAAAGGGGATTAGAGCTGCATTTCTTCCCTTCTGGACAATGGAAAACTCAGTTTGTTGGGAGAGGGGAGCTCTAGGAGGAGGCCCTGATGAGGCTATGATTTTGAAACAGGAGTTATTAGAGGAACTGCCAATCTAATAAGCTAGAAGGTTCTCATTTTCCTTTCTTCTGAGTAGGTGCGCCTTGGCTGTCCCTAGCCTGGAGCCCCTCTGCTGGGCCGAGTTTGTGCTGTTACTTTCCTGACTGCCTATGTCCCCTTCCATCTGGCTGACCGCTTGGCCTGGCCACCTACCGAGGTCAGCTCCTAAAGCAGGAATCCTCACGGCAGGACAGGGGTCAGGAGAGTATGAAAAGCCAGATGTGGGTTCGAAGGTTTGATTTCATGTCCAAGTTCTGCCACTTCCAGCTACATAAACTCAAACATCTTAACTCCCCTGAGCCCCTTCGTCTTCACTTGAGAATAAAAATGATTACAATCCTCCCTCCTTATCTTCAGTATTGCTCTCTGGCGTTCTGGTCAACTGTGGTCTAAAAATATTAAATGGAAAATTCCAGAAAATGTTTTAAGTAACTTTTATTATCATATATTTTATAGCTGTTACATCCTATTACTTATTGCTATTACTTTCTTGCTGTGCCTAATTTATACATTAAACTTTATCATCAATCTGTATATGTAGGAAAAAGCAGTTTCAGGCATCCGCTGGAAGTGAAAATATCTCCCCCCGCCCCCCCAACAAAGGAGGACCTACTATCTCCCAGCCCACAGGATGACTGTGGCAACTAGGTGAGGTTGTGTCTGGGAGGGGGCAGGGAGCAAAGGAGATTTGAAAATCAGGAGAATCCCTAACAATTGCGGATTTGGGGCCGGAGTACAGACGAAGGCCACCTATGTGTGTCTAAACACCTACGCACTAAATAGCAAGCTTAACAGATGTGTTTTGTCTTCTAACCTTGACAGATACTCCGTCACGATAGGCAGGCCAGGTGTGCAATTCGAGTTCAGCATGGAACACCACAACTTGAGAAAAGGTGGCTGTGGCCCTTTCTTCCCCTTCTCTTCCCTCTACCAATCTATCCATGATTCAGGGTCCGGGTTTCTTGGAGATGTATGAGGAAGCCTCGGCCCTGAGATCTAACCTACACACACACCCACATACACAAATACTCACACCTCACAGGCAGCTGCGCATCCAGAGGTACAGCTAGCCACTCAGGGCTATTGGGATAGGAAGTTCTAGGGCCCAAGTACACACAGTATAGAGTACAGGGGGATGCTGCCTCCAGGTGGTCTCATCTCCTTGGCCCTGTAACCTCTGTTCCCCATGAAGGGCGAGTGGCAAAGGAAGCCAGCACAGGGCCTAAACAGCTGAAGCCTCAGATCAGGGCCTTTCTTGCCTCACCTGAGCCTGCAGGCTCTCCTCGAAACTATGGAATGATAGTGAGTAGGAGGGAATGTTCTCTTCTTCCCGAAGTTTTGGTGTTTCTTTCTTTATTGTCTTTCTCTGATTCTCTTCTCCTCTGTTTTCTATTTTCCTTAGGAAAAATTTGGGTATGATTTATACACCAGCAGGTCAAGAAAATGGCAGAGAAGGTGTCTTTGGGGACAGAAGAACAAGGGGGCCAGGAACTCTTGGGTGAGTTCCAAGGCTTCTTCAGGCTTGGGACCTGCTAGGTGCCTCCCTTCTCACATCTCTGCAAGACTTAGGAACTTGTTATTTATTATCTGAAAACAGAGAATCCTTATCCTTAGAGCTTTAGACAAGAGCAGGGCCAAGAACTCGAGGGGAAGCTGCTCCAGACACTCTTAAAGCATGATAAAAAATGTAGTGCTAGACAAGGGGACTTGGAGGGACAAGTACACCCACCTGGACAACCCAAGGCTGAGCTTAACACCATACTGCATCATGCCCCCACACGTGTGTGCATGCTGGGGCCTGGTGTGGCCACAGGGAGCCATGCAGAGAAGACTGGGGTTTGGGCCAAGAACCAGGAACCAGATGCCTGAGCCTGACTGATAGTGTGGTGAGTATTTTAGGGAAGAAAAACATCCACCAGCTGTCTGAACTCAAGCAAAGTCCTTTCCCTTTCTGGGTCTCAATTTCCTCATCTGTAAAATGGGAATAATGGTGCTTTTCTTACAGAGCAGTAAAAATTTAATTATATAGAATGTGTGATAGCTTAGCACCATGCTCAGAATGAAAACACAGATCAATAAATAGCAACCATATACATATTACTGTGTGCCTGGGAAATGTCAGTGAGCTATTAGTCAAGCTCATGCCAAGGTCAAGGGATCATGTCCCATGTAGGAACCTTGGTTTCCTCTTCTGAGAATTTCTTTTAGTCTCTCAAAACATGTTGCTATTAATGGTCAGAATCCTCCCAGCTACCACCTACCCAAGCCTGTCCAAGGCACTTCAGGGACTCCACCACCTCACGCTGCAACCCCCTCTGCAAGGCCTTTACTTAGTCTTTGTTGGGAAGATGAGGGAGCGAGGACACAAGGGGGGTAAGGAATTTGCTAACATAGCACAGCAAATTCCACTCCAAAGTCCCTGCCTGCTCCTGACCGCTCCTTCCTGGCTACGTGGGGCCTTGGTTCTCCCAGAGGGACCGGGCAGCCATTTTGGTGGGACCCATCAGTCCCCTTAGCTGTTCACTAATTTGCCTGAGGCTCTCGGCTCTGAGCTCACTGGTTACAAGGCAAAATTAGTCATGTTACTCTTGAATCAATGATTCTGCCTCAACATCATTAGACTTTCTGACATTGATACAGTGTCTCTGGCTGGAAATACTGATTTTGAGTTTAAATGGAAGAATGGTCGTTCCTGAGATCATTTACCTCCTAACCCAAGGGGTTGACCCACTCGTCTCACGGAGCCCTGGAGGTCACAGAAAGGCATCCACAGATCCAGGGGTTACTGGCTATATTTCACAGATGAGACAATCCAGCTGTGGACAGAGGAGTGGAATCAATTGCTAGGGCCAGGGAGGAAGCAGGATTTGAACCCTTACTTCCAATGTGCCAGGCTGGGTTCATCTACGGGCTGGACCTGCTCTATTAGTAACACCCTGTGCGGGCCCTGGAGCCCCCACCTCTGGAGACATCACCATGAGGGGCGGGAAGGACTGCAGACCATTTGGCAGCCTCTCCCGTTTGCTGTGCCTTTTGGCACTGATCTGCACAGCTACGCATTCTTTTCCGAGTTGTTTGTGGGCAGGAGAAGCCCCAGAATTACAATGAACGGAGGTACCCGGCTCCCCAGGGACAATTCTGAGTCCATCTCCCCACCTTGTTTATTGGTAAAATGGGAACATGGACACAACTGGTGTATGTTTTACATTAAACCAAATAGGAGCTTGTGGCATTTCTGTCTGCACTTGAGACATGTTTATACTGCCGGGTCCATTATGAATCTGTTTAATATCCATTGAATGCTCTGAATCCTTCCATCCCTGCAGCCAGGAAGTGGGTAATGTGCACACAGGGAAGAAATTTCCAGGCGCTCAGACCTTTAGGCAAATGAAGGCTCTTTTTTTCTTTCCTTTTCTTTAAAAAGGGAAAAGGCTATTGCAAAAATAAATAAATTAAATTCTTCCTGTTCAAAATGGCTTTTCCAATGAACCTTTCCTTGTAGGAAATTGCTTAGGTCCTAGAGCAATACCAAGGGAAGTGTGGCCGGCTCAGAGACCCTGGGGTTGATGAGAGCAGGATTCCTGTGCACTGGAGAGCCTAGGATGGAGACGTGGAGGCGAAAAACCCTGAGGGCCTGAGAAAGACACTGGTACTCAAGGTCACCTGAGGGCTGCCTTGGCTGCTGGGGGCTCTTGGGAAGCCAGCATCAGTCTAATCCTAGTGAATTGGGAACAGGCTTCCCCCAGGACCGCTGGCAGGAGCAGCTCTCTGCTTATTGGCAGAACAGAGAGGTATTATTTTAAGGAGAAAAATGAGATTCCTGTTATTGCTTTATTTCTCCTGAAGAAATGTTGGAGTGATCCTAGCAGAGCCAAGACGAGAGGTAGCTGCTGCCAACAGCGGGGTGAGCTCATTGCATGAGGAGATGTAGGTGTTTCCAGAAAATGCAGTGTAGAAACAAAGCTTCACGCTTGAAATCCTAAGTCCCTTGTCCAAGCACACCCCTTTGACCCTCCCTTCCTCCATCACTGCTTTCCTCTGTTACCAGCACCCACTTCCATTCCCTCCCTCTATCTTCCTGTATTTCTGACCAAATACTCATCGCTTAACATTTTATCTTGCAGCCAGATCAAAATTGCAAATGGGAAAAACGCCTGGCACATAGTAGATACTCATTTAATATTTCCTTCTTCCCTTCCTTCCTGTGGAAGCAAAAGATGTAGCTTAACTGAGGAATTGTGAGACTCTGAGATTTTCAAATGTCAAATTCCCACAGGACTCTGGAAAACATGGGGTCACAGGTTATTGGCTGTATTTATCACCAGATTCCTGGCAATGGCCTGGGGGTGACACAAGTCACTTTGAACTAAGCCCAGAATTCAGAAGGATTCCAGAGAGTTTGGGGGAACTTCCCTGGTTCTTGCCAAGAAAGAAATAACATGGCCAGGAGCCCAGGTCACAGAGGGCGGGAAATGAGATGATGCTGGTTGGAAAGAAGCGGCTGGAGAGCTGAGCAGCAAGAGGCTCCATGACATGGCCTCAGAGTCGTACCATCTGGAAATTGTACAAAGTCAGAGTGAAAAGAGATAGGCTCTGCGGTGAGTCACTAGATGCTAGCCATTAGGAGCTGGCATTCGGGCTGCCTCTGGCCAGGGCCTGAGACACACCCTCAAACCAACTTTGATTTTCCATCTATGAATCACAAAGAGGGTGTTATTGACAGCAGGCCCTCCGAAAGCTTCAGGTGGTAGAGCCAAATCATTTCCTCTCTGTGTCAAGGCGCAGGTGCATATGCTACCTGTATTATCGTTCTTCGTAATTATTGTTTTAAATATCATGTTCCCTAAATGTTCTTTCCCACTTAGACTGCCCTGATCGTGGCCATGGCAGGGTCAATTATCGCTGAGATAACAGGCCTGAATTGCTTATGTGTTATTTCTCAGACTCCCTTGACTCCTTAGACTCCTGTCTAAAATTGCTATGAAAAATAAAAAAGGAAAATAAAAGGAAAATAAGAAAGGAGTTGAGACCACAATAAAGAACGGGAGACAGGTTTGACCAGGGGCTGAGGTGGGGACGGCAAGCAACTGATCTTCTAAGGGCTAAGTTATAGGTTACACTGATTGAATCAGTAAAAGTACAGTACAGGATCAGGGTGAAGCAGGCAGCGAGAGCAAGACCCAAGAGTTTGTGTGGAATTGCATACTCCTTCCAGTGTGCTGTCTCTCAAATCTTCTAGAGTGTCATCCTCATCTTCACGTCCATGGTCAAGACCACCTTACCGTCCAAGTGAGCTGTTCCCTAGCCATGGCAAGGACAGAGAAGGCAGGTGTCAAGTAGCTTTCTCATGCAAATGGCATCAGAAGAGGTCTGTAGTGTTTTTGCATTATTCCACAGCCCAAAACTTAAAGGACACATGTAACTGCAATGGATGCTGGGAAATGTGGCCTTATATGGAACATCATTTGGCCAAGTAAAACCTTGGGTATCCTTTTACTAAAAAGGAGGAGGAGACCAGCCTGGAATACAGAGAGGGAGCTTATATCAAAATCTAAAAAAAAAGAAAGGCACAAAGGATAAAAGGGGATAATTGTCACTCTGTTCTGTACACCCCAAGAGGAAAGGGATGTCAGGCCCATAGCAATCACTCACGTAGCAATTCTCATTGGAGGAATGAAGGAGGCTCTGGGCTTTACGAGAGGTGCGGTAGATTGTCCTCAGATACGCTCTTCACGTATCTTTTAGCCTTCGGGTAGGAGAGTGGGTGAAACACATTTCCCCACCCCAGCAACTGCTGGGCTTGATCAGATGACTGGTTTTGTCCACTGGGATATGAGCAGAAGTAAGCGGCCACATGCCAGTTCTCAGCCGAAGCCTAAAGGACACCATATGTCTCCATCCTTGTCATTTACCACAAGGCGGACATGTCCCAAATAGCAAATTTCCCAAGAAACTAAAGAAGTGCATAGGGCACACCGAAGCATAGCCTGGAGCCGAGAACAGCTGAGCCCCTGCAGAGCAGCCGCCCCACAGCCTCGGACAGCAGAGAACACGTCTCACCAGTCATTGTGAGCCAGGGCGCAGGGGCTTGGCATAGAGCATTAGTGCAGTGAAACTGTCATTTCTAGAAGCGACGGCACCCTTCTGATCCCTGATCCCGTGCCCACCCTTCCTTCAACCCTTGCTTCTTCGGTTTGTTAACTCACATGGTCCCTTACAAGATGCCTGGTATATGACAGGCACCGGTCCAGGTGCTCAGGTTGCAGAGTGTTCGTGGCACTTCCAATCTAGAAAAGAGGACAGATCCGGGACGTGACGGCGCTAATACGGCAAGTGCTGTAAGTAGGGACCGGCGTAAGCTGCCGAGTGAGGGGGGAAGCTCCCACGGGGCTGTGCAGAAAGGGAGAACAAGATCACCTTTGCCTTTGCTCCCAGCTGACACCCATAGCCCTCTTTCCCACCTGCAGACCGGAGGCCTGGCCCCAAGTGAGTGCCAGACTCCCAGAAGAGCTGCTGAGGCAGTTGTGAATCACAGGCACTATTCTTTCACAGTAATAACCAATGCTGATTGGACACTTACTAACACTTTCCAGAGAAAGGCACATGCCTTGCCCTCTGGGAGCTCAGGTGTTCTGGGAATGACCTTTAGAAAACAAGAGATACTTCTCCTGTGATGGCACCAGGCGTGATGGGCATAGAGTTCTAGTTGTGTTATTTTGTGCAATTTATTGAGCCTGAACATCAGTTTCTGCAGCTGTGAAAGAATAGTATGGCCACTAGTATCCATTCCACCTTTCTTCATTTAGCAACAGGCCCTAGAATTTCAGCTAAGCTCATGAAGCCCAATAGAAACTACACTTTCCAGCCTCTCTTGCAGCTAGTTATAATCATATGACTCTTATAACCAATGAAAGATGAACAGAAGTGCCACATGAAATTTCTGGGACTTGAGAGTTTGCTCCATTTCAAAATTGTTTTGTCCACCTGCAGAGACAGAATGAAAACTCACCCCAATTTTTTTCAGATGCCAAGACAGATGACACCACATGTATATCAAATGGGTATGAAGAAGTTAATTTACTGACCTAGAGAGCTTTTTGAATAGAAGAGACAGCAGGGACAGGCTTGAAGCTTTTGTGGTGGTTGAAGACGGGAACTGGGATGAGAATTTCTGTGTGTGGTCTAAGCTTTCTGCTAGCACCAGAGGACAGAGTACCCAAGATTACTCACCAGTTTGCCAGAATGTGGGTACAAAGGAAAGACAGGGATGGAGCGTAGAGCTGTTTGCAGTTAAGCACCCAAAATAGACTCAGGGCTTTCTTTATGGGCTTGTTGTCTCTCAAACAAGAATGCAAAAGTAGTAGAGAGCCATCTGGAACTATGCAGACAAGGACCGTGCCCCATGGTAGCTCACCAACTGACAGGGCAACGATTTAGGGATGGCTGATCACCAGGAGAGCAAAAGCCTGGGCCTCCGTCACTCAGGAGCCATAATGTCAACCCTAGGTGCTCTGGACTGTTATAGGAGAGAAAAAAACAAATTGGGGGTACCTGTGAACACAGCCAAGCTTATGTTCTTTTATAGGGGGTGAAGATACCGACGTTCAGGGTCCGGGCCCCAATGACACAGCGTGTGGAGTGGAGTTGCTCGGTAAGGTGCAAACACACTCATCCTTTTTTCACTCAGCAAACTGATTAGCACCTGCCACTTTCCCAACCATTCACTTACCACACTACTTTGTAAATGCGGAGTCAAAGCCACTTGTTTTGGTTCGAACTTCCCACTTTGTGGCTAACACACTGAGTCTTATGACAGTGAATAAGTTATGGACCTTTTTTCTGCCTCTCTTCACCTTAACTATGAAATGTGAATAATAATGAAATCTTCGTCAAATATGCCACTCTGACCCCTGATGTTCGATAGCTCCATGGGCGACTATGGTGACAACCACCATTGTATATTTCAAAATGGCTAAGAGAGAGAGTTTTTAGCATTCCCAACACAGAAGAAAAGATAAAGGTTTGAATTGATGAATATGCCAGTTACTCTTGGTATAATCGCTACACACTAAATACATGTTTGGAGAGGTCACAGCGTCCCCACAAATATGTAAAATGATTAAGCCAGTTAAAATGTTTAAATACGTAAATTTTAAGAAGCCACTCTGCTGTCACAGGTCAGTGAGGCAGACTCACCAATCTGTTCTCCTGGGGATTTTGTTCCAGCCAAAAGCAAGTATGTGGGATTTAAAAACAAATAAACCCCAAGGGCAATTTCATGGCCTACTGGACCACGTGAAGTGAGAAAGCCAGGGAAGACGACCAGCAGATTACACTGATAACAAGTTACAACCAGTCAAACTCCTTGTAACAAATGACAGTGCTACGTGGCAAAGAGTGTGTTATTCATATAAAATGAACCCTCAGCCTCCCCAGGACCCCAGCTAGCTATCTCCAGTTGATATTTTAGGGGACCTATTCACTATGTGCTGAGAACCAAAGAATGGGCTGGAGAGGGGCTTGTGGACTTCTGGCAGGGATCACCAGCAAGCCTAAAGGCAAATGCAGCCCTGTCTGAGCAATGCTGTCCTGGATGGCAAGTCCAAGGACCTAGAAGGACCAATGGACAGCACCTGCCCCAGACTAGGAACCCAGCTTTCTGCTAGAAGTCATGTTCAAGCCATGAATGATGGCTGCTCACTCACTGTTCTGCAGTCCCAAAGAGTCCAAACCACTCGCTTAGGGCCCTGATGCCCAGCCAATGGGGCCAAAGAGCCTGTCTTGCCCCAGGCATGATCACCTCCATGCCAACTTAGCCAGGCGGCAGCACCAGCTCAGCCACTCATCAGCTGTGGGAACTGAGCAAGTCAGTTTGGCTCTTCTAGCCTGGGTTTCTTCATTACAGAGACAAGACCAATGTTGTCAGGAATAAATGACACAGCACCTGGCCTATCACAGGGGCTATACGAGGGGTGATTCTGCCCTCTTTTCATCACCTTATAAATTGAACTATAGTTTTTTAGAAAAGTTGGCAAGCTTGCTATTTAAACACTTTCTGCTATGATTGAGTGATGATTGCATCAGTAATCATTTCTGAATTTTGAATTCCTGCAAGTTCCAATGACTGAAAATAAAATGCTTCGGGAGTTGGAAGCATCTTAGAAGGCAGAGTCTAGCCTGCTACTCAAATCAGAACCTTCTCCGCTACTTCCCTGGAAGAGCAACGGCTTGGATAAAAACCAGCGACAGGGAGCTCACTACCTACCCAGGCAGTCCTTTCCATTACTGGACAGTTCCAGCTGAATGGGATTCCCTGCCATTTCCCTTTTGTAACTTTCCCTTCTGCCTTCATAATCAGCATGCTCTTCAGCCTGAATGAAGAGCTGATTATGAATGAAGGGCTCGTGCATCCTGCCTCCTCCCCTCTCACCTCACCCTCCCTCCTTCAAGCTGTGGAAGGCAGCCTCGAAGGAGAACCCCAAGGAGCCCATCTGTGTGCCCAAGCCCTTATGTAATCCTTCCCCTCTGAGTGTAGGTTGGACCTCAGGATTCGCTTCTAACACACAGAATGGGGCCAAAGGAAAGGGCTGTCATTTCTGAGGTCAGCTTACCAAAAGACGGTGACTTCCACCTGCTCACCCTCCCTTATCTCTCTGAACCCGCATGCTGTAGGAAGCCAGTGGCCGTGTTACAGCCACCCATGGAGGAGATCCTCAAAGGAAAAAGACCACACAGCCATGGAACGTGCTTCAAAGCAGATCCTCCTTGCTGACCGAGTCCTAAAATAACCACAACACTGGTCAACACCCTGAATTCAGCATTGGAAGATCTTGAGCAGAGGACCCAGATAAGCTACACCCGGATTTCCCCAGATTGCGCAGCCAAGAAACCATGAGATGATAAATTCTTGGAGGTTGGTTGATTGGCTGGCTGGTTTATGTTGGTTTGTTTTGTTTGTTCTGAAGGGTTTTTCGTTTGGTGTCATCATTGTTTTGGTTTTGGTTTTGGTTTTTGAGATAGATCTCACTATGTAACCCAGGTTGGTCTCAACCCTTTGAAGATCATCTTGCTTCAGTCTCAAGTGCTGGGATTGCAGGTGTGTACTACCAAACCTGGTTCATGTTTGGATATTTTTAGGTCACTAAGTTTTAAGACAGCTTGTTGCACAGCAATTTTTACATGGCCTGACACCTCTCCTCCTTCCTTCAGCTTCTGTTTAGACCCAAACCCATCCTGGTCCTCTCTCTGTTCACACTCTAATAGATCAATGTCCCTCTTGAACTACAGTGCCTGGGGAGGATCTACACTATAGATGTATTCATGCAACAGAGCTATTTCCTCTTATATAAATGACCCTGTCTATTATTTATTTTCTTTTGAGACAGGGTTTCACTTTACAGTCCATGCTGGTTCTGATCTCACTATAGAGCTCAGGCTGCCCTCGAACACACAGCAATCTTCCTGCCTCAGCCTCCTGCATGTTGAGACAATAAGCATGAACCACCATGCCTGGCTTATTAGTACTGGGGAATGGAACTCAGGGCATTGGGCTTGCTAGGTAAGCACTCTAACCACTGTGCTACACCCCAGTCCTGTCCATTATTTCTGTTTCAGGTGCCATTAATGTTTTATTTATTTTTTGCCATTAATGTTTTAATGGCTGCATCTCACATATGATTCATTTCAATTTTATGTTTGACTAAAACTCTTCTGTGTCCCATGACCTGCAAGACAAACCTAATCATCCACTATTATATAGTTGTGCCTGTGATTTTGAAAATGTAAATGTAGGACTTGCCAGTAGCTCTAAGAAACAAGTCATTGTTCCTGTCCCTTAGACTGGATTCTGGATTCACCACCTGTTCCCCAGCGCCAAGCCATCTGTACATGAGGTCAAGTCCATCTAGACCTGAACCATCTTGCTGACTAATATGATAGGTACAAGACTGGAATGTAACTCCATGGTAGTGAGCTTGCTTTGCATGGGCAAGGCCCTAGCTGTGACCCCCAATGTCAGAAAGAAAGAGAACAAAAAGAGAGAGAGAGAAAGAGAGAGAGAGAGAGAGAGAAAGATTAAACACAGGAATAGCTCTCAAGAGTCTCAAAAGGGAGGCAGAAAACCCACGTTTACTTGTTGAGACATAAAATAGTGATCATGTTGCCAGGTGCATTTACAGAGGACGTAACATGCCACTTTTAGTGCAACCCCACTAAGCAGTCATTATTTCCAGATAAAAAGGCTGGAGCTGTACAATGGAATACTACTCGTCTATAAAGACAGATAGGTTGGAGGCTTTTGTAGGTAAAGGAGGCAACTTGAGACCATCATGCTTAGTGAAGTGAGTCAGAAGCAGAAGGCAAAATATCGAATGGTGTCTCTGATATGAGAAACCCAGATCACAATTATTTCATTGAACTTAATGTGGGGAATATGGGAACTGGAGGGGTGGGGAGGGAAGGTTGAAAGGAGGGAGGGGAAGGATTTATAACTTTGCCATGATATGTATGTGCACGAAATGCTCAAGATCAATGTAAACTTTATGTTTTGCACTTACACATGTCAATAAAATGGGAGGACTGTAGTTGGAGATATAGCTCAAAGGTAGAGTACCCCTGTATTCAGTCACCAATACTCTGCAGGAAGAGAGAGAGAGAGAAAGAGAGAAAGAGAGAGAGAGAGAGAGAGAGAGAGAGAGAGAGAGAGAGAGAGAGAGAGCGCATTCCAAGTCTAGCTCTGGCTGAGGATATATCCCAGTGGTTAGAGCACTTGTCCAGCAAGTGCAAGGTTGAGAGTTCAATTCCCAAGCACCACAAGCCAGGCATGGTGGTGCACACCTGTAATCGCAGAACTCAAGAAGCTGAAACAGATGAGCTGTCGTGAGTTCAAGATCAGCCTGGGCTACATAGTGAGGTCAGGACCAGCCTGGACTATACAGCAATACTCAGCCTCAAAAAGCAAATGAATAAATAAATAAATATAAAGTCTAGCTCTGTTTTTCATTCATTCATTATACAAACTTAGGCCAAAGCTATGTCCAGTGGCACAAGCTTATAACCCCAATACTTTGGGAGGCCGAGGCAGGAGAATCAAAAGTTCAAGCCCAGTCTGGGAAACCTAGCAACTTAGCAAGACCCCGTAAAAAGATACTGGGGATGTGGGCTGGAGGAATGGGCATAGTGGTTAGAGTGCTTGCCTAGCAAGCTCAAGAACGTGGGTTGATTCCCCAATAACACATAAAGCTGGGTGTGGTGGTGCATGCCTGTAATCCCAGCTCAGCAAGATTGCCAAGTGTAAGACCAGCCTGGGCTCCATAGTGAATTTAGGACCAGCCTGGACTACAGAGCAAGATCCTGCCTCAAAAATACAAAGAAAAAACAAAGTAAAGGAATAAAGATGCTAGGGATGTAGTACAGAGTGAAGGCCTCAGGACTACATACACTAGGGCCAAGTGCCTGCTAGGTCACAGGGCAATTGTGAGGGACAGGGAAGAAATCTGGAATGATGGTTATTCTCGTGACTAGAATCCTAGACTGTTGCTGATCTGTGTGACTACCACAGCACTGGACACCTTCTTGCTTATCTTGCTTTTTTTCTTTTAAATTATTTTCTTGGGACAAATTCAAAATCCTTTCTCCAACTTTGTGTAGCTGTCAGATCCAAAAAAGCAGGTAGCAATAAATACCACAGCAGCAGAAGCCAGGACAGAGTGGTGGCAGCTCCCCTGCTGGGAGCCGCCTACATGGGGCAAAGGATGACCCACAGCTGCTGCTTCTAGCTAAGGCCTGTGTGCCAGAGATTAAGTCACTGGGAGGGACAGGTTTTCAGTAGGGGAGAGGGAGGGATGGGAGTGGCCAGGGAGGTTCACTCTCTTGGGACTCTTACTTTGTGCTGAGGGAGAGGAGACTTGGTCCTGGTCCAAATGCAGAACACTAGACTTTTCCTGTGGTCTGTTGAGAATAACCCAGAAAGCTCCCATGGGAATTACAGGAGTGAGTTACCGAGGCCTAAATGTTAGGGACGGGGCCTCAGTCCTGGAATCTACTGTGTGAGGAAAAAGTACATGAATCTGAACATGAAGGGGGAAACTGCAGACTAGAGAAAGAGGCAGGAACCAGGATGGGGACTGTCCGCAGCACAGATGTCCGAAGATCCCAGAGTCCTAGAATGACACAGTTTTTCTTTTTTTTTGTATTTATGATCCTGTTATCAGCTAAAACAACCAAGTGTCTGACTTCAAATAAGCCAGGCGTGGTAGATGCACCTATAATCCTGCACTCTGGGAGGATGAAGCAGGAGGATCATCATTTAGCAAGATCCTTACACCAAACAAAAATAAAATAAAAGCGGTTGGGGATGTAGCTCAGTGGTGAGCACTTGCCTAACACACTGGAGGTCCAGGGTTCAATTTTCAGTAGCCCCCCCCCCCCCCCGCCACACACACACAAATTACACCCACACTCGTTACCTTCAGCCCTTGTATATAAGGTACATAGGAAACACAAATGAATTTCCTGTTTAACCTTGAGTCCCCATCCCAACATATCTCACTATGTGTGCATGCAGATTTCAAAATCAGAAGAAAAATCCAGAATACTCCTGTCCCCAAGCATTTCAAATGAAGGAAACTCAGTCTGTATATGTGGTTTTTTTTTTTTTTTTTTTTTCCTATGTGTATTTTTCCAGGGAGAGGACTGGTAGATTTCATCAGATTCTCAAAGAGTTTCATGAGTCAGAAAGAAGATAGAAAAAAAAGGAAAGAGATGAGAGAAGAGACAGACTAAGGTCCTCCTGCACCAGAGCAAGGAACAGGAGCCAGAGGCTGAGGGCAGATCACAGATTTTTCCAGCCAGAAATGTCCTCAGAGGTTTCAAACATCTTCAGCCCAGGCACCCTACGTGCAAATGAAATCACACAGCAAAACTCGATCTGTGGAATAGACAGAAGAAAGAGGGTTGGGAGGGAGGGAGGGGCCCCGGAGAGAGCCCTGAGGAGAGTTTTGTGAAATCGTTAAGTGTCCTTTGGAAAATCCCTAATCTAGCTGCATGAACTCATTTTACATGCGTGAAACTGAGGCACACAAGGATATGAATTGCTGGTGTTGCCCAGCTAGTTGTGACATCACAGGGACCAGAATGCAAGACTCCCTGGTTCCTTATCTCCTTTGCTCTTCTGAGAGAAGGTGAAAATTATCATTTCTGCCCCAAAAGCCCCAGGTGCTTAGTCTCTCCCACAGCCCCCACAGAGGCCTGCCTCCATCTCACAAAATGGTCCCCTTTCCAGTCTCAAGACCTTCCTGGCCTTTCTGGGCACGGCAATGGGGATCTATCTCCCTCACCCTGGACAGGGTTTAGAGGAGGAGCCAGAAGCTGCCTCTTTCCTTGGCTGATGACACCCATCAGGCTGTGTCTCCTCCATCAGGGACCAGGGAGGAGCATGTGAACCCGGGGCCCTGGGATTGAGATGTGCTTGGGGCAGAGTCCCAAGATGTCTCACTTACAAGGATGGAATTTCACGACTTGTGTGTTTTAATTAAATTTTTATTTTTGAGGAATCTTAGCAAAAGTTCCCCCACTCCTGCAGCTCCCTCCTCGTTATTAAAAACCATGACAAGATGAAGGAAAAAATGCTGTCCGAGCAGCCAAAATGAGGCCGTATTTTAGGAAGGATCTGACCACATTGCACACTTGAAACCCACTCCCTGCCTTCGGATGCCGGTTCTGCCCCATGACTCCTCAGATCAGGTTTTAAGTCCGTGGTTTATTGCTTTCTGAGCCTCCTGGGGCTTATAGGATTATTCTGGATTTAATCTTTTAATAATTCTGCCTCCCTCCTGTCTCAGGTCTGGGTCTCCAGCTGAAATCAGCCCGGGTGAAGAAGGTTGCTTCCAGCACTGGTCAGCTGCAGACCGCTGTGCCGTTCCTGGCCACATCTGGGACTTACAAAGATAAAGCTTAAAGTCCTTTCTGAAGCTCTAGTTAGAGGGAGTGGCAGCCCGTGGAAACCCTACGCCAGAGGCCTGGCATATATTAATTACACTCTTTATTCCGCACACAGCTTTGGGAGGGAGGGTTATTTTTCCCATTTTACAGAAGGAGAAACTGGGGCTTCATGATGATAACAAATAATTGCCCAAGTTGATGCAGGTGGCAATAAGTAGCGCCAAGCTTTATAACCTCTCCTGCTATACTTTAGAGCCCCTGCTGTCCAAGTCACAGCAGCTGCCTGGCCTGTCCCTGCTCTATGTGGCCTGTCCTCCCTTCCAGGTAAGTATATGGCTAGACAGGGACGTCCCAGAATGGTAGGAGGGGAGGAGATGCCTTGTTTGGCCAAGCCTCATTGGAAGTTAAAGAGTAAGCAATACCAGGGTGGTTGTGCACCTATAATCTCAGCACCTTGAGAGGCTGAGGCTGGAGGATGACAAATTTGAGCTCAGCTTGGGCAACTTAGCATTTAGTGAGACGCTGTCTGAAAAAGAAAATTTTAAAAGGGCTGGGGGTGTGGCTCAGAGCAAAGACGCTGGGTTCTATTCCCAGTACCCACCCGCCCACACACACATGGATTTCGCCCTCACCAACACAGTCCCCAAGAAAGATGAGCAGTGCCATGCAGGAAGCCAGGCCTTGGGATGGAGGTTGCTTCCATGTGAGAGCCCAGAGGAGCAAAGGAGCCTCACAGAGGTGGCCTCATGTGAACTAGCCTGAAGTGGAGGGATCTGATGTCGGCCAGCGAAGGAGGAATGAGACAATCTCTGAGCAGGGGACATGGCGGGAGCACGGCCCGGGATATGGAAGCCACGGGACACTGAAGACGCTGCAGAGGACTCGGTTCGAAGTTTGGAAGGGGAAAGGTAGTGACAAACATGATTGGACACAGAATGCCAGGGCCCAGTGGTGCTGGCCTGTAATGCCAGCGCTCTGGGAGGCTGAGGCAGGAGAATCCCAAATTGAAACCCGACCTGGGCAATTTAGCAATTTAACAAGATCCTGTCTCAAACAAACAATAAAAAGGAGCTGGGACTATAACTCAGAGCGATAGTCCTGTAGTTAGTCCCCTGTACCAGAAAAAAAAGAAAGATTGAAAGAAACAAACATAGGAGGAATCCAGTGACAAAATTACAACAGGTGTAACTAGGGATCTAATTGGTTTGTGTTCGGGATTTATGAAAGGGGCAGCCCTGCCCCCAACACCAAGTGCCTGAAGAATAGGTAGGCTTGCAAAGTGGACAACAACAAAAAAGAATAGGAAAAAAAAAAACTGATTCAGAAACTGGGAGCAGAATCAGTAATGCTCATCTCTAATCCCAGCCCTGAGGAAGGCTGAAGCAGGAGGACCAGAGCGATTCTGTCTGAAAATTAAAAGAAAAAAAAAAATGGCTGTGGCTGTAGCTCAGTGGTAGAGTGATCCTGGAATAGGATCACTACTGGATTGTGGGGGTGGAAAGGGGTCTGGGGACTGAACCCAGGACCTTCACCCAACTCTACATCCTCCGCCCTCATTTTTATTTCAAGACAGGGTCTCATTAAGTTACCCAGGCTGAGCTTGAACTAAAGAGTCTCCTGCTTCAGCCTCCCAGAGTTCTGGGATTATAGGCTTGTGCCACCAGGCTCAGCAGGGGAATTAAAATAAGTAAATAAACAAAAAAAAAAAAAACGAAGGAGCAGCCCAGCATCCTGTGTTTAACAAACCCTCCAGAGGATTCCCGATGCCAGCTAGTGTTTAAAAATCAATGAGCTCTAGTTTCTTCCATTTGCCTGAAAAAGCCTCCACGCTATTGGACTTTATTGATGCATAGTATGCCATTGTGTATAAATGCCACATTTTGTGTATCCACTGGTCTGTTGATGGGTATTTTGGTGCCTTCCATATTTTTGCTGTTGTTAGTTGTGCTGCTATGAACATGGGTATACATATATCTCTGTTATATGTTGTTTTGGTCTCTTTTGGATGTATTCCCAGGAGGGGTGTCGCTGGATCGAAGGGGATTTTATTTCTAGTCTTTTAAGAGCTCTCCATACTGCTTTCCAAAGTGGTTGTACGAATTTACATTCCCACCAGCAGTGCAGGAGGGTTCCTTTCTCCCTGCAGCCACACCAGCACTGATTTTTATTTGACTTGTTGATATAGGCCATTCTCTCTGGGGTAAGATGGTATCTTAGCGTTGTTTTGATTTGCATTTCTCTTATAGATAGAGATGTTGAACATCTTTTCATGTGTCTATTGGCCTTTTGCATTTCTTCATCAGTGAACTGTCTCTTCATTTCATTTGCCCACTTTTCAATAGGGTCCTTTATTTTGGTTGGCTTACTTTTCCTTAGCTCCCTGTATATTCTAGTTATAAGCTTCTTATCTGAGATGTTAGTGGTAAATATTTTTTCCCAGTCTGTTGGATCTCTTTTTACAATGTTGATAGTTTCCTTTATTGTGCAGAAACTTTTTAGTTTGACAAGATCCCATTTGTTAATAATGGGGATAATTTCTTTTGCTCTTGGTGACTTGTCAAGAAAGTCTTTGCCTACCCCTATGTCTTTTAGAAATTTGCCTACTTTGTCTTCTAGAAGGCTTAGGGTTTCATTTTTAATGTTTAAGTCTTTGATCCATTTTGATTTGATTATGGTGCATGGTGATAGGTGTGTGACTAGATTCATTCTTCTGCACGTGGATGTCCAGTTTTCCCAGCACCATTTGTTGAACAGGCTGTCCTTTTTCCATTGTATGCATTTGGCCCCTTTGTCAAAGATTAAGTAATTGAGGGTATTTGGGTTTGTCTCTGATCCACTGGTCTATCTGGCTATTTTTGTGCCAGTATCAAATCATCATGCTTAGTGAAGTAAGTCAGAAGCAGAAGGTGAAACATCAAATGGTCTCTGATATGAGAGACCCAGATCACAACACCTATGGAACTTAAGACCAAAGACAAAGTGAAAGAAGGGAGTAGGGTGGGGGACGAGGGAGGGACAGGTGGGTAGAGGGAGGGACAAAAGGAGAGTGGGAAAGCCCTTGTCACCTTGACAAGATACGTATGTGCACAAAATGCTCAACTCCATTGTAAACCTTGAATTTTGCACGTATAAATATCAATAAAATGTGGGGAAAAAATAAAATATTCTGTTATTCTGGTGTGACTCTAAAAAAAATCAATGAGCTACAGGAACACGAAGAAGAGAGTGGTACTGAACTCCTTCTGGAGTGATCAGGGAGGGCTTCCTCGAGGAGGAAACTCCTGAGGTAACCAAGGATCCCGATACAGCAGTAACACAACATCCCTGGGAGAAGAATCTACCTGCAAGAACACAGAGTGAGGAGTCTCAAGGAACTCTGGGAGTGGGGAGGGCGCCCTGGCAGGTGATTGGCCAGAAAGGAGCAGAAGGACTCCAAGATTTCAGAACAGCTGAGCAAGGAAGGCAAGAGAGAGCAGGCATGGGGTGGGGTGGGGGAGCCAGGCAGGGGAGACACCGCCGCCTCCCAGGGGCCCGGAAGCCCCCCACCTCGCCCGAGGCAACTCCTCAGGCTGGTTAAGCAAGCAGCATGATCTCATGTGTTATGGCTGCGAAGACTTGGGGGAGGCCAAATCCGGTGTTTGTATTGAAATTAATTGGGGGCTCCATGGATGATGAAAGCTTTGAGGAATGCAGGGCCCCCCAAGTGATCCCTCAAACAATGGTGTCACTTTCGACCACCAGAGACCCCCAGTGGCCTGCATCTGCGTGTCTACAGCCTTTCCTTATAAAATAATAATTATAGACAGATAGGAACGCTTAAACACCAAGCAGATACCCACAGGGATTTGAGATGCGGAGGCCTCAGAAAAGCGCCCCCCCCCCCCCCCCCCCCGCCCCAGCACTATTTTTAGCCTAGGAGGCTGGTGCCCCATTTTACCAGGGCAGCAGCTTGTCAATCAGGAAAATCCCCCGCTCACCCCCATCCCTGATTTATGGTGGTTCAGAGGGGAGATGCTGCCAGGAGCGGACCGGGGCCAGGAAAATTTCATCTGTCTGGAATCCGACAGGAAAAAAGAGGCCTGGAAATTTCAGAGGAAGCTGGGATCTGGGCCGGTCGCAGCGCCTCTGTTTGTGTTCGTTCAGCTGGCTCCTGTTAGCAGTTAAGGGTCCGCTGAGGGAACGCGGCCGGCCAGGTTTTTCCGTCTTTCCAGAACCTTGAGCTTGATCCCAGGCAGCAGCTGCTCCTGCGACCTCCGACCCCAAACAACAGGAGCCTTCACCAGGTTCCCGCAGCCGCTCAGCCCCAGGCTGTATCTTTAATCAACATCTTTGGGGATTTTTTTTTTTCTCTCTTCTCTTACTATGAAAAGTGATAGCAAAGTGATTCTATCTTTCTGGTTGTTTATTTAATCAGACATTTAGCACACTCAAGAAGCAGGTTCAGCGCGAAAACTAATTAATTCAATTCAGTTTTAATTTCCTCCCCCAGAATGGCCCAGGTCTCCCAGGGTGGCCTTCTCCATCATAATCTCCACGGCCGGAGCACCAGGAATCCCTACCCAACCCCGCAAACCCGGTGCTAGGAGCTGTAAAGGAGGCCAGGGATTAGAGTTCTGCTCAAAATCTTACTGCGTGGTGAATCCTAGAGGGATAAGGGAGAACAGGACATGCCACCCCAAAGTCTGGCCATTTGGCATTTAAGAAAACTGCAGAAGTGAAAAGGATTTCCTGAACCCCTGGGGCTTATCATAAAAGAACTCTCTGATCTTTTTCAGGTGCAGAAGTGCAGGCCTGTAATCCCAGCTACTCTGGAAAATCACAAGTTCAAAGCCAGTCTGGACAACTTAGCAAGACCCTGTCTTGAAGTTTAAAAAATAAAGATGGCAATGTGAGGCATGCCGGCACATACCTATGATCCCAGCACTCTGGGAGCCTAAGGCAAGGAGACGGGCCCAAGTTCAAGGCCAGCCTGGGCTATGTAAAGGAACCCAGTCTCAAAGAAAAAAATTTTTTAAAAAAGGAGCTGTGTATGTGTGTGTCTTTGTGTCTGTGTGTCTGTGTAGATGTAATTCAGCATAGAGTGCCTCTGGATTCAAATCCCAGTATGGCAAAACCAAAACCAAAGCAAACAACAACCAAAAATAAAACTTCTGATCTTCTCTCAAGAAGTCCTAATAATACTCATTCCCAAGTGTCACTATCCCCAGAAGAGAGTGTTGCCATAGAGCCAGTGCTGAGGACTATGTGAGGCCTTTGTGTCTCATGAAGTCAAAGAATGAAACTGAAACCAGGTATGGTGGCGAACCCCTGTAATCCCGGCACTCGGGAGGCTGAGACAGGAGGATTGCCCTGAGTTCAAGTCCAGCCTGGGCTCCACAGTGAATTCAGGACCAGCCTGGGCTGCAGAGCAAGAACCTGTCTCAAAAAAAAAAAAAAAGAAAGAAAGAAAGAAAGAAAGAAAGAAAGAAAGAAAGAAAGAAAGGAATTAAACTGTGGATGAAGAAAGGAAGTTGCAAAGTGAGTAGTTTATTTGGAATGACAAGGACAGAAAAATAGAAGCTTCTTCTAGCCAGAAGGGACCCCGAATAGAGTTGCCAATGTGGCCGCGGGTCTAGGGCTTCTAGGTCTTGTATATACGTGTGTGTATATACATATATAAAGTTGAAGAGGGGAGTAATTTTATTAAACAGCCCAATTGCTAAGACCTTCCACTCTTATGGCTTTTGCTGCTATTTATTAAACAGCCTGGTGCTGTTCATGAATAGCTGCAGGGAGTGGTGTCCTGGTCACCTGCAAATTGAGTTATAGCCAGATGCTCCGTAAATTCTTCTTGGCAAGCGGGTGGGGAGAGCAGCCTTGTCTTTAGCTGCCTATCATCTGACTCAAGAGAATCGAAGGGGCTGGTGGATTAGCACAGAGAGATCAGAGCACTTGCCTAGCAAGCACAAGGCCCTGAGTTCGATTACCTAGAACCACAAAAGCTGGGTATGATGATAGGCTCCTCTAATCCCAGCACTCAAGAGACTGAGACAGGAGATTGTTGTGAGTTTGAGGGCAGCCTGGGCTCCGTAGTGAGTTCAGGACCAGCCAGGACTGTAGAGTGAGAACCTGACAAAAAATAAAGAAGGAGAGAGACAGACAGACAGACAGACAGAGAGAGAGAGACAGAGACAGAGACAGAGAGGGAGAGAGAGAGAGACATGGAGAAGACTGAACAAACAGGCCCTGCTACAGACCCCAGACTCCCAGCTTAGGGTGTCTTGTTAGATTGCACACCTTTGCCCACTCAGGCTTCTGCACAACTGTCTACTCTCCATCCAACTGCTGTACAATTACACAGCTTTCTCTGTTTCTTTGGGTCTTCATTTCACATATAAAGTATTTCATGTCACATTACACTTACTAAATAACTGCATGCTTTTCTCCTGTCTGTCTTGTTATCAGGGCCCCAAGCTATCGTGGTTTGGATCTGGAATGTCCCCCAGAAGCCTCGTGTACTTGGCTGTTATGGATTATCTATGGAACCATGGGCTGTTAGGAGATGGGGGCCTGGGCTGAAGGGGTGGATTATGGGCATGTGGGGGATTATAGGTGTGTGGTGGAAGACAGGGGTGTGGCAGATTATAGATTACAGGCATGTGGGTTAGGTTATAGATTACAGGTGGGGGGAGGGGGGTTGAACCTGCAAAGGGCAGAACACTGAAGTTGGACCCAGAAGGGGCAGATCACTGGGACAGGGCCTGGAAGGATATATGCTACTTCCTCCCTTCCTTCTGGGACTTGGCTTCCTGTTTGCAATGCTGTGAGGAGCTGCCTCCACCTCTGCCTCTGCCATGTGCTTTCACTACTGCTGGTCTGAGACCTTCTGAAACTGTGAGCTAAAACAAACTTTTCCTCCCCTAATTTGTGCATGTTGGATATTGGGTCACAGCAACGATAGAGGTTCTGAAACACAAACCATGAACCTTGTGATGAATGAAGAAAAGATTCATTTTTCTCCTGTATAGCAATATCCTTCTCATTCATTCATTCACTCATTCATATGCTCATTCATTTTCTAGCTATTTTGTATTAAGAGGACAGGAATTAGGGATGGTGAGCATAAAAATCAGGCATGATGTGCCTTCAAGGAGCTTGGTGAGGTGGCAGATACAGACCTGTAAATAATCAAACAGAAAGGAAGAAATGAAATAAGTAAGGTAAGCAGGGAGGGGTCCCAAAGTGCATGGCAAATTCCGGGCTAGCTCAGAGGCAGTTGAAGGAGGGCATCCAACAAAGGAACTATTCGCGTTGAGACAGGCAGGGAGGAAGGAGGCCAAGCGAATGCCCCAATCATGAGAGGTTTGGTTGAAGCTGCAGAAGAGGACCTGAGGCCTGGGCTGGCTCAGGAAGGTGGTTTGTTCTACTGAAGAAAAAAATCATTCATGACTCTTATTTGAGATGGTGAGGAAGCTTCTGTTCAAGGGACTGTGCTACACTGGAGTCTTCTAACAGGGAAGAGAGATGGGGTTCAACTCCAGGTACAGTGAGGACAAGTGGAGATTTGTAGCCAAGGAGCAAGATAGGGCCGGCAGAGGGAAAGTTATGAAGGGGAAACATCAGAGTATGGGGAAATCTTGTTGAAGGCAGGTCATGGTGATGAAATTTCAAGATAAGGAGGAATTTGGTAAGGTATCAAGGATGGGTGATTTTTGATAAACTGACCCAGAAGGATTCTTGCTACAATTGGACTAAGTGGCCCAAGGTCAGAGCCTAAGATCAAGGTCTAATCAGAAAAGAGGATCCAGGGAATTGTGACTTGAGTTCAGCCAAGGAAAGGAAATTTGTCATCTTCAGGGTACAGGGACTTTGTGGTGAGGATACTGGGGAAGTTAGACCAGGAACAAAGACATACAATGCACATGTTGTCTCGGAGCCCTCATCTAGAAGTCAGGTGTGGAAGTTGGGATTCAGAGAGGTGAGGATGGAATCACAGGGATCAGTCAGAAGAGGAAAGAGGGGCTGGTAAATAGGGCAGTGAGGATAAAAAGGAGGACCGGGTTGAGAAGATATGGAGGATCCCAATTTTGTTACATATGGTGGGGGCTTGCCACAGCTGAACACAAACACCTGTGGGTAAGGGAGGTATGATTTCCTAAAGAAGCCAAACTAAAAACTCATGCCACAGATCTGAAGGTCAGAAAGCATTCAGACCCACAGCTGCTTCATCTAGGTTATTTGGGGCTGTGGTCAGCCAGGGATCCAGGGGGAAAGAGTCCCAGGAGCTCAGGCCTGGCCTGCAGGTACCCATCTTTGGACCCAAGGTTTCTAGCACACTGATCAAAGGCCCTGCAAGACCAGTAAAGTACTTGCCTCAGGTGCACAATTTAAGGAGTACCTCAAAACTCAGAAACTAAGGTAGATAACATCTTAATGCAATTACTTTTTAAAAATCAAAATTAAAACAATAATCCATGATGAACACAATCAAAATTTCAGAAGACTTTATCAAGATGGCAGCAAAAGTGAAGAGAGAGGCTCCTACCTGGCCCAAAGTCAGAATCAAAGCAAAGACATTGAAGAATGAGATGAGAGAGCTGAAAGGTGGCCATAAAAAAGAAAATCCACATCAACTACCTTTTAGTGGTCCAAGATGCTACAGTCCCAGGAGCAACAAAAATAGCTTTAGAGCCTCCTTGGAAGAAACTGCTTGGCCACAATGCCATCAATTCCCTCCGACCACGGAGTCCGCTCTCAATAGAAGACAAGACACTGTGTATGTTGTGGGACATCAAAGTCAACAAACTCCAGATCAAACAAACTGGAAAGAAGCTCTGTGACATTGATGTGGCCAAGGCCAACACCCTGACAGGCCCAATGGAGAGAAGAAGGCACACGTTCAACAAGCTCCAATTGTGAGGTTTTCGATGTCAGCAGCATTGGGATCATCTAAACTGAGTCCAGCTCGCTGGTTCTTTTTAATTTTCTTTACCATAAGAACAATTTTAACTTTTCGAATTAAGATCCAACCTTACTCTCAGTACCTGCTTCATCCATCTCACCTTAATCCCAGCTCCTCGTCCAATCAAGTTTTATTTTATAAAACAAGCAGCTGACCTACGTGTGGTAGTTTACTGATATTGTTAAATTTTTGTGTTCTCCACTCACCCCCCAGCGCTGGGGATAGGCCTCCAGCATTCTAGGCAGGTGCCTTACCACTGAGCTGTGTGTCGAGCCCTAAATTTTATTCCTCTTGGGCACTGTCGTTTACACTGGGGCCTAGGGAGAGTGCCTCACTTCCTTTGCCAATGAGGCCCCTTCCTGGAATTCAGACCCCAGGGTGGACACCAATACCCTGCAGAGAACATGCACACAAAATGTAGCTGGAGATTACCCTGTACCCTGTAGGCTCCACGCTGGTGAGCACCTCCTGCTACCCATACTCCTATCAGTAACCCCACTAAACTCACTGCTTGCCAAGTCCACTTTGGTTGTAGTTGTTATTTTGGTCTGTCAGCTGTGCCCTCCCTGAGATGAACAGTTCGCGGCAGGAGGTGATGCAGAGTAGGGCCTGGAATTCTGGACAGTAGCATTGTGCCAGACAGAGGGACAAGCACGTCCAGGCAAGGACCTGCCTATGCTACAGCAGACTCTGAGAGAGAATGGCTGACTGGAGGCCAGGTGGTGCGCAAAGAAAGCAGCGGGGACCCAGGGGATGGTGAGAGACGTGGTGTAGGGAGTAGAGGATGCGCTCCAGCGCAAACCTGCTGACTCCCCAGTGCGTGTTAGCTTGTTCGGGTACAGTGACCAGGTGCAAATGATGAGCTCAGAGCTCAGGGAAAGCTGAGGCTGATGACAGCGCTGTGTGGGCAGAGGACCCATGGGTCCCACGGACTGCCCCAGGCAGGAGGGCAGCGAGAGAAGAGAGCTGGAGGTGTGAGGTTCACACAGGAAGGATGTGAAGCATGAGGAGACCACGGGGCAGCTGGGAAGACAGGGAGATGGAAACAGCACCACCCAGGAGACCAGGAAAGCGGGTGAACTAGCAGAGAAAGAGGCCTTCTGGCCAGCAAACAGGAAGGACAATGACGGGACGGGAGTAGCTCAGCTCTTGTTAGAGCACTTGCCTAGCAGGCAAGGGAAAAAAATGGCTGGGAGTGCTGGGGTCATAACTCAGTGATTAGAGTGCTTATGAAATGTGAAGCCTGGGTGTTGGGGACCTCACGGAGGCGGAGGCGGGAGAGCCTCAGCATCGCAGACCTGGCAGGGTTCCTTCCTACAAAGAATTATTTACTACCTGAACTTTAAGCCTAAACCGGATGTTTTTCCTCACACCTTGGTCTGCTCTTAACAGGCATTGATAGGGAAATGTAGAAGCACACCTTGGTCTGCTCTTTGCTCTTGCTGAGCACGGATAAGGGAATGTAGAAGCTGGTAAACAACTGGGGTATAAGAGGAGAACCTGTAAAAAATAAAGTGTCTTTTGCAGTGTCCCTTGCAAGAGTCCATGTTTTTTATTTTTTAATCCGCACTCTCCCACTCGAGCACCCGTTGACTGGGCTCGGTCACCCGGGTTCAATCCCCTGACACTACAGCATGGTAATGCATGGTAGTGCACACCTGTAATCCCAGCACTCGGGAGGCTGAGGCAGGAGGATTACCATGGGTTCAATGCTAGCCTGGGCTACATAGTGAGTTCAGGACCAGCCTGGACTACAGAGTAATATCCTGTCTCAAAAAAAAAAAAAAAAAAAAAAAAAAAAAAAAAAAAAAAAAAAAAAAAAAAAAAAAAAAAAAAAAAAAAAAAAAAAAAAAAAAAAAGAAAGAAAAGAAAAGAAAAGAAAAGAAAAGAAAAGAAAAGAAAAGAGAAAAGAAAAGAAAAAGACGAAAGAAAGAAATTAATTCTGAGAAGGAGAAGATGGCCGTATCTGGAAGAGACAGAGGCCAGGCAGTGAAAAGGTGCATAGATTTCATAAGTAAAAGATAAATTAGGTTTTGTGTTTTCTGTGAATTTTTTTGAGACAGGGTCTAGGCTGGTCCTGAACTCACAGCAATCCTCCTGCCTCAGTCACCCTCCTAAGTGGAGGGATTACAGGCATGCGTCACCATACCCAGCTAATAGTTATGTGGTGCTGGGAATAAACCCCAGGGCCTTGTGCATGCTAGGCAAGCACTTTAACCACTGAGCTATGCCTCCAGCCACATCCCATTTGAAGTATTATGTTTTGAGACAGGTGTTCTTTGTGTAGCTCAGCTTGGCCTCACACTTGCAATCCTCCTGCCTCAGCCTCCCAGATGCTGGGATTACAAGCATGTACCATCATGCCCAGCTACAGGAGGGTTTTAGATAGAAAAGAAAGAGTCACGTAAAGGGCAGTCCCAGCCAGGCTGCACAGAGCTCATGGTCAGGCCCCAGCCTGCGGGGCAGCCTTGCTAACCTGGAGGTTTCACACCCATTTGGTTTCCCACACGGTGCTTACGCTTACGGGTCTCCCTCACAGCCTCAAGACCTGTTTCACCCACAATCTACAAATGTTGTGTGGGAAACTCATTCTTCAGCAGGCTTAAAGATCTAGAGACTCTCTCACTGTATGAAGGACGCTGGGAAACCAGCAACATAGACCTATCTACTCTGATTGGGCCATTTACCTGCAAGGACCTGGGACCCGCTCAGTCACCTGGAATAAAGGGGAGTTCGTGGCAAGGATATGGATAGTCAGGGGTCTGTAACCCGAAAGAGAATGGGAAAGCCCCTGAGGAGGATGGCGGCTCAGCCCCTCCTGTGGTGGCTCTGCGCTCTGAGCATGGGCTCTATCCTCCTCTCTCCTCCTGCCTGCTTCCTCCACTCCGGAATTTCAGAGCCCTTGGAGCTCTGTCTCGTGGGAGGCCTTGGCCTTTCCTCTTTCACCTCCCAGAATCCCCTTCAGCTGGGAAACGCTGTCCTGGAGGGAGCAGGCTTTCTCTGAGGTGCCTCTTTCCATAGGAAGAGGTGACCCAGGAGCTGGCCAGGCCCAGAGATGAGCACAGATGGCCTGCTGGTGACTGACCCCCAGAAATCTATTTAAAGGGACAACCCCTGTTCACAGTCACCACCATCCTCCAGGAGCCTCAAGCGCCTATTTCTTCCTCTAGCTCAAAATGCTACTGAAGGCTCAACCTTCTGGTCTCTCACTTAGATAACGGCTCCTGTGTTTCTCAAGGTTAATGAATTTGTATGCTTTTCCTCCCACTAATCTATTAAAGCACCCCCCCCCCCCCGCCGACCCCCTGTTTTTGAGACAGGGTCTCTCTCTGCAGGCTAAGCTGGTCCTGAACTTACTATGTAGCCCAAGCTAGCCTCAAATTCGGGGTAGTCCTCCTGCCTCAGCCTCCTGAGTGCCACCACACCGGGTTTATGTGGTGCTGGGGAATCGAACTCAAGGCCTTGCCCTTTCTAGGAAGTATTCTAACCCTTTCAGTTACACCTCCAGCCCTATCCAGTTTATTTTATAGATTAAAACGATCAAATCTTGGGAGAAAAAAGTGAAAATGCAAAACTTCCCTACAGGGTTAAATGCCCCCCCTTGCGCCAATCAAGCAGCAGGTAGAGACCCCGGACACTCCCACCAGGTAGCCCACACTTCCCCACAGCGGCTGGGCCCGGGTGCACAGGGCCGTACTGCAAAGTGCGTCTAGCATGATAAAACTATGACCCTTCCTAAACCACCCGCCTCATTGATACTGTGAGAACTGGGAGAACAAGTGGGGACACACGGCAAGGTTTCAACCCACCATGCGAGGTTTCCTGAGGTAGCCCCCAAGGGCCGTGGAACTTTGGCCCGATCACCTAGTGATCAGGAAGCGCATTTACAGCAGCGAATTATAAAGAATGCAAAGGTAAACGTCCCTCTCCCCCACTACATCAATATGGTTCCCTCCACCTCAAGGCAAATGGCTGCCCCTTACTGCACTGGCTACCGTGAACTCAGCAGATGCTGCGCCCCCTCTGCCCCTGCTGTGCTCTCTTCCCCTGTTAGGCCACTTTGTGTCAACTTCGCCAGGTCTCTGACTCCAGCAAGCACAAGGCCTGAGCTTGGAAGCGTGACCTGTGGCCTCAGGCCTACTCCGCAGGGTGTCCTGTCCCCAGCGAGGCAGGACTGGGGCGGCCTCCTGGGCTTCTCCACCCTCAGCCGCCTTCTCCCTCTCCTCTCCGGCTGTCAGCCCAGCCCTACTAGGAAACAGCCTGAAAAAGACTCCCTCCCAGAAGCCACTGGCTGTCCTTCCAAACGCAATTCCAAAACCAAATGCCTTACCTCCCACATCCTCCCGCAGGCCCCCTCCCCCTGCCCCAGCCTGCCCACCTCTTGGAGCAATCAGAGCCAGAAATGAGCCAGAGCGGAAGATGACATCAGCCGACCTTGTTCTGAGACCTGCACACCAGAGGGGAGCCGGGCTACAAGACAGGGCCGAAGATCAGGGACCTTAACTGACCCCTCAGCCCACCTGCACGCTGGCTTCCTCTCCCTGCCCCCCCTCAGCCTCCAAAGACTCGGCTCCACAGGAAGGTCCTGCCTTCCTTACAGCAGGGCGGAATGTTCGCCCCTGTCATTAACAGACTATCCGGTAACATTTTAATTGAAAAGTTAACTCTAGATCTTCCGGTTTACCAGGAATACCGGCAAAACCGTGACTCACTGGGATGCTGTAAATAGATACACATCTAAAAAGATGGAGAAGCAAATAGAAAGACTTGGACCAAAGAAACTAGGGAAGCCCAGGACATATGCTGCTCACAGTGGTTAGAACACTTGCCTAGCAAGCGCAGGCCCTAAGTTCAATTCCCCAGCGCCACATAAAGCTGGGTGTGGCGGCACACCCCTGTAATAAATACCAGCATTCAGAAGGCTGAGGCAGGAGGCTTGTGTGAGTTCAAGGCCAACCTGGGCTACAAGGGGAGTTCGGGACCAGCCTGGACTATGGAGTGAGATCCTACCTCTTAAAAAAAAAAAAAAGTGCTCCTCTCCCCATAGGAAAGGTAACAATATGCAAGAGAGCCCGGAGAGCTACAAAAGAGAGCCACCAAAGATAACCAGTGATGATGTTTCCCACCTGTTTGGCAGGGAGAACCTTTATTCTTACCCAGATTAGTTGCTAGCACGATTTATTGTTGTTGTTCTCTCTCTCTCTCTCTCTCTCTCTCTCTCTCTCTCTCTCTGTGTGTGTGTGTGTGTGTGTGTGTGTGTGTGTGTGTGTGTGTGGTCCTGGGGATGGAACCCAGGGCTTCATGAATGCTAGGTGAGCACTCACCGCTGAGCCACACCCCATGCCAGTACATTTTTGCCTGTTTAAAAAAAACTGGGTATTGAACCAAGGACCTCGCACTGAGGGCTTCATATTTTTTGTTTGTTTGTTTGTTTTGAGACTACTTCTCGCTCTGTACTCCAACTGGTCCCAAATTCACTATGTAGCCCAGGCTGGCTTCGAACTCACAGCAATCCTCCTGCCTCAGCCTTACTATTATGAAGATTACAAGCATGCACCACCTAGGGTCTCACTAAATCTCTAAAGTACCCAAGCTGGCTTCAAATTTGTGATTCTCCTGTCTCAGTCTCCCAGAGTGCCAGGGTTACACGCATGCGTGGCCCCACCCAGATTCCAGGCATGAGTTTTTAAATAAAACTCCATATTTAAAATCATACAGGCAAAATAAAATACAATATCTGGGCTAGAGCCTGGGAGAAAAACAGGATTTTAATGAGAAAACTGGTAAATCCCAATGAAGATTAGAGTTTAACTGCAGTAATATAAAGTTCTAAGTGTTTCTAGAAGTGCCATGATTGTATAAATTGTTAACACGAAGAAACACTGGGTGATAAAAGGTGCATGTGCTATCATTGCAACTGTTCCATACTTCTAAGATTATTTCAAAATTAAACAGTTATTTTTTAATCATATGATTGCTTCTGGCTTCCTGGCCCCCAGCTCCGCCTTCTCCACTCCCGAGTGCTACAAACACAAGATCTTCTCATCAGGGTGACTTGGATGGCTGCTGCAGGGAACCGCAAATAAACAAGGAGGAGCCCAGGTAGGGTGTATGGTTTTGAGCAATTCCCTGCTCAAACACTAAATGATCAGCTCTCTGAACCACAGCCAATACAACAACTCAAAGCCCTGGAATTCCAGATGTCCAAGGTCTATAGGTCACTTGCTTACTCCGGAAGCATTCCTCTTAGCATATACCAAGCAGCATCCCTAGCGCTGTTCTAGATGCCTGGGTCATAGAGAGAAGGTTCACTGCCCTGGAGCTCAGCAGTGCCCTGAGCTCCCAGTTTCCCCAAGTGCCCTCCCTGAGCATCCTCTTCCTTCCCACCAGCCCTCCCAGACCCAAGCCTGAAGGCCTAAGGGTGGGCAGAAGCTGGAATGGGATGTGGGAAAGAGTGCTGCAGGTTCAAAGACCCATAAAAGGATCGAGGGAGGTAGCTGCAAGGTGGCTCAATGGTAGAGTACTTGCCTCACATGCACGAAGACCAGGGTTCAATCCCCAGCATTGAAAAAAAGAAAAAGAAAGCAGAAGACCCAGAGAAACAGGCTTCTCCCCTAAAGAAGCGATGAGGAAGCTAGGTGAGCTCCTGTCACCCGACATGCATAAAGCTTGCTGGCAAACCAGATATGGTGGCTCACCCCTTGGATGGCTGAGGCAGGAGGACTGCCATGAGTTCAAGGCCAGCCTGGGCTCCAGAGTGAGTTCCGGACCAGCCTGGACTACAGCATGAGACCCTGTCTCAAAAAAGAGAGAGAGAGCCTGCTCCTGTTTGCAGGGTGGTGGCCTTCAAGAAGGCTTCACGGGTTATAGTGCCATTAACTAGAGCCCACTTGGTCTTTGTGACCCAAAGATAGCTGCGCTCCATCCTCTAGCTCAGAGAGCTGGAAGTACAGAGAAAAAGCAAGGGGCAATATCAAGTGCTGCAAGCACCATAAAATCATCATCACCATCACCAGTGGGTCCAGGAAAGGGGGAAACAGGCCCCGAGAAGCCTGGAGCTGCTCCTCCATACCTGCAGCCTGCAGGGCCACGGGGGCAGGGGCGTGTTGACACAGCTGGGGAAGAAAGGCTTTGTCCCCGCCTCATTAATCACTTCTGCACAGGAGCTTGAAGAAAGAGCGCCCCAGGGACACTGGAGGGGCTCTCACGGGGCTCCCTGGGGCCGGGGGCCTGGTCTCAGGCCCAGGGGTCCAGGAACAGTCTAAAGAAGCATGGTGACACAGAGGGAGGCTGCCCAGGCCCTGGGGACCCACGGGCTTGGGGATTTCCCAGCCAGGATGTTTGTCGGCAGAGCAGCAGCCTTCCTGCCAAAGCTGGTAACCCCCTAAGCAGTAGTCCCTGGAGAGGCATAGTGCTTTTCTTTCTCGTTGGCCAAATCAGCATCAGCTGTTTGCCATGTGGTTCCTGACCCTCCCTAAACACCCTACCCAGTGTGTGTGTGTGTGTGTGTGTGTGTGTGTGTGTGTGTGTGTGTGTGTTCCACACAGAGGGTATTCTGGAGGCATCAAAGGTCACAGAGGAGAGATGAACCATTCAAACCAGATAACTCTGCTCTGAAGGCAGGAAGGCGAGGATGGGGTGGGGGGTCAGGGGACCTGTTCTTTCATCGCTGTTATTCACACCACAAACACTTAAAGGAATGCCTACTATGTGCCTGGCACTGTTCTAGGTGCCTGGGTTACAGAGAGAAGGTCCATTTCCCCCGGGCTCACCAATGCCCTGAGTCCACACCCAGTTTCCAGAAGTACCTCCCTGGGCGGCCTCTTCCACCCAGAACCAAGCCTGAAGCCCTAGGGTAGGCTGGAAACCAGGAACCCCCTGGAGTCCCTGTCTGTGTGCCCGCTCAGATTTCATCTTGAACTCTTAGGCCAGCAGGCGACCCGTGGCCCAGGGTCCCTCCCCTGGGGTGAACAGGGAGCTCCACCTTTCCCTTGCGTTCTCCCACTCCTTTCTCTTCCCCTCCTGGTTCTCCTTTATTCCTTTTCCTCCTTCCCTCCCTCCCCCCTTCTCTCCCTAGCCGCTTTCTCTCTCCCTCTCCCCCTCCCCTTCTTCCTGTCTCTCATCTTCCTGCCCAGGAATCAGACCCCAGACAGTACCTAGGAAGTCTGCGGCCTTGCCTAATAGAACCATAATAGTCCTCGGGGAGGCGCGATAATGACATCCTCCTTAAATAAAAGGACTTAATGGAGATTTCCCAAATTTGAAAACCACATTTCCACTAGCAGCCTATTCAGCAAGTGACTGTTCTGGAAAGGAACACGTGGGAACCTGCGCCGGGGAGGGGGCGAAGCAGGAGGAGGGCACAGAAGCTGTGTTCTTCAGGGACTTTCCCTGGGCAGGACAAAGAACCTGGGGCAAAGGATACAAACCGTAGAGGGGGACCTTCTCGGGCCTTCCACCCCACCCTGCCCAGGCCGGCCCCTGCAGAGCAGAACGTCAGAGTCAGGAAATCCCATGTGACCCTGGGTGAGTTACTTCACCACTCTGAGCCTCAGCCCGCCCAGCTCAGGTGGGTATAGGCCACCTCCCAATGCCACACAATCAAGGATCATGAGAGAATTAGCGTCTGCCTGGTTTCCTAGCAGAGAGCAGGAAACAAATTATTCACAGGCTGAGCATCCTTAAACAAATCCAGCGAGGTCATGGTCCCTGTGACAGAGCCCCCAGACCGGCTAGCCCAGCTGCTCATGGGGTAAAGTTATCAATAAAAAAATACCGGACTGTTGCAGGGTGGGGAAGAGATGGGGGAAGGGATGTCATGATTTTTTCCTTCTCTCTGCCACTACGATACTAATAAATCATAAGTGAGGTGAGGGATGTATACTTTAGACTTGGGGAACTCTGGGATACCACGACAGACCTTGTGAGATCGCCAGGCCCCTCTGAAAATGGAGATGCTAAGACCCAGCAAGCATTCTCAAGCCCCAGTGTCGCTCAGCGCATCCCCAACCTCAGGCCAGAGGACGACATGCTGGGAGTGCACCGGAGAACACCAGCAGGCACTGGAGGAGTCCTCATGGCCAGCGTGGCCCCCAGCTTGCTCAGCGATCTTAGACAAAGCTCTTCCTCCTGCTAGACCTGCACCTCTCAAGGCACAGAACCCTGGGTTTAAATGATTTCTAAGAGAATTCATTCTAAAAAAAAAAAAAAAAATTAAACCCAAGTAAAATTTTCCGTTTTGGGTGTCTCCGCCATAGAAGACGCTGTGTGTTTGCCAGCACTGCCATCTTGTGGCAGTAACACGCAACTCCGGGCGGAAGCCCCTGGCCTGGGCACCCTTAGATCAGCGCCCCTGGGACCTTCACGGTTTGCTCCGTGCGCCCCCAACTCATCCTCACTGTAGAAGGGAGGTGCCGTCTTGTTAGTTGGGTGACTCAGTTCTTAGAAAATCACTCTTAAGCTGGGGCTACAGCTCAATGGTAGAGGGCTCGCCTAGCACGTTCCAGGGGTAGATACAGATCGGACAGATGATACAGTTTGTGCTGGCATGGAACTCAGGGCCTTCAGAATGAAGTACATCTTCAGTGCCCCCTCCCACACCCCCATCTTGCATTTTGAAACAAGACCTTGCTAAGTCACAAAGTCACCCAGGCTGAGCTCAAACTTTCCACCTTCAGCCTCCCAGGGTGCTGGGGGTGATAGATCACCATATCCAGCTACTGTTTTAACAAATCACTTACATACATAGGGCATTTGTTTTTATTTCTGTCTTGGGCTAAGACATAACAGTGCCCATAACAGTGATCTCAGCTAGTCAGGAGCCCGAGGCAAGAAGACTGAATATTTGAAGTCATCCTGGGCAACTTCATGAGATCTAGTCTCAAAATTTTAAAAATAATAATAAAAAGGGTTAGGGATGTAGCTCAGTGGTAGAGTGCCCTGGGCTCAATCCTCAACACAAAAACGAAAAGGAACATGCCGGGAGAACCTAACTTTCAAAATCCTACTTTGTACCATAAATTTACTGCATAACACTATGTACATTGTCACGTTTGATCCTGGAAAAAAAAATCATTTTACACATGAGAAGACTAAGGATCAGAGGTGAAGTGACTTGCTCACAGTCACACAACTAGAACAAGATCGCTCTGAAATTCTGAGAACACTTGCCTGATTCCAAAGTTTAGGCTGCCCCCCCACCTGCCCCAGGAATGAGGGGTACATTTTTCTCAGCTCTATCCGACTCCATCTATACATCCTTTAAGTTGACACAGGTCACTGAGTTGAAGGGGACAATATTTTTCTTTCTTTTATTTGATTTTTATTGTGTAGAGCTGAAAGAAAGGAAGAAAGGCACCGCCAAAGTCCTGCTCTCTGCAGTCCCCTGCCCCAAGCCCGTCCTTGTCCATCTCACAATAATTCCATACAAACATGGCACCTTTGAAATTTACCCCAATGCTTCCACATTTACCCACAATACATCAACGCCACCCATACATCCAAATGTTCTCTCTCTCTCTCTCTCTCTCTCTCTCTCTCTCTCTCTCTCTCTTTTTTCTTTGAGACAGAATCTCACTCTGTAGTCCAGGCTGGTCCTTAACTCACTATGTAGTCAAGGCTGCCCTCAAACTCACAGCAGTCCTCTCGCCTCGGCCTCCCAAGTGCTGGGATTACAAGCATGTGCCACCATGCCTGGCTTATATGGTGATGGGGAATCGAATCCAGGGCCTTGTTCTTTCTAGGCAAATACCCTAAGCACTGGGCTATGCCCCCAGCCCTCCAAACGTCCTCTATCAAAGACACTGCTGAGCCCAATGCAGGATGACAAGCAGTAGCAGTGGCCTCAGCTCCGGAGACACGCTGGGCAGTTATGCACACGCATTATCTTGCCGCTCAGGGGCAGCTTTCCTTCCTTGTCAACTCCAGAAGCAGAAGCTCCGCTAGCTGGCAGGGTGGTGTCAGGAGACGGGGCTTGGGACACTGGCCTTCATTGGCTCTGGCTCCCAACATTCAGGTCAGAGCAGCAGCCTCCAGGTTCATTTCCAGTGGACCATCTTGGCACCCCAGAGTGAGCCCTGGGCCCCCCACCTGCTCACCATCTGGTTTGAACCCATGCACCTCATGTGCCAGTCTGAACAGACAGACACAAAGCAATCAACGCCACATGTGCTCCTCGATACAACCTGGCACACCCAGGGGCCGAGCCAAGCAGCAGGCTCCCAGGATGCCTAAGTTGGGACGGATGGGGACTCCTGGCCCCGAATGAGTTAAAAACCGGCTCTCGGCTCCATGGCTCTGTTCCAAAGGGTCTCCGTTAACACCAGAGGTCTCCTGATATCTCACTCTCTTTAATAGATTTTTCCCATTGACGTCTCAGTTTATTGACTATCATTTCCTTTTCTGCAGGGGTGCTATTTTCTGGGTCACTGATCCAACCAACTTAAAAGGGACTGCATTGATTAGGTTTTATTGGTGGTGACTTGTGCAGAGATGGGCTGACTTGCTCCTACCTGCTAAGGGCTCCTTTGTTTCTCCCTCCCCACCCCCACTCCCTCTGTTGACTTATGGGAGGGACAAAGTTGGGGCACTTGGGTGGTAGCCTTTATGAAGTGACGGGAAGTTCTGGCTCCCTTGCCTCAAGCTCTCTGCAGTATTAGAGTAAAATTCATTTAAAAAAGAGAGAGAGAAGAAAAAGAAGCTTGACACCATAGCACAGAGTACAGGTCTGTAATCTCAGGTACTCAGGAGGCTGAGACAGGAGGATCCGAAGTCTGATACCAGCCTGGGCAACTTAGCAAGACCCTGTCTCAAAATAAAAGGGCTAAGGGAATACCTCAGTGGTAGCACACCCCTGGGTTTGACTCCACATCAGGAAGAAAGAAAGAGAGAGAGAGAGAGAGAGAGAGAGAGGAAGGAAGGAAGGAAGGAAGGAAGGGAGTGGATATTAGTAGAGTTTGAGTAAAGATAGAAGCAAATCCAGCAAGTCACCTGTTCCTTTAGTGAGCATTTACTAAGTATTTACTGCATAAGACCATCATAAATAACACCTTACTAACATCGACAGGGTACAAAACTCTCCCCACTTGATGAAGGCAAGGCTAAAGACTAAGCAAAGAATCCTGCCCCGAATCGCACAATTAACTAGTGGCAAGTTCAAAATACTAAACGCAAGGTTTTCTAACTCCAGAACCTCCATTCTTCCATGCTGCAAGCACAAGAGAATACTCAGATATATGAGGCAAAATCTGTTCAACGGAGTTGTATGGGTGTGAGGGCTGGCGCCTGCAATCCCGGCTACTCTGGAGGCAGAGGCAGGAGGATCACAAATTCAAGCTCAGCCAGGGCAATCTCACAAGACCCTGTCTCAATAAACAGTGAATAAGTACATACACGTGTTTATTTCTGTGTGTGCAGCACTTGCCACTTACAAAGGGACAGGGGAACAGAAAACTGCAGACTCCGGTCACCCCCACCCCAACTTCTGGGAGGCAAAAGCGAGTCTCAGAGATGGAAAATAATGTGCCCAAAGTCATCCACTATATTCACACATGTGCAGGGGACCTGCTGTCCCCAGAGCAAGGCCAGTGTCCTGGAGACTTAGCCAGCGGCCTGCAGGGACATTCATTCCTGCGGATAGCATCTGCTCGGGTGGCTTTGATCCTTCTGTATTCTGGGTCACTGGTCTGACACTTCCCCCCCCACCTCTCTCCTCTCACAAGCATCAAGTCCCCCCCTTTGTCCTGGCCCCACACTGGAATGCCCCACCTGTCCCACTTTTCTCCCTCAGCCTGGGCTAATTGAGACTCAGGTAGACCTTTGTTTGTTGTTTGTTTTTTTGTTTTTGTTTGTTTGTTTGTTTTTTGAGACAGGGTCTTGCTCTGTAGTCCAGGCTGGTCATGAACTCTCGATGTAGCCCAGGCTGGCCTCGGACAATCCTCCTGCCTCAGCCTCCCGAGTGCTGGGATTATGTGCTCACACTCATAGTTTACGTGGTGCTGGGGAATGAAACCCAAAGCTTTGTGCTTGCTAGGCAAGTGTTCTAACTGCTGTGCTATTCCTCTAGCCCCAAGACCATGTTTGAAATGACAGCCTCTGCTACCTAGAGCCCTTCGGAAAGCAAAGTGCCACCAGGTGCAGGACAGCCATCAGTCGCTAGAATCCAGTTCAGCCTCGGTCAGGAGTAGAGAGCGTGTGGTCACATGGTACGTATTTCTAGGGTGACTTTATTTATTTATTTTTATCTTTTCAGACAAGATCTCACTCTGTAGTCCAGGCCAGTCCTGAACTCAATGTTTAGCCAAAGCTGACCTCAAACTCACGGCTAATCCCCCTGTCTTCCGCGTGCTGGGATTACAGGGGTGGACCACCACACCTAGTTTATGTGGTGCTGGGGAACTGAACCCAGGACCTTGCGCTTGCTAGGCAAGCACTCTAGCTGCTGTCCCCTTGCGAGGTGACTTTAGTACATGAAGGATGAGATGGTCAAGGGCTGTGCATCTGCATGTGAGGCCAACAGAGTCCTTCCCGAACATTTGACCTGTGTGCTCACTCGCTCACTCGCTCATTGATTTGGCAAGCTGCACTAGCTCAGTATTTCCTCTGTGGCAAACATCGCCATAGGATCTGGTGACTCAGAGATGAACAAGTCACAGTCTCTACCCGAGAGAAACTCGTAGCTGCGTGGGGGAGACAAGCACATGTGCAAAGCATTACAGCTCAGTGCGGTGAACGCCACAGTCAAGACTTAAGAGACCGGGTGGGAAAGCACCTCATAAAACCAGTGTCTGCGCTGAGGGTTCACTGAGCGGGCCAAGGGTGAGGGGCGGTCCAGGCCATAGGGAAACATGCATAGGCCTGGCCTGTTCTTGGAACTGGAACAGTCAAGTTCAAGGGAGGGAAGGAGGGAGGAGCCCAGAGAGGCAGGCAGGAGGGGGACAGGAATAGGAAGGGACTTAGGGAGCACAGACAGCAGGGTCCGAAGCAGGGAAACAGTCCTTGTCAAACCTAGCCAACAGATGTTCTCTTTTTCCTACTAAGTCCCCACGGGTTGGTTCTCATCCTTGGGGCCTCCATCACTCTTGGGCCACGTGTGAGACACCGTCCCCAGGAGAGGGCGTCTTCCACAGCAGTACTGAAATCACCACATTTATTTCAATCTTCTCTCTCTCCTTCCTTCTCTCTTTCCCTCCCTCCCTCCAAATCAGGATCTGCAATGCAAAATCTATGTTTTGCTTCTTCTAAATAAGAGAATAGACAGGAAGCTTGGCACATTTCAGAGAGAATTCCAGCAAACCTAGAAACAGGGCCTGAAGTCACACTCAACCAGCAGCAGCCAGTAAAGTCAGCCAGTTACTAGAACCCATTGTCTCAACATGAATCTGCAACAATCAAGGGGTGTCTTGGGCTGGAGGGATGCACAGTGGTTAGAGCGCTTGCCTAGCAAGCACAAGGCCTGGATTTCAATTCTCCAGCACATGAGCCAGGCACGGGGGTGCACACCTGTAATTCCAGCACCTGGGAGGCTGAGGCAGGAGGATTACTGTGAATTTAAGGCCAGTTCAGGCTACATAGTGAGTTTAGGACCAGCCTGGACTATAAAGCAAGACCTTGTCTCAAAGGAAAAATAATAATAATCAAGAGATATGCCTTGCGAAGGCTGTTCACTAGAGGGACAGCAGCCAGAGAGGCGGGTCAGCCACTCTACCAAGCTATAATAGGCCATGTTCTACATCCAGGTGCCCACACAGGCCCCTGAAAAATCCCAAATCTGAATTCAAGGAGGGAGAGATAAGGCCCTATTTACAAGTGGTTCTCATATAGTAACACACATTAAAATCCTACCTACTTACACGTATGCATCTCACATGTCATATACATACTACACACACATACACACCCCACCATACCCACACAGAGGCACACACACTCAGCCACTCACATCTACACACTCACATACCTCACACTCACAAACATCCTCCTTCTTCCCCCTTCTGTATTTTTCTCAATAAAATGTTCTCTTCACACACATACACAAAATCTGCCCAGACATGTACAGGGGTGATACCTTTCCCCAGAACTTAATTAGTAAGAACATTATCAGATTATTGCAGGGTGGCTGGGATAAGGGGGTCACCCCAGGAACCCTACATGCCTCCTTCCCAGGTTTACCAATCTTCGGCCTTCTAACAACATTGACTCACTCTGCCTGGATTTGAACTTTATATAAATGGCACCAGAAGTTTACCATGATGCTGTAATGAAATCCGTATCAAGAAACGAGTCACGCCAGTGCCACAGAACACAGAAAACTAGGAAATGAGGGTGCAGCAGAGCGTTTGTGGCGCTGGCTAGACAAGGACGAGAGAGGGCTTCGGGACTGCTGACTCACTCTTCCATTGGCATGAGGAGGACCCATCAGGCAAAACTAGCAGCTCAGAGTAAGGCCAGACTTCCTACAGCTGGACACAGCACCTGGAACCGTGGACTCCAGGACAGCCAGACTCTGCAATCCCAAGCATTTGTTAATAGGCTGAAGCCAGACTCAAGAAATGTGGGTCAGAGTTTCAGCTCCACCACTAACTCCCCATGATGCTGGGGAAGCCACTTTGCCCTTCCGTGCCCTTGCCTCCTCACCCAGACGGTGGGGTAACAGCAGTCATAGCTGAGCTTTTCTGGGCAACTGAGTGCCACACAGACTCACTAACTCCTCTAGATGAGGGCTCAGCAAACTCTGGCCACCACCTGTCTGCACACAGCTTGCAAGCTAAGAATCTTTTTTTTTTTGAGACAGTGTCTTCCTCTGAAGTCCAGGCTGGTGCTAAACCCATTGTGCAGGCCAGCCTGGCCATGGACTCACAACAAGTCTCTTGCTTCTGCTTCCTAAGTGCTGGGATTACAGGCACGCACCATTATGCCCACCTTATGTGGTGCTGGGGTATTGAACTCAGGGCCTTGCGCTTGCTAGACCAGCACTCTAACCACTATGCTATTCCTTCAGCCCCTCATTCTCACATTTTTAAAAATGGTTTGGAAAGAAGTCAAAAGAATAATACTTGGTGACACATGAAAGTTGTATGAAATTCAAATGTCAATGACAATAAATAAAGTTCTCTTGGAACACAGCCATGCTCGTTCATTTGTGTCGATGGTGGCTTCCGGAGTCACTGTGACAGGGATCAGATGGCCCAAAGCCTAAATTATTTATTTCCTGGCCCTGTACAGAAAAAGTTTGCCAACCTCTACTCTGAATCAGACTCTCACTGTTCTCACCTTAAGGATTCTTTTCTGTTTGAGACAGCTCTGTAGCCCAGGCTGGTCCTGAGACTCACCGTGGAGCCCAGGCTGGCCTTGAAATCACAGCAATCCTCCTGCCTCAGCCTCTCAAGTGCTGGGATTACAGGTATGAGCCACTTTGTCTAGCTGGGCACTCTTTTTACTATTCTCCTGGCTGAGAAGCAGGGAAGATAAGTAACTTGCCAGGTGGCCTAGCTGGGGGTGGCAGCAGGCACCTGGTGCAGGTCCAGCTCTCTCAGAGGGACAACTGCCCCCCTACAGAAGACCCTTGGGCAGGCGGCATGGCATCAATTTGTAAGCTGCAGAAAAGTTAACAGCTGTGAGTCTGGCCCTTCCTCTCCTCCTGGCAGGCCTCCGTGACTGAATCTGCACTAGTCTCTAGGACCACAGCACTGCAAATCCTCCTAGACCCAAACCAAACCTCCTGCTGTGATTAGTGAATTTCATCAAACTCCTACCTTGGAAGCAGAGGCCTAAATTGCCCATACTGTCACTCACGACCCATCACCACGACTGGCCTGTGCAAGCCCTGCTTTCGGTTTCATTCCCTCATTCATGCTATTTACTCACTCATTCATTCCCTTTTATCCCCATATCTCATGTCTACAAGTTAGTGTTTATCTTTCTGATTGCTGGGTTCTTGCTGAATGGGTAGTTAAAATTTCACTTGCAAGTAGGTTTTTAAGTTTAATTTCATTTCATGTTTTGGTACTGGGAATTGAGCCCAGGCCTTCACACTGAGCTACCTCCCCGGCCCATTTTTATATTTGATTTTCAGACAGGGTCCCACTAAGTTGCTTGGGCTGGGCTCAGACTTCCGATCCTCCCGCCTCATCCCCTAGAGATCGCAGGCCAGCACCACCCAGCCTGGCTGCAAGGGGGCTTTTTAGTTGCATAAATGGCCTGGGGTCGTATATCTTTGTTTCCTACCTTTTTCCCTCCACAACATCGTTTTACGTTTTACTGTTCTATTAAAGCAGCAGTAAATAAATATTTAAAAAGCATAAAAGCGTACAGCAAGGTGTCCACTGGCCTTCTTTTTAAACCTCAATAATTTTTATTTGTACACAGTGGCCCCTTCACATCTACTGATTTCCTATCCACAGGCTGAGCCAACCACAGAATGAAAATATTTTTTAAAATTGTGTCTGTACTGAACGTTTTTTCTTGGTGTTATTCCCTAAGCAACTATTTACATAGCATTTACATTGCATTAAATGCTGTAAGTAATCTACAGATGATTTAAAGGATACAGGATGTGCCTAGGTTCCACGCTGCACCATTTTACATACGGGATCTGATCATCCATGGGTTTTGGTATCCTCAGGGGGTCCTGGAACCAACCTTAAGGGACAACTGTATGCACCTGTGTATTTACCACCCAGCTAAAAACAGAACATCTGCAGCACCCACATAACATCCTTTGTTCCCTCTCTTTGCCAATCAATCACCTCCTTTCCCGGCCAGAGGTCACCCCTATCCCAGCTCTACCATCACCTGTCAGTTGACTTCATTCTTGAATTTCATGTACATGACACCACACAATAGGCATTTCTTTTACTAAACTTGTCTGGGAGATTTCTCTGTGCTATTGTGAGTAGTGTCCATTTATTCTTATTTGTTTATTTATGTATCTATAATGGTCCTGGAGACTGAGCCCAGGGCCTTCACATTGAACTACATCCCCAGCCATATTTATTTATTTATTTTTTAGACAGGGTCTCTCCAAATTGCCTAGGCTGGGCTTAAATTTGCAATCCTCTTACCACAGCCTCCCACAGTGCTGGGGTTACAGGCCTGCACTACCAGGTCCAATTTAAAGGCATTATTGAAATATTAAATTTATTGGCATTGTTGAAATATCATGTACATACAATATAATTCCGCCACCAGGCCTAGCTAGTATGTCCTTTTGTACTGCTATGAGGCACTAAGGTTTTTGGGGTTTTTTTTTTTTTTGGTTTTGGGGTTTTTTGTTTTGCTTTTTTGTTTTTGAGACGGTCTCACCAGTAGTCAAGGCTGATTTTGAATTTACTGTGTAGCCCAGGCTGGCCTTGAACTCACCGCAATCCTCCTGCTTCAGCCTCCCAGGGCACTAAGTTTTTAAGGCCTTCCCCCATGGCTCTCCACATATCCAGTCTCCTGCTTCTTGCTACTGCCTGGCGCTCCTTGAAGCACCCCGCTTTTAATTTTTACACTGCCCACGGGAGGGACACCCCGTGTCCTCCCATGGGATGCCTCCCGTGCAGGTGCGGGGACCACCCTCCTCCACGTCACTTTGTGGAGCTATGCGTGTATTTCACCGCAATGAGCAACTAGGAAGGGATTGCAGGGCACAGGGAGCGGGCAGGCTGAAACTGGCAAACCCTCCTCCATGTCTGCGGGGCAGAGCAGAGCTGCTCTAGTGATCCTTCCCTGACCCTGGCTTCCCTCCCTCCCCTCCAATGCAGCCTTTCAGCCCGCTCCGCGTCCGCTTTCAGGACCCAGCTAAGCGCTTAGCTTCCTGAACGTCGCCTCAGCGCGAGCCACCCTGCTGCATTATCACAAGACGATAATCAATGAACTGCTAACTCTATTGCAATAAAGGAGCGAGCCCAACCTTATATAATTCTTTTTAATTGTTTTCTCACATTACAAGCGTTTTTTTTTTTTTTTGCTAAACTTATTCCGCCATAAGTTATGTCGTTTAATTTCTCAAAGTGCTAATAATTTAATTGCTTCCTTCCTGCAGACAAAGTGCCTGTACTGTCCTCCCTCCCCAGCGCGGAGATTATAAAACGGAGTTGGCAGGAATACCTAAGAGGGGAGTCTTTTTGGCGGCAGGGTTTGATGGGAAGCAGCTTTCTCAGAAGTCAGTATGTGGGACTGGGAACCTGGCTAGGGACTTCAAAGGGGCAGGAGGCCCAGTTGAGCCAACCCACAGCTTGAGGGGGTTTATGGTAATCCCAGGGGAGGGGGGAAGGGGGAGCCAAGATCAGAGGGTCTGGATGAGGTCGGGAAGGAGGGAACGCCAGCTTCCCTCCCTGGAAGGCTGTCAGGGAAGCTGGGATCCTGGGATCCATCTGCAGCAGGAGGGATTTAGATCAGACTTGGGGACATTCTTGACAGTCAGGACTCTGAGGTGACATGTGACAGCGATCCCACTACAGCCTGTGCTCCCCCAAGTCATTATTTTTATTTTCACACCCACCTCTGAGACAGGTACCATTGCTACTATTTAGAGATGGTGAAACTGAGCCAAAGAAAGGTTAGTTTGCTCAGGCCCCCTAGTTTGCTAGTGGCAGAGTGTAACCATCCCCCGCCAACCAGGGTACTGGGACTCGAACCCAGGGCCTTCACAATGGGTCCCACTAAATTTCTAAATTGTTCCAGCAGGGCTCCTATTTGTGATCTTCCTGCTTCAGCCTCCCAGAGTGCTGGGATTACAGGTGTGTACCACCACCTGGCTCAGAGTAAAATTATCAGTCCAGGGCCGGGCTCTGTGGCACATGACTATAATTCCAGCTATTCAGGACAATGAGGCAGCAAGACAGCAAATCTGAATTTAGTCTGAATAATTTATAGAGACCCTGTCTCAAAATTTAAGACTTCAAAGGGCTGGAAGAATAGCACACAACAGTTAAAGCCCTTTCCTAACAAGCGCAAGGCCCTCAGTTCACTTCCCCAGCACCACATAAACGGGCCGTGGTGTTGCACATTGTAACCCCAGCACTTGGAAGGCTGAGACAGGATGATTGCCTTCAGTTTGAGGCCAGCCAATGCTACATACTGAGTTCAGGATGAGTCTCCACCAGCCTGAGCTACAGAGCAAGACCCTGTCTTTAAATATTTATATTCAAAAGGCTAGGGATGTAGCTTAGCTCTCCCCGAGTTCAACCACCAGGAACTCCTTCTCTCCAGAAAAAAATAAAATTTAGGAGTTAGCGTCCAGAGTTTTATTTCATTTGTCACAAAGCAATGCCTTTGCCACCTGTCTGGGGTGAACGATAGGAAGAGGGGGAGAATACATTCCCAGGGGACAAGAGCAGGGATGAAGGGCTCTTGAGTGCCCTCGAGGTAGTGTCCTCCTCCCTCCTGCCCAGGGTCCGGGTTTAACAGCCCCTCAGCCACCCAGGGACTCCCCATTGTCTCCAGGACCCAGTCCAAGGTCTTCAGCGTCCAACTCCAAGCGCTCGCACTCCCCAGCCCTAACCCTCAAGACCCCAAAGCTGTCACACCCAGGATTTTCTGTCTTTGCAAATGCTTCCTCTTCCTCTTCAACAGGAGCCTTTCTCCTCTCTTGCAAATGAAATTTAATTCATCCACAAGGCCTGGCCCAAGTGCTTCCTCCTCCAGCCTCCCTAAGTGGAAGCCTCTCCATCACACCTCCCAGGACTCCAGGTCAGGTCTTCCAGAGGAAGGAGGGCTCTGCCATACTGCTGCAGTGCCCTTTGGCCCTGGTTCTGGAACTCTGGGCACGTGACTTTGCTTCTCTGTGCACACAAAGTCCTCATCTGGGTCTTTATCTCCTTCTTCTGCTCTCCTGGATGCAGGTGTCTGAGGCAGACCTTGGGTCTCCTGAGAGACACACGAAAAACATTTAGTGTAGCACATGGTGAGTGCGGAAAGAAAAGCTTGCTGTTAATCTTGGCCATCACTCCCATCGCCTAACTATACCTGGCATCTAGTAGTTGCTTAGTAAATGGAATACTGGGGGGCTGGAGGAATAGCTCAGCAGTTAAAGCACTTGCCTAGCAAGCTCAAGTCCCTGAATTTGATCCCCCAACATCACACAAAGCTGGGTGTGGTGGCACATGTCTGTAATACCAAAACTCGGGGAGGCTGAGGCAGGAGGATTGCCATGAATTTGAGGCTAGCCTGGGCTCCATAGTGAGATCAGGACCAGCCTGGACTGCAGAGTAAGAACCTGCCTCAAAAAAATAAATGAATAAATAAATAAAGGATGCCAGATATAGAGCTGTGGGTGAGTGTGTACATGCATGCTTGTGTGTGTGTGTGTGTGTGTGTGTGTATGTGTGTGTGTAGTATGAAGGGGGGTATTGAGGACTGAACCCAAGGCCTTCACTTTGAGCTACATCTCGAGCATTTGAGATCCTGAAATAACCATGAAAAAGCAGGGGCCACAGAGGCACTACTAGCACTCTGGCATGCGAAGATGTACAGCTTGAGGAGCAGGTGTGGATAGACAACACATACCCCTGCTCTCTATTCCCCCTCCCCCCACTCCATGGGACAAGGCAATGTAAGTGGTCCTTAAGCTGTCACATCTCCCTCTAAGGCAGTTGTTGTAAGCAGTTGTTGAAACTGGATTCAAGCAGACAGAATAACTCACTCTGGCAGCACGATCCAAGCAGAGAAAGTAAACTTTGCAACTCCCAGAGGGCGGTCCAGAGGACCCAAAGTCACCAAAGCCCCCTCCTTCCACCCTAAGGACGCCCCAGAGAGAGCAGAACACAGGCATATCGGTGGTGCCTCTGCACAAAGCCATTGGCTGAAGTCTGGGTCCTCGGCAGAAAGTAGCAGAGACAAGGGAGGGTGAGCACCGTGGACGGTGGGACTCCAGGAATCCCGGAGCTAAGCTCTGCTAGCTCAGAGCCTTTCCAGCCTAGAATAGGGATGCACCCCGTGGGATCACTTTCCTCATCCTGGTTGGGAAAAGGTGGTTGACACACACCTCCCCCAGGTTGCCTCTGGTGTCTCAAACTTGAGTTATGAGAAAACGTTATTAATAAACATTATACTACCACTCCACACCCACCTCTTCAACTAAACAGGAAGCGCTGGCAGGTAGAGGCCTGCTTTCCACCTCTGTAAACATCCACCTCCGTGAAGCACCCACTCACTCATGCCCTCATTTGCAAATGTTTGTTAACCATGGATGTAGGTGCCCAGGACCCAGCTTGAAGGCCTAGGCTTGTCCTCTTAGGTGGCAGTTATTAAATCTCCAAACGGGACCCCTGACTGGATTCTCAGATTCCCAAAGATAAAATTTCTTCCACTCAATCCCAGAAGGGCACAGTGTTCCAGCTAGGCATAGTAAGGAGGAGCCAGAGAGCCAGGAGTACAAGGGCCCCACAGAAAATTCACTGGCAGAACCTGCAATCTCTAGGGAAGAGCCTGCTCAGACTCCAGTCAAGGGAATCCCCACGATCCGGACCAGGCCTGAGGCCTGGAGATGCATCCGGGGCCACTGATGCGTGCTGAGCTGGGCACATCTCTCTTCCTGCTGGAATTTCTCACTCAGCTTTGCAGACAGCCAGTAAAGACATCAAAGCCTCAGGCCACTGAGCCAAGATTCCAAAGAGAAAATTCCAAGGCAAGCATCTAAGCAGTTTCCAAGGATCTGGCTCCTCAATTTTTCCTCTTTTTCTCTGTTTTATTTTTTGTTGGTGGTCGGGTGTCGTCTTATTGTTTTTTTGGTTTTTGAGACAAGATCTTGTTTAGTAGTCCAGGCTGGTCTTGAATTGTTTTTGTTTTGTTTGTTTTGAGACAGGGTCTGACTCTGCAGTCTGAACTCCCTATGTAGCCCAGTATGTGGTGCTGGGGGATCAACCCAGGGCTTTGTGCACACCCAGCAAGCACTCTGATGAACTACAGCCCCAGCCCCATGGTTCCTCAATTATGAAAACTCCCTACAATGCCACCATGGAGTCTTCCCCTTTCATTTTCCTGAAACTAATCTCATCTTCCCAGACTCCTAATATCAAGCCTGGAGTACCCCGCTCCCAGTTCCCACCCAATTCCCACTCTCCTCAGTGCCAGCTCCAGCGCTACCTCCTTCTCAGATCCTCCAGTGAGGAGGGTCTCTTTCTTTCTCATGTACACACCCAAGTTCAAGCCTCCTCTGGGTTGTGATTGAGGCTTTGGCTTTTGAAATAATACAATCCTAAATTTATAGGCTGGCCATACCCTTTTCCAGCTGAGCTAAATTCCCTTCCCAGGGCCTGCTAGGCTTCCTTCGGCCCTGCTGGGCCTGGAGACTTCTCCCTTGGGCTGTGCAACCTTCATGTGGATTTCTTGTGTCTAAATTAGGTCCTTCTTTTGCACTGACAACATGGCTTGTGAAACTTCTGTGTTGTATGGTACGAGGAGCTGTACACAGGGCCTTCAATCTGACCTATATCCTGAGCTCCCTTCTTTCTTTCGAGACAGGGTGTTTGTCACTAAGTTGCCCAGGCAGGACTCAAATTTGTCATCCTCCTGCCAGAGCTTCCCAGATTACTGAGATGACAGGTATGTACCTCCACCTAAGGCCTGTCTTACTTTTTCATTGCTGTGACTCAATACCTGACAGCCACAAACTTAGGTGAGAAAAGGTTTATTTTAGCTCACAGTTTCAGAAGGTCACAGGTCATTCAGGGGCGGCTGGCAACAGTGGAAGTACATAGCAGAGGCAGAGGTGGAGGCAGCTCCTTGACATTGTGAACAGGAAGCCAAGTCAAGGCAAGTTGAGACTAGTCCAGGTCTCATCCCAGTGATTAGCTCCTCCCGGATCCAGGCGTGGAAGGCTTGGTAAGCCCCCACTATATGCCTGTGATCCAATTTACAGGCCGCCTGTAGTCCACCCCTCCAGACTAGGCCCCAGTCTCCCAACAGCACATGGCTCCATAGACAATCTATAACATTCAAATACATGAGACTTTTGGGGGACATTCCAGATCCAAACCACAATAAGGCCTTATTTTTTGTTGTTGTTAAGGAACAGAAAGTAAAGATCATAAACTTTTGGGTCCATACTATCTTTCTTGCAACTTTTCATCTCTGCTGTGGCAGCGTACAGCAAGCAAACACAGCATAGAAAAATGTCTGTGTTCACAGAAAGTTAAATATCGTATGGTTTCTCTTATAAGATAAAAATCAAATCATAAAGTAAAAGAATTGGAAGAAAGTAAAAATAATAGACTTTGAGGAGAGGGAAAAGGGATGTGGGAGGGGGTGAGAGGGTGGAAACGGGAAATGGATCTGATATGTAAATAAAAAAAGAAAAAGCCCAAATGACTTTAGTTGACATGTCAATTCATATTTAATTTATTGTTATGGAATGTTATGATCACATGTAAAGAGAATAAATCTATAGGAAAGATTTTTTTAAAATGTGTTCTAACAAAACAATTTATGATGACTAACATTTAAATTCTTTTATTTATTTATTGTGGTATTAGAGATGGAACTCAGGACCTTTGCACTGAGCTATATCCCCAGCCCATTTTTGGTTTTGATTTTGAGACAGTCTCACTAAATTGCTAAATTGCCCAACCTGGACTCAAATTTTTGATCTTTCTGCCTCAGCCATCCAGAGTGCTGGGCTCACGGGTTTATGCTACCCACCAGGCCTAGCTTCTTCCTTTTCTTTCTTTTTCTATCTTTTTTGTAATTTTTTTCAGATTCTTTTTTTTAGAGCTTCTTTTCTTTTCCATGTGTTTTTTTTTTCTTCCCTTTTTTTTGTGGCCCTTGGGATTCAACACGGGACCTTTACTCTGAACTATATCCCAGCCCCTGGCCCCTTTTTATTGTTTGAGACAGGGTCTTGCTAAGTTACTAGGTTGCCCAGGCTGAGCTCGAACGTGGAATCCTCTTGCCTCAGTCTCCCAAAGTGCTAGGATTACAGGCCTATGCCACTGGGCCCAGCTACATGTGTCTTAAAATATTCTTCTTGTGATTTTTTTTTTCAGTCATTGAAAAATAGAGAACCACTCTTAGTTTACTGGCCATACAAAAAAACAAACACGTGTTGGACTTAGTCACGGGCTGTAGTTTTCCAAACCTCACTTTGGAAGCTTCAGGCCTTCCATGTCTCTCCCAAGAGCATCTCCTGGCTATAAACTCAGTTCTAGGGGCTGCTGATTCAATTTGCAAAGTCCTGACTATTCTACAGGCAAGCCTGGGTGCCAGAAAAGTACAGACAGGAAAGGCCCTGTTATATCTTAGGTCCAGAATGTCCCCCAAGAGCTTTACGTATTTGATTTGTTTTGAGACAGGGTCACTCTCCAGGCTAGATTTGAACTCACCACATAGCCCAGGCTGGCCTCAAACAGAGAGCAATCTTCCGGCCTTGATTGTTGGAATCACAGGCATGTGGTGCTGGGGAATCACACCCAGGGCTTCGTGCTTGCTAGGTAAGAGTTTTAACTGCTGAGTACGCCCCCGCCCAGCCTCATATACGTGGTTGTTGTGGATAATCTATGGACGTCATGTGCAGCTAGGAGATGGGGCCTGGTTGAGAGGAGTGAAGTACTGAGGGCAAGGCCTGTAAGGAGACACTCTTGCCCTGGCTCCTCCCCAAGTCCTAACCTGCCATGAGCAATGCCTGCACTGCCATTAGCAGCTGTTCTCTGTCCAATCCTTCCTGCCATTGCCAGTCACCTATAAATACACTGAGACCTCCTGAAACTGAGCTGAAATAAACCTTTCCTGCCTTTAGGTGTAGATGTTCAGGATTGTGCCCGGCAATGAGAAAGTAACTAAGTCAGGCTCCCTTGGAGAAGAACATGCTAGAAAGACTTCAAGGAGAAAATGATATTAGACATGGACTGAAGTTATCATCCTTCACTGTTCCCTTCAATAAATTACCTTCAGTCTTTCCTTGGGTTAAAAGAAGCCCCCTGGCTTTGGCACAAAAACCTTGTCAACTGGGGCTGAGGATCTAGCTCAACGGCAGAGAACTTGACTAGCATTCGGGAGGCCCTGGGTTCCATCCTTAGCACTGTCAAACAAACACAACCCTTGAGGACTCATGGCTACACTCCCCCCCACACACCCATAATGCCATCACCAGATGGGGGACTCCTGGTAACAGGGGCAGGGGCCTTGCACATTCCGCACCTCTGGACCCTGGCACAGAGTGTATTTTGGTGAGGATTTGCTGAGACTGCATTGAAGTTGGGTTAGGGAAAAGGATGACAAGGATTTCTGATGGAAAATGAACTAAATAGAATAGGTTGTTCCTCTGTTTATCCCACTCCCAGGCCCCAGAAATAAACATTTCCTGAAAAATGTGCCAGCTGTGTTCGGCACAACCTTAGGGCTCCTTAGAGTGTACTCTTCATTGTGGAGAATTGCCACTGCCTTCTGACTTCTTGGAATGAAGTGAAGCAGAAATGAGGACTACGGCTTGCCTATGTGCATGTGTGTGCCCGCAGGAAGTCCTTCTTTCTCTCAGAGCCACTTCCCGTCTCTTACTGTTACCTCATGCTTCTCTGCTCCCTTGCAACTAGAAGTCCAGGCATCCCAAGAGCCACTGCCTGTAAGCTGCATGCTCAGAGCCATGGCTAAGCCCTTGCTGGTGGTTCCCAAGACAGCCTATGTAGGAGGAGGGGCTGAAAAGAACCCGGCCCCCACCCCAGTTGGTTTCTCTTCTCACTCTAGCAGGCCTGACTGGTCTCCCTGAGAGAAGCTCCTCAGTTACGAGCCTCACGTGTGAGTGTGGCTGCCTTTGACCCAGTTCCACCCAGAAGACCTAAAGTTCCATCCAAACATCAGCCCGTACACTGGAGCTGGAGAGGACTGAGTAAGCAAGTAAGAGGCGATAGGGTAAGGGTGTGCGAAGGGAGGGCTCAGCCTCAAAGGCCTTGCACTTCTGTGTGTGAGGGGCATGTGCCTGCAGAGACACATCGAAAAGGGGCTGGGTGAACCAGCGGCAGTGCCGTGTACGCGGATCCCTCCCATTGAGAGGCTGAGGCAGAGAGATCACAAGCTCACTTGAGCCCAAGATTTCGAGACCTATCTGGGCAGAGCAAGACCCCAAAACAAGGAGAAAGGCAAAAATACATAGTTCGGTGGTAGAAAGCACATGTGAGGCCTTAGGTTCAATTCTCAGCATGCCAAATGGATAAACAGAAAAAAGAAACAGGATTTGTACAAATGAAAAAACTGAGGCTTAGAGAAATCAACTGATTCACCCAGGTCATAGAGCCATTCAGAAGCACAGCCGAGGTTTGGACCCCAGATCTGCCTTCACACCCACACCAAGTGGCCCAAGAATCAGACTAAGGTTATACTTAGGGCTCCCTCGGAGCAAAGGCACCACGTTTCCTTTTCTTTGAAGTAATTTAGTACTGAAGGTCATGATGAAAATCAAGTCATGTCTAGATTTCCTCTCATCTGTTCTGCAATTTATATTGTTTTGAATTTTAATTGTAGGAGGGCATGGGCATCAGCGTCTAGCAGTGCATAGCACAGGCTCTGGAAATTCTAATTCAGGAGCATCCACCCCTCCTGCTGCCGCTGCTCCTGCCCCCCTCCGCCCCCCCACCTCTTTCTCTCTCTCTCTCTCTCTCTCTCTCTCTCTCTCTCTCTCTCTCTCTGTGGTACTGAGGATCAAGCCTAAGGTCTTTACACTGAGTTAGACCACAGTCCTTTCTTAAATTTTAATTTTTGATTTTGAGACAAGATCTCACCAAGTCATTAAACTGCCCATCTGGGCTCATGATCCTCCCGCCTCAGCCTCCCAAGTGCTGGGACTACAGGTGTGTGCCACCATGTCCAGCTTCCATTGCTTCTTCAACTATGTGTTCTCTGGGAATTCTGAAATGCTCACGCCACGGTGTTCAAGTACACAAGCTTCATGTGAACCAAGGGAAGGAATTAGTGAGTGTGCAGAAGGTTCACAGCGGCCTGTATGTGGGAGTGTGGACCACCTTACAGGGATGCACAGGAGACTGAACATCTTGGCTGCCCCCAGGAGGGCACAGTGGGATGCCCTTGGGACAAAGAAGAAAGATAATAAAATTTCACTGGGGCCGAGGGTGTGGCTCAGTGGTAAAGTGCTTACCTAGATACATGAGGCCTGGGTTTGATCCCCAGCCCCATAAAATAATAAAATTTTATTGTAAAGTATGTCATGACTTTTGGATTTAGTATTGTGTGGAAGTTTTACCTATTCAATAAATAAATTTTTTTTACATTTATGACCTTGTCTTACGCAAAAGCAATATGAAATGTGAATTGGATAGATTTTTGTTTTCAAATCTGCAGACAGTGCAGGACAAGAAAAACAAAAGACTTGTGACTAGAAAGGCAGAGAGCCAAACAAAGAACTGAATACAAGCTAAAATCTCACCAAATGGCAAGGTCCTGGGTTTAACCAATCAATAAATAAAAATAAAATAAATGAAATTTCATTGAATGATCATGGAATAAGGATCCAGCCTGCAAAGCCACAGGGGAACAGGTAGAGGGTGATGGCACCCACTGGACGTGGGGGAGGGGCTGCAGAGGCCCAGCCCCCTCCCAGCAGGCGTTCCCGTGGTTGGGATGACATAAAAGGATTCCTGCCTTGCCCTGTACCAAGCAGTTGAAGAAGAAAGAGAGGTGGCACGAGGGAGAGCAAGTCTCTGCCCAGGCCTTCACCCCTTACTGGTGCTTCAGGGTCCTTTCCAACCTGAGCATCACTTTCTTTGTCAATGAAATGAAGGGTTTTTCCCAGATAGATCTGTAAGGCCTCACAGCTCTAATACTCCCTAGTTCGATGGCTGCAGCATTCTGCAAACGGGCATAAAATAGATTAGTTTTAGAGGTAGTAAAAACCAAACTGAAAATCAGATTTATCATTTTAATTAAATATACTTTACATGCTCAATTTCTAGAAAACAAACCGCTCCCCCCGCCATCAGTTTTCCCTTTGTGGGAGTCGTTCAGGTCTGATGTGCAATTTAAGAAAACACAGAACCACCCCCTAAGAAGACACACAATTAACAAGACTCTAACGTGTGTTCAGCAGCAGAAAAGTAAGAGTAACTTGTAGAAGGAAAACAAAAGCTGAAAGGAGGAGATGTCAGGAGGGGAGACACCTGAGGACTAGGAAGAAAGCTGGTAAAAACAGCATGCAGCGCTGGGCCTGGTGGCTCAGGCCTGTAATCCCCACACTCCGAGAGGCTGAGCCAGGAGGATTGCCCCACCTCGACAGCTTAGCAACTTAGAAAGACCCTGCCTCAAAATAAAAACAAAAAATGAGCTGGACCCTAGTTCAGTGTGAAGACCCTGGGCTCAATCCCCAGTACAATGGAAAAACAAAAACACCCAAGAACAATATGCTGCCAAGTAGACTGTGCCCACCCTGCCCATAGTCCCAGCTACTTGAAAGACTAAACTTGTACTCAGGAGTTCAAGGCCAGCTTGGGCTAACAGAGAGAACCTGGCTGGCCTGGAGGCCTAGGCATTTAATTTCAACAGTCTGGGAAGCTGAGGCAGGAATACCCTAAAAAGCCCAGCTTGTTAATTTAGCAAAGAAAAAAACAAAACCAAAAAAAATGGGCTGGGGATGTAGGATAGTACAAAGGCCCTGGTTCCACGCCCGGATCAAAGAAAAGAAAAGACGATTGTGTCTCAAGAACAATAAATAAATTTAAAATAAAGATGTGAAATAAAGAACACCTTGCTATTTTCTCTCCTTAGCTCAGAAGCTACTATCCCTTGTAATGGAGCCATGAGCTCAGAGTCTGGAGGTGAATTTGGCCTCCCTCCTGCCTAAGGTGGCATAAAGACGTAGGGCTTTCGGACTTCAGAATGCTCACTAAGAAGTAGAACTATAAGTACCCGCTTCGGAGAATGTTGAGGAAATACAGTAAGATGACATATACGGTGCCTGGGGACATAGCTCAGCAGCTAAAGTGCTTGCCTAGCAAGAGAAGAGCCCTGGGTTCTACTCCCAGCACCACATAAACAGGATATGGCAGTGTATGCCTGTAGTCCCACCACTTGGGAGGCTGAAGCAGGTCTGCATGTGTCAGAAGCCAGCCTGGGCTACACAGTGAGTTCAGTGAGTTCAGGACAGAGCAAGACCTGGTCTCAAAAAATATATATATGGAAAGGCTAAGTAAAGAAAAAATAAGGCACAAAACTAACATTCTAGAATATAAAATTGAGATCCAGAATGGCTAATCCTGGCCTGATTAGATATTGTGTCCTCTCAGCACGCATTACCCCGATGTCTTTCCCTTCTGATACCCTCTTCTCCATCAGGTTCCCACGGAGTGACAGAAGAGCACCACCCTCACCCGGAAGGAAAGTCATTTCTTAGGTTCTGGGCTCTGTGACCCCAGAATATAAAATAAAAGCCGTGTTAATTATCAGGCAAATCTGGGCTGAGGTCACAGGTAGGATAGATGAGAATCTACTAAAGGAGTGAATCTAAGCAGCAGCGGAGTTGCAGGAAAGCCAGAGCCTCTGGGCAGTCAGAGGCTGGGAGCAATAGAAGAGTTTATGTTTTAGGATTACAAAAAAAAAAAAAAAAAGGACTGGGGGTGTAGCTCAGTGGTTAGAACTCTTGCCTAGCCTGTGCAGGGCCCAGGTTAAATCCTCCAGCACCACATACATATTAGCTGGGCACGGTGGCCACGTATGTAATCCCAGCAGTTTGGAAGGCAGAGGCAGGAGGATTGCCAGGAATTTGAGGCCAGCCTAGGCTACATAGTGAGTTCAGAACGAGCCTAGACTACAGAGCCAGACCTTCTCTCAAAAGAGAGAGAGAGAAACCCTTGCAAATAAAATCAGGGCTAGGCTCAGGTGTTAAGCCCTATAATCCCAGCTCTTTGGAAAGCAGGTGAATTGCAAATTCAAACTCAGCCTGGGGAAGCAATTTAGAAAGGCCCTGTTTCAAATAAACAGTAAAAAAAGAACTGGGGATGAGGATCAACACAAAGACTCTGGGTTTACTCCCTGGTACTGAAAGAAAGAAAGAAAGAAAGAAAGAAAGAAAGAAAATAGAGAGAAAGAAAAGAGAGAGAATCTCCCCACACTACCCCTACTCTCCAAAAGAGTTTGAGGAGGAGCCCAGTCTTGTTTCTGCGCCCCGCGTTTCCCCTCCCAGCCTTCACAAGCTGGGCATCCACTCAGTTGCCCATTATTTCTGATGACAAAAGCAAATATAGACATTTTCTCAGGAGAGCTGAGGAAAGGCTAAGTGGAATAAACGATGTTTAATCTTTAAAGTGAGAAACCGCCTTCCTTCGGCAGAGCCCCACCCCGCAGGAGCTTTGGCCCCTCATAATTCAAGTCCACACTTAATTAAAAAGGGGAGCATCCTGGAATTGGCCCAACTGGCTCTGATTCCTTTCTAATCCTTCAAGCTGCTGACATTTCTTCGTTTGTCTCTCTTTGACAGATAAGGAAATATTCAAAAGAAAAGATCTACGCTACAGCTTTCAGAGAGGGCCTGTCCTTGCACTACAGTGCTTCCTGCGAATCAGAGAGGGCTGAAATTGAAACTAACAGGGGGAGAGACGAGAGGACAGAGAAGGCTTTGCATTTTTAGGAGAGTCATGGGCTGCTGCAGGCAGCAAGTGTGAAAAGCTGAAGTCACCAGCACCTTCTAAAAATAAAATTGCTTTCCTCAGGGCACCCTGGGTCACTGGCCTCCTACTATTGTTATAGGTCAAGATCAAGAGACCAAACGCCAACAGAGGCAAGGTAAGTTTTCATCATTACGACCGGCAGAGCAGTCCTTGGACCCTGACTAAGTTTCCAGAGAGCAGCCCCTAGTGAGCTTAACAGAGGGTTTTTATAGGCACTTGCGGGGCGCAGGTGAGGTGATTTTTACATCATTATTCTTGGAGGGCTTGTTACAAATTAGGGGCAGAAATGAGGCAGTTCGTAGTTCAAGCAGTTTAACAGAAGGCAGCTTGGTCGCATACTCTTTTTTACCCCACTATTTTTATTAATATACAAATGTAATACATAGTATTTACAGTGAATTTGGGTGTTTCGTACATCCATGTGTCACATCGACTTCACAATCCCTTCCCATCTTCTACCCTCCCACCCCCTTCTTATCCCTTCCCCCGGCTCCAGCTATCACTTCGTATGGTTCCAAAGAATGTCTGTGCTCTGGGTTTTCCAAGTCAGAGAAACCATACAGTGTTTAACATGTTAATCTTCTGCACCTAAGTCATTTCACTCAAGTCACCACTCTACCCCACCCAGCTTCCTATTCCTCTAATGGGTTCACAATAGTCAAATCTTGATATCTCCTCTCTGAATCCAACCGATCCCTTCATTGGGATATTCACCAAAAGTTTTTTTTTTCCATACGTTCCTACATCTTTGTTGTTATTGCTAAACCTGGCCTTACCCACCAGTTCACACTAGAAAATAATTATAAGCATGTAGTTCAAAAGGATAGTTAATTTGGGAAAGAAGAAAAAATAATAAATAAAATTCAATTGCCTTAGCTGAATACTGGAAGGTGCATATTTGTACATTCACAAGGTTATCTTTACCTCAATCAATTTCCTCAGGATAAACTTTCCCAGAGAAAAAGTGACAACAGCTAGAGGAGAAGGAGCTGAGAAAAAAGTAGGTTAGTAATCAGTGAAATATGAGTAAATTAGATATGAAAGTTAGGAAATTAAGAAATAACTAGATTTGCCTACATGTCTGTCACGTTAAGTATATTTATGTGGTATAGGTTTAAGTTCATTTAATGTAGCAATGTGATATAGTTTTAACTTTGTTTTGTTGTAGCAATTCACTTACTAGGTCGCATAGTCTTAACAACAAAATGGAGTCACTTAAGTATCACCAGCTGGTTAGAGAAAATTAACATTAATGTGGGGTTACAGGAAATTACAAAGTTACAAAAGTATACTTACAAAGTTTGGGTATTAACGGCACTGTTACAGTATTTAGCTCAACCTTTCCTCCTACGATAATATTCTAAATGAAAAGAGGACACATTTATTCAGCCCTGTTTAAAAATATTAAAATACAGCCAGGCCTAGTATTATACACCTGTAAACACAGTTACTCGGGAGGCTGAGGCAGGAGGATCACAAATTTGAGGCCACCCTTGGCAACTTAATGAACCCCTCTCTTAAAAGAAAAAAGAAAAATGCTGAGTGTGTAGCTCAGTGGTTTTAAAGCACTACACGTGTGAGACCCTGGCTTCCATCCTCAGTACAATCCCCTCCCCCCCCAAAAAAAAAGAATTCTAAAGTCAATCCCTCCCAGGGATCAGCTTAACCTCACAGAAGTCACTTTACTCCTCAGAGTGGTCACCACTCTGTTCCTGAGAATAGCACAATCATCATACACAGAAGGAAATCTCCCCGGGAACCAGGGTGTCCCATTTCAGACTGTTAATTTCCAGAACAGTCCCCTCAGGATAGGTCTCCTCCTGTCCCTCTCAAGGCTCTTAAGAACAATCCCCCCCCACACACACACACACACACGCGCGCACACTCCCTGAACCGTGCAAAGGGCAGAGAGAAAATTTACCTCATTTTTAAGTTTTCTCTGGAGACTGCCCTTCTCCCCCAGGGTGCCTCCAGAAATTAAGCAAGACATCAGCTCTAACTGAACCCTCCTTTGGACCGGTGTGTGCCCAGCTAGCTGGCTGGAGTCACGGAACCCTGTACTGTGGGATCTCAGCCCACGTGGAAAGTGAAGTGTACCCCTCTCCCAGGCACATTCTCTCCCACAATGGTGCCTTTCCTGTCATGTTTAATGTAATACGTGTTAGCAAGATATCCATAAAGACAACTGGGATGAAAGACGCTAGGGCAGTGGCTTCTAACCTGTGGGGAGGGAATTACAGATCTATTTATGTATTTGCTTGTATGTATTTGAAACAGGTCTCATTCTGCAGTTCTGGCTGGCCTTGAACTCACAGCAATCCTCCTGCCTCAGGCTCCCGAGTGCCACCCCAGGCTCATGTGGTGCTCAGGAATTGAATTCAGGTACTTAGCATTATGCTAAGCAATCACATTAACCGCTGAGCTATTCCTCCAGCCCCTACAGATCTATTTTATAATGGCCCTGATAAGTGCTTCCAGCATTCTCTTCAGAAAAACAAACACCTATGCACACTGATGGCATGGGCTAGTTTCCAGAGGTGCACATCCATGGACTTGGGTTCAGAATCCCTGCATTTTAGAGGCAACAACATAAAAATGGGACAGAGAGAAAAAGGACAAAAGGAAATCCCAGTGTGGTCGCACGTGCCTGTATCTCCACCACCTCCACGTGAAAGGTGAGGCAAGAGGATTGTGACCTTAAGGACAGATTATAGGCTACATACTGACACCTTGTCTTACTTCACCCCCCCAAAAAAAAAGAAGCCCAAAAAGGGATTTTTTGGGGAGGTCGCTCCCTGAATGTCCCCAGCTAAGCTAGCCCAAAGTACCAAGTCCAGCTCTATGCCACTCTGAAACTGGCCAAGGAAGCCCTGTGTCTCTGACGGTTCCTGAGCCGCCTTGTCATTCAATCCAGCGTCCTCTCCCTTTCCATCCCGATTCCGGCTTTTCAGCTCCTTCTAGAAAGCCACAGGCTGCCTTTGTATATACAAATACTTGCATATCTAAAGCCCTCATTTACATCTTATTACTTTTTTTCTTGAGACAAGGTTTCTCTGGCCTGCCCTTGAGCTATGTAAGTAGCCCAAGGTAGCCTTGAACTCTCTACCCTCCACCCTCAGCTTCTCAAGTAACTGGGGTTACAGGCATGCACTACCATACTGGCTGCACTTTATAACTTAGACTCCTGGGAATTAGAGTCCAGTTCTTAACCTATTAAAGGAAGGAACACACTGCTCCTGCAACTGACTCGAAGGATGTCAGGAAACGTGTCCAGGAGGTGACTGAGCATCCTGTATCTGAGTGGCCTGCTGTGTGATCACTCAGTGTCTGCTTGCCTAGGACACTTGGGGTCATCCTTGCAGAAGTCGGTTAAGTGAGGCGTTGGGGTAGGCTTGGGGTAGGTGTGTTTGTTAGGCCTCTGTCTCCTTATTTGTAAAATGAGGGCAACAATCATAGCACTTACCTCACAGGAACAGTGGGTGGCTGCACGAATTCATGCAGGTTTTGCACTGATAGAGCAGGGCTCAGCAAACGCAGTTACTGTGCTGTGATTCTCAACAGAAACCTCCAACCTTTCTGTTCCTTCCTCTTCCCGACTACCTCAGACCACAAAAGAGGCTCAAATGTTCCCCTCAGAGATGTCACTGCACCAAGCCTGGGCTTTGAATCAGAGGCCAATACAATATGGCCTAATCTCTCCTTCAGCGTGCACACCAAGCTAGAGACCAGGGTGGTAGGCCCCAAGCTAGGCCTGAATCACTCTGGGAGGCTGAGGCAGGAGGATTATAAGTTCAAGCCCAGCCTAGGAAACTTGGCTTCAAAATCAAAACCAAAAAAAGGCCACATCTCTGCCAGGCCTGGGGAGGATGTGGAATGGGCAAAGGGCACTTACGTGTCAGGAAGCTAGTGTCCTCCAGAGACATGAAAGAATTCAGTCCTAGAGGGGCATCCCTAGAGAGGCCCCAATTGGAATACCTAGTGTCCACACAAGGACTGTCCCCATCACCCACTCCCCCAGTATTCACTGTCGTGAAGACCACATCAGAGCTGCCTTCCTGGAAGAACCCTCTGTCCTCCCCCACTTTTCTTGGCCTCAGGACATATACTACTCCCTGAACTGGTTCCATCAAGCTCAAATGCGGGATCTGTTCGGGCTCGTCTCCTTCCTTGGGCAGGGTTCCTGCTAAGCCCCATTAATTTCGTCTTTATTGTACCTATTCACCAAACAAGCATATCAGGCAACTCTCATGAGCATGAACAATGCTTAGGGGGGACTTGCAGAAACAAACGAGACCTCGTCTGGACCCAGGAGGGCTCTCCACACAAGAAGCAGAAGACAGCCATACCAGAGAAATGGACAAGAATGCTTAATAAACTAACGTGGGCAATCCTGGGAGGCTTTCTGGAGGAGGAAAATAGTTGATATGAGCCTTAACAATCACTTCAGCAGAGAAAAGAGGGGAATTTATTTGCCTAAGCTGATCTTGTGGAATGAACTCTAAACAGCTGCTTAGGGGTTCAGTGTTCCAGTGCTAGTTCTTACCCTGACAGGCTGGAAGAACTCTGAGTTTTAGTGGGAGTATTAAATTAGATAAATTTTAAAAGCAGCCCCTACGGGCCTGGGGTTTGACTAGTTTCTTATGTGAAATCACAAGCCAGAAGAAAGCAATTCCAGGCTTTTCTCAAGAGCGCACAGATGGAAGAACAGAGAATGTCTCAGAAAAGGGCCAGAGAGGCTTGGTGCCCAGTGTGTCCCATGGCTGTAGCCGGAGCAGCTCAGCTCCCATCTTACGTCTTGGTCACAGCTGCCTGCCGGGCCCCCAGCACCACGTGTGGTGCAGTATTCATTGGATGAAGCAACTCATGAACGAGGTGACAGACTGATCAGCTTCTTGGCAAAACCCAAAATCCATCCTGCCTCTAAATCATCAGCTCGCTTGGGGCTTTTGCTCCCTGGCATCCTGTGCTCGCTTTTGGAGAAGAGAGGAAACGGCTGAGAGGGGGTTAAAGTCTCCGAAATCATCCATCCTGGGGCCTCTGGTTTCTACAGCAATCGGTAGAAAGTGGGTCACAAAACAGCTTTGCAGAGCACAGACCCTTGAGAAAAAGCCCCCATTCTGTGCCAATTGGTTAAGCACCTACTGTGTATCCACTGTCGTCACGAAGCTTCTTTCACTTCGACATGGCCTCGGAGGGCTGCACGGGGAGGGCTTGGGGGTGAGCGCCCAACGGCAGTGACTAGCTGAATACCTCCGACGAGTCGCGGTCTCTATCTAAGCTTTCATTTTCAGTGTCTGTAAATTAGAAACAATAGATGCACTGCACCAGGTTATAGGAGCGAAATGAGCACGTGGAAGCCGAGAGCTTCATAAATGTTAGTTATTATTGTTCCTCTGGGCACGCAAGCCAGCTCACTCTCAACTTCCCCTTCCCCCACCCTCGCCGGGGCGCGCGCACAGACACATTCACACTCCCACGTATTTGATGCACAGAGACGTGTGCCAACGGCGACCAGAGGAGTTCGCGGCGCCTCAGACCTAGGGCCAACGCCAAGCACCGCAGAGAAGCTGTGGGGTCTTCGCCTTCGCTCCTTTTCTCTCAAATCTTTATGAATGAACTCTGGCCGAGAGTTTATTTTTTTATGAATGAGAGCCCAAGACCGTGAATGAAGCCGAGCGCCAGCCCCTAAATTCTGATTGGCCCCCGCATCTGGGAAACTCCGCCCCCTAGTTCGGCTGGGAGAGTCTCCGGATTGGCGGGCGTGACCGGCCCTGGGGTTTCATTCACAAAAGTCAATGAAACAAAGGGAACGGGTGGAGGGCGGAGAGGTAGACTAGGCCGAGGCCAAGGAAATGCACCAATCAGCTGCTCCCCCGGGCCCACAACTGTCTGCGGCGCCCGGAAAACTGCCCGGTGCGCTGGGGACCTGGGGCCGGGGCCGCCTTGCTCCGGCCTAGCCGTGTAGGTCCTGGAGTTGTCCCCGGGGTATGCTCGGGACCCCCCTGCGGCCCCAGCACCGACGCCTCGGCCTCAGGTGAGGCTGCAGGAGCGGGAGGAAAGGAGAGTGTGATCCCCAGCTTCCCCTCCCACACGCCACACTCTCCTGGCCGCCTGCCTCCGCGGATTCCAGGACAGAGGGTGGGACGCGCTGGGACTCGGGGTTGGAGGGGACGCCAGAGTTGTGGGAGTGCGGATGGTGTGCGCCTTGCATGCTCCTCCGCGCGCGCGCGCGCTCGCAACACACACATACACACACACACACGCACGCACGCACGCACACACCCCTTATGTAACCGAGCCCGGGCACAGCAGGGCTGTAGAAAGCAGAAACGGCGATCCTGGCTCCCGGGAGCAGGTGGGACCTCCTTTGGCGGGAGGGGAGTGGTGGCGGCGCCAAGCCAGGCAAGCAGAAGCCTCCCCATCGTTCCAGTGAGTGGGAGAAGTTTCGCGGTCGGACCCCGAGCCACAGAACTGTCCCCTCCCGCCATCCCGATCCCCTCCCGCTACAGCTTTTCCAGGACGGTGTGCGAAAGCAGTCCTCCCCAACCCCCACCAGGTCTCTGCCCCCGCGCGGGGCCCCGGCCGTGTGGCCGGAGGGAGCGGCCGGATGGAGCGGAGGATGAAAGGCGGATACTTGGACCAGCAAGTGCCCTACACCTTCTGCAGCGTGAGCGCCGCGCCGGCCTCCACGCCCGCCCCTGCCTTGCATCCCCGCCCCTACTCGCCCCACGACCCCTCCCCACGGTCCCAGCGGGGTCCTGGGCTGCCTGGCCCCGCCGTCACCTCGGGACCCCATCCCCGCCTCCCAGACTAGGCGCCTCAGGGTGACTCGAGGGCATTCTCCCCTTTCTTTCGCAGAAATCTTCCGGAAATGGAAGCTTGCGCGAAGCGCTGATGGTCCCACAGGGGAAGCTCATGGACCCGGGCTCCCTGCCGCCTCCCGACTCGGAAGGTAAAAGAGCCGGAGACAAACCCTTCCTCTAACGTACACGCCCGAGACCGATCCTAGGAAAGCTACCCTCTCCCCACCTCCGTTTTCCGAAAGGCTGCCTTCCGGGGACCTCTGCTCATTCTCCGCATCTACCCAAGGGGAAGGGGTCACTGCACTTGGCTAGAACTCTCTTCCTCTCACCACCATTCTGTTCACCCCTCAGATCTCTTCCAGGATCTAAGCCATTTCCAGGAGACATGGCTCGCTGAAGGTGAGTAGTTTTGTGACCTTTCCTATTACTGAGGTGAGGGCTCCCTAGGTCCTGGTGTTCCTGCTTAGCCCACTTCCTCTGTCCCCTTCCCCACCTAAAGGATTTCTCCAAGGGGCCCTCCCCAAGCCCCTTAGCTCTGCCCCTTCCCCAGCGGCCACCACAGACACTTATACCGATATTTATTTTCTCTGCCCTGATCCAGGCTTGTGTAACTAGGCCTGGGGATGAATCAGACCATTGTGTGGGGTATTTGCTTATTTGAATGGAACTTGGCCCCAGGCCCGTTTTCCTGGTTGAAATTTTTCACTTAGAAAGTTTGTTTGGCAGAAGCTGCCAGGTCTAGGTGTGTGTTGGGGTTTTCCGGGGGCGGGGGGAGGTTGGTCAATGAGGGATAGGAGGATGAGCAGGAGCAATTAATTTATTACCTGTCTTCAGGTCAGAAGTTGCCAACACACTGATTTCTGTCCCGTTGCTTTCTCATCTTCCTGACTCTTAGGGCCAATTTACTGTCCAATCCAAAAGAAAACCGAAAATTTCAGTAATTCTTTTCTCAGTACTTTGGCTAAAAGGACCCGGGGCTGCCTCCCCTAATAGCTTTCATTGTAATTCTGATGGTAACTGTTCTTCCCTCCTGGCACACCTCTGTCCCCAGGCAGATTCCCCCTTTTCTGTATGTTGGGGGAGGGCTAGATTTTAGCTGGCGGGGTGGGGTCACATGTGGCCTTGTCTGGATGGGGCAGTAAGTCCCAATTGGATTCATCGGTATGTTTTGGTGAGGCTTAAGAGGGTCAGTGGTGGGGGCAGGTGGGAGGTGTCATGGTTTAAACAGTCTCTGATAGGTGGGTTAATACCCACATCTTGGTTTACACCCTCTTTATTTTAATACTCTGAAAACCGAGACATCAAAACATCAGGAACCCCTGTTCGAAGGCTTTTGTATTCTTTTAAGATCTCCCTATTCCTCCATCCTGGGTGTCTTTCTTTGGGAGTTTTTGAAGCTCAAACCCAACTCCCCAGGACCCCCTATAGAAGCTGGGAGTAGAAGTGCAAGACCCCCCTGAAGTGAGACTAGATCTGCCTGACTGCTGTGGTATCTCAAACATATATATTCCGACAGAATGACTATCATAGAACATGCCTTTGAGACATTTAGTGGAATTAAGGCGCAAGTGGGTGCTGGAGGGGGGTCTGGGTTCTGCGGTATTGTGCGTGTGTTCTCCAATTCGGGAAGGCCTGTGTGCCCAACACCGAGTTCTAGGCAGAGCTCTGCTTGGTCAGCCCACCCCCCCACCTCCTGGTTCCGGAGCTGTAGAACAAGGGGGTGTCAGTTTCCACAAACTCTCAAAGACTTCTTTCTCAATGGGTGACTTGGGTCTGTCTCCCTAAGCTCCTTTCCCTATCTATAAGCTGAGGGTCCCCACAGTGGGCAGCTCCAGGGCTATGAGCCAGAGGCAGACTGAGAGGTTGGCATTTTGGCAGCAGCTAGTCCATTTGTGCCTGGGCTTGGGATGGGAGGGGAAGGAAAATGTTCATATCTCAACCTTGGAAGCTCCACCCCTTAGTGGTGTGAGTCAAGAGATGGTATGTGTGTCTGTCTGTGTCGGTGTGACAGTGTGCATGTGTGCCTGTGCGAGCGAGCGTGTGTGTGTGTGTGTGTGTGTGTGTGTGTGTGTGTGTGTGTGTGTGTTACATGGTGCTGCCTTGGGAGTCCCTGTACATTTAAATCCAGTGGGTGGGGAAGCGGGGGTGGGGAATGCAAGGCAGAGGGGGGCTGGGATCTCCTTGGTTCCCTCTCCTTCCTTCTGAGGGAGCAGCTCAGGTTCCCAGCTGGCGATGGATGGCCAGGCCTGAGGGGGGGATGCTGAAGCCACTTGCTTCTTCTCACTCTCTCTGCGGAGACAGATGCAGCTGCCGGGGCCCTGTCCCCCTGCACCATCCCAGCACCACCCTAGCCTCCTCTCCTGCCTCTTTCCACCAGGTCAGTGTCCCATGGGGAGCTTTGGGGCCACAGGGAGGGACTAGCTCCTTTGGAAAGTTGCCAGTGTTGGGGTGCATCAAGAAGAAAGGGGCTGGAACCCAACCCCCCTCCCTCAGCTTGGTTTCTTCCTAAAGCCCCAATTTGGAGAGAAACAGTGGATCCTTGCAGTGTGGGTGGGGCTGGAAGGAATTCGGGAGGGTGACCAGGTTGGCCCCAAGCAAGCAGAGAGATGCGGATGTGGTTGTGGGTTCAGCATCTGCTGTCCGGGCACTGGGGGTGAGTGTTGGTGGGGCTATTTAGAGGAAGCTTATACATCATTGGGGTTGGGATTTTTCTAGACTGAGGGGGATGAAGTGAGGCTAGGAGGGTGTGCCTGATTTCTGGGTGCCTGCGATCTTGTTGAGATGCTGGAGAAAAGATCAAGCTGCTATGGGGAAGCCCAGGCTCAGGCAGGCTGAGCCCCAGATGCGTCTGGTTATGGTAAAAGATGTGCTGGTTTTGGTCCTGGGTTCCTCTCTGATCTTTGTCAGGGGCTTTCCGGATCCCTTGGGAACAATGACTCTGTGGTCTGTTTGGTGGTAAGGAACATTGAGTTTGGACCATCTATGTCCTTTTTATGAGACTGGGTTCTGTGAATTCCCAGAAGCCTTGTGGATAGGCTGCAGGGGTCTCCGATCCATCTCATATTGTGCGTAAAATTGTTGAAGGTGTGCCATGCATAAAGGTATATGATTTTTTTCTAGGAATAGAATGATTTGTAGTTTTTATCAGCTTCTAAAGGGGTGAGCAGACACCCCTCTTTTCACAAGACTCAATGCTCCCAACCCTCCTCCACGAGACCCACTCCTTGCATGATGGCTTTCCCCACAGTATTCATCAGTCCAAAGAGACCCCGTGAGCGGAGGGCGTGCTCAGAGGACTGATTTCACCCATGTGCTGCTGAGCTGCCGCAAAGACAAGGAGTTAGGTTCTCTGTGTGTCCCTGGGTGTGATTCCCTGTGCACACGTGTGTACCAGTGTCTCAGACTGTCTGTAGGGCGAGATGGGGTTACCCCCCTCCCCACACTTTCCCAGCTCAATGCCTCCTCCATCTTTCTGTCTCCTCCCCTTCCAGAAGGCTCCTAGAGGCAAATGCCCCCTCCACAGATAGAGAACTGGTTCCTTCCAGTACAGACCTGTCAAGGTGGGGGCAGGGGTAGAGTGCTGACCAGTGGTGACACAATGGAGCAGAAGCTCCAGAGAATGCTCCCTGCCCCTTTGCCCCACAGATCACCTCAGGGAGGTGATGCGGCACGGCATCTGTGTGGCAGGTGGGTGGCTGGTGCACGGTGGGCTTCTCTGCTTAGCTGGCCTAGCTTCTCAGCTGTTCTGGAACCTGTGCTGGGAGGCCCTCGTGCCCTTCCTCTTATTTTACTAACTCAGTTGAAAGGGATGGTCCCTAAGATTCTCTCTGGGCATTGTGCTGGCTTGGTTCTTCATCTGCTCTGACTCCAGATAACCCCATCCTTGTGCCAAGATGAAGCTAGGGGCAGGCTCTTGGCATGCTGGCTGGGCAGCCAAAACTCAGCCAGGGAACAAAGACATAGAGTGGTGCATACTCAAGACCAAACGCGGTAATTGAAAACTGCTCTCCAGGAGTGCGAGGCTCTGTGTTGCTGTTCCTATTTCTATCCTTTTGACAGTCTCTGAATGACTGAGGGCCCTGTCTTGTCCCTTTAGGAGAAGGTCAGTGTTTGGAGGAGAGTCTGGGCCCAGGCTCTGGTTCATTCCTGGCTTCGGGATGAAGATGGTACCACTTCTTTTGGAGTCTCCGGACTGGGGGAGGCCTCCTCTGGGAGGTTCTGGTGAAATGGTCATGCTTGAGGCAGAAGGAAAGGCATGATGACCCCAGGGTCCTCTGATCTCTAGCCCAGTGACGTCAGCAGGAGATGCCCCCAGCCCATTACCTCAGTGGAAACGGACAGCTAATGAGGCCCCAAGAGGGGCTCCGGAGTGCGTCAACTACCCCAAGTTCTGTATCTCCCCTGCCCTCGGGACCCTCCTTGCTTAAGTTTCAAGAAAGGAAATGTTGCTTACCCACTTCCCATCACCCTCTTCCTGCCAACTCTGGGGTGTCATCTGTGAGAGGGCCAGAAGGCGCAACAGGTGAACTCAGGCCTTGCATTCGGAACAGCTGAGCGGATTTCACATCTTTCCCCTTATCTAGTGCCTTCTAAATGAGCTTCTTCGGGGTTTTTTTTTTTTTAGGTGGGGGAGGGGCTTGGTTTTAGTTTTTTGTTTTTGAGACAGCATCTCACTATGTGTAGCCCATTCTGGCCTCAAACTAAGAAATCTCCTGCCTCTGCCTCCTAGGTGCTGAGATTATAGGCATGCGCCACCACACCTTTGCTCTGGTGTATGCACGCATGCATGTTTGGGGGACCCCAGGGGGTTGAACCCAGAGCCTTCAGATCTTTATTTATTTTTAATTTTGAGACAGGATCTCACTAAGTCAGAGTTGCCCTGGCTGGACTTGAACTTGCGATCCGCCATCCTCCAGTTCCAACCTCCTAAAGTGCCGGGATTACAGGTGTGTGTCACCACACCCAGCTTATTCTTAAGGGTCACCAGGGCACTTGGTAAAAATGTAGATGCCTGCTCATCTCGGGCCTGTACAATGGAGGGACTGAAAATCAGAGTTTCTGACAAAGTCCAGGTGATTCTTTAGAGCCAGTCAGTCAGGGACTGACTACATTTGTACTTGTAATTGCGCTCCCAAAAAGATGTGCAGGAGTTGGGTGCTTCTGCTAAGGGATTTCACGTCCCACTGATTTATTTGATCACTTCAGATGTGTGTAATATTGACTTGTCACAAGTTTTTTAGCTGCTGTGATGACTCAATTCTTTTAACTCCCTCACCCGATCTCTATCAGCTGGACCCACTGGCATGGCCTGTAATCCCAGCACTTTGAGGCACTGAGGCAGGAGAATTAAAAGTTCCAGCACAGCCTAGGCAACTTAGCAACTTAGCAAGACCCTGTGTCGAAAGCCAGAACTGCCGTGAGTCCAAGGACAGCCTGGATTCCATGGTGAGTCCAGGACCAGCCTGGGCTATAGAATGAGACGCTGTCTCAAAAACAAAAATAAATAAATAAAAAGTCAAAACTAAAATTGGTCTAGGAATGTAGCTCTCCAAGAAGTCTCTGGATTCAATTCCTAGTACCACAAAAAAAAAGCCAATCAACTATCGTTCCAATTGTAGTATGTATTGCTGAAGCAAGCTCACAATAAACTATCAACAAACCTATATTTTTTGAAACATAGCTAATAGAAGATAACTGTATAAGCTATGTTAAAGTGCATTACATGATTTCCACTGCACATCTCCATGTGTGTGTTGGTCAGAATGGGAGTGGAACCCAGGGCCTTTACACTGCACTACATTCCCAGCCTTTTTTTTTTTTTTTTTTTTTTTGAGACAGAGTCTGTCTCTCTCTGTAGTCCAGGCTGGTTCTGAACTCACGCTTTGAACTCAAGACATTCCTCCTGCCTCAGTCTCCCAGGTTCTGAGATTACAGGCATATGCATACATGCCCAGTTTATGTGGTACTGGGGAATCAAACATAGGACCCTATGCTTGGTAGGCAAGCGCTCTTAACTGCTGAGCTACACCCCCAGCCCTTCCCATTTTTATTGTTGATTTTGAGACTGAGGCTTGGCTTGAACTTGCAATCCTTCTGCCTCAGCCTCCCAGAGAGCTGAGGTTATCGGCTTATATTACTGGGCCTGGCTCCATGTGTTTTATTTATATTTTATGACATTTCAGGCCAGGCCCAATGACAGAACTTTATAATCTCAGCACTTTGCGAAGCTGAGACAGAAGAGAACTCTTAGAGAGCTACATTCTTAGATCAATTTTAGTTTTGTTTTTTTAAAAAAAATATATTTGTTTTTGTTTTTGTTTTTGAGACAGTCCTATTCTATAGCCCAGGCTTGGTCCTGGACTCACCATGAGGCCCAGCCCAGCCTAAGCAGTTTAGCAACTTACATAGAATCTGTCTCAAATAAACAATAAAAGGGGCTGGGGATATAGCTTAGTGTGTTCATCTCCAATATAAATAAATAAATAAATTGTACATAAGAACAACACATGATATAAGTTCCGGCAGCAGTACACGCTGCCTGGGGAGGGTGAGACAGATGCAGCAGAGCCACTCCAGTTTGGGTGGTCGGAGAAGGCCTCTGAATACTATCAAAGTGAGCTAGGACCTTGAGGGACAGCAGATAAAGCAGGCCAAGGGAGCTGAGGAAGGGGACCCAATATCAGCTGAGCTGAAGGCTAGAAAGGCTAGAAAGGAGACCAGCATGCAGGATGTGACAGGCAGGACAGAGGAGAACAGGGCCAGGTCATGTGGGACCTTGGAGGCCAAGGGCAAGAGTTTGGATTTCACACTAGATCCAAGAGAGAGAAGTGATTCGATTTCTGTTGTAAAAAGATCACCCTGGCAGCCGTGCGGAGAATGTCGGGCTGTAGGCAGTGAGTGGAAGCAGGGAGTGCTGAGAAGGGGCTGGGGCTGCGGCTGAAATCAAGTCCAAAACCACAGAGCGTTGACCTGGGGAGAACAGAAGAGATGTGGGGTGTGTATTTGTATAGGCTGGGTGTGTAGAGCTGTTCTCTATTTGAGCCTCAAACTCACTGCAATCCTCCTGCCTCAGCTTCCTGAGTTTTGGGTTTATTACAGGCGTGCACTACCATTCCTGGCTTATATGGTGCTGGGAAGTCAAACTCAGGGCTTTGCACTTGCTTGGCAAATGCTCTAACCACTGCTATGAACCCTTGTTTTTGTACTTGGTGTGGTAAAAAACTAGGAACTCTAGCTGGTATCATTTTGAAGGTAGGTTAATGAGACTCGGCCCTGCCTCAGGTTGCTCATGGTTGCGTCTGTCTCCCTCCCCACCAAATCCCACTCCTTAAGTAGCGTGTATTGCTACCTGAATTTATCTTGTATGTTGTTCTTACGTCTAACTTATTTATTTGTTGTGAAGATGAGCCCAGGGCCTAAGCTATATCTCCAGACTTTTTCCTTTTTTTTTTTGACAAATTTTTGACTTTTAAAAAATTGTTTGAAATCTGGTATGGTAACGCGTGCCCATAAACCCAGCGTTACTTTTTCCCTTTATTTTTTGACAAATTTTTGACTTTTTAAAAATTGTTTGAAATCTGGTATGGTAACGCGTGCCCATAAACCCAGCGTTCAGGAGGTAGAGACAAGAGAATTGCCATGAGTTCAGAGTGAGCTCAGGACCAGCTTGGGCTACACAGCAAGACCCTGTCTCAAAACAAACAAATATAAATGAAAAACTAAAATCAATTTTGAGGCAGGGACTTGTTAAGTCCTTAAACCGGGATTACAGGCATGTACTACCATGCTGGCTATGTGATGCTGGGGAACAGAACCCAGGGCTTTGAGCTTGCTAGGCAGGCGCTCTAACTGCTAAACCCCCGACTCTCTGCGCATTTCAACTATTAGTTTCCATGTTGTTCATGCTGAGAGCAGCCTCTATGGAATGAGAGTCCATTCTCCTTGGGTACAAGTTCATTGCCTTACCTAGACCCACACTATTCTGGACTATCATGAAGATATTCTTAGCGTCGACCTTTCCCTTCCCTGCTGTGCTCCAGAGGACAGATGTAGAGGAAACTCCTGGGGCCCGTGGAGGCGCTCTTCTGTCTGCTCCTGAGAAACCTGTCACTGCAGGGGCCTGCATAAGAACTAGAAATTGGAGTCTCGATGCCCCTGGCTGTGCGGCTGTTCTGTGTCAGTTTTTCTACCTGTTCCAAACCCAGCTGTACCCACCCCTCTGGCACCACAGAGGCCCTGTCCTCTCCTAGGTGTACACCAAAGGATGAGACAATGCCTCCAACTCCGTCGGCTCCCAGTGTCATTTTTGTCTCTCCTGAACCTACCTCTGTATTCCTGGGCTCTAGAACTTAGGCATTTCATAATCACCTGGGAATTCACTTAAGGATGCAAATTCCCAGACTCTTGCCAGATTCAGAATTACTGCAAATCCACAGGTTGGTAATATGTGAATCTGCTGTGAGCTCAGAAGGAGCTTTGTAAACTGAAGGGCATCTGTCTGCTCTTCAGAAAAAATGGAGAGAGTTAAAAAAAAATCTAGAAAAAGACTGGAACCTGCTCCAATAGGTTCGGTCTTCTCTCCAGGGTTGTAGAGCCTGGAGGATGAGCACAGAAGGACCCGGGGAGCAGCTGCCCTCATTCTAGGGCAGGATTCTGTCCCCTCCTGAGCTGGAGCTAATCTGCAGAGTTGGAATAATGGTGTCTCCCAGAGGCTGTCCCCCAGGACTGCGATCCCCCACTCCCGACTCACCTTTGACCTCTCTCCACAGCTCAGGTACCAGACAGTGATGAGCAGTTTGTTCCTGATTTCCATTCAGAAAACTGTAAGTAGAGGCCTGGGTAGAGGAGCTGTGGGATGGGCAGACAGGAAATGAGTCACAGCACAGAGAATCACCAAGACCAGATTATTGTCCTAAGGGAAGAGTGATGCTCAGGGCTCCCCATTCTCAGCTTTGGACTCAGACACAATCCAAAGCAGTATCTGGGAGATGATGGCCTTGGCTCAGGTCCGGGCCTTCCCTGTTCTACCTGTGTGACCTTAGAGCAGATGCTTTTCATCTGTTCCTCGTTTCTTTCAATCTGAAGTGAGAGGCTTGAATCTGCCCAACAGGGCCCAGTTCCATTGTTTATAGTTTCACACAGCCCGGGTGATTTTGCCCCCCAGGAGATATTTGGCAATATCTGTAGACAATTTTTTTTTGAGACAGAGTTTTACTCTTTAGTCCAGGCTGCTCCCAAACTCATTGTGTAGCCCAAGCTGGCCTCACACTCATGGTAGTCCTCCTGCCTCAGCCTCCTGAGTGCTGGGATTCCAGGCACGCACCACCACACCCAGTTTATGTGGTGCTGGGGAATCAAAGCCAGGGCCTTTCCCTTGTTAGGCAAGAGCTTTAATCACTGAGTTATACCCCAGCCCCAACATTTTTGGTTTGGACGCTGCCGGCATCTAGTTGGTAGAGATTAGTAGCACTGCTAAAAATGTTCTACAGGTGGTACAGATATGCTTATAATCCCAGCCTTCTCAGAGGCTGAGGCAGGAGGATCACAAATTCAAGCCTAATCTGGTTTAAAACCTGTTTCTCCACAAAAAAAAAAAAAAAAAAAAGGGTTGGGGATGTAGCCCAGCACAAAGGTCCTAGGTTTGATTCCCAATACTGAGGGGAAAAAAAAAAATCCTACACTGCTCAGGAAAGTCCCCCACAATTATAAGTTGTGTCACTGTAAATACTGCTTTAGTAGCAGATATTTTGCTTTTGTGTGTGTGTGTGTGTGTGTGTGTGTGTGTGTGTGTGTGTGTGTGTGGTATTGAGATCAAGTCCAGGGCCTTCGCACTGAGCTATATCCCCAGCCTGTTTTTATTTCTGATTTTGAGACAAGGTCTCACCAAGTCACTGAATTGCCCAGGCTGAGCTTGAGCTTGCGATCTCCGAGTCAGCCTCCCAGAAAGCTGGAATAAAAAAATTGTACCACTGAGCCAGCAAGATACTTTGCTCTTAACTGTCTTCGCCAAGAAGACAGTGCTTGGAAAACAGAGCAGCAGATAATGGAACTGTCACTTACTGAGCATTTACCTGGGCTACAGGAAGCAAGAGGCTCACTGAGCCTGGCAGCTCGGCTTGGTGGCTAGGCTTTGAGAGCCCAGCAGAGGGACCGCAGGGAAGGCCAGCGTTCTTCCTGGATAATTAGGAGCATGTGTATATTGTCTAGCTGACATTCAAATGGGCTAATGTCCAACCTTAACCAGAAAGATTCTTTATAATCCTAAATAAGAAAACATGTCCCTCCCATGGAATTTTCCAGAGCATTCAGGAAAGTCAAAGGCCCACGTTGGAGGAGCTCGCTACTACAAAGGTGTTTTCTGGGGTCTGGTTTGCATTACATGTTGAATTAGTAAACAGTTCCTGAAAATGTTCATATGTGCCTGACTGTGAACCTTAGAAAAGTGAGACCCTGAGAGGGCAAGAGGCTACACCAGTCGCTCAGCCGGTCCTAAAGACCAGAAGGTATAGAAGCCTTCTTGCTCTTGTGTTACCCACTCTTGCCTTTCTCTACACCCCTTCCCCCACAGTAGCTTTCCACAGCCCCACCACCAGGATCAAGAAGGAGCCCCAGAGTCCCCGCACAGACCCGGCCCTGTCCTGCAGCAGGAAGCCGCCACTCCCCTACCACCATGGAGAGCAGTGCCTTTACTCCAGGTGAGCCTTGACCTGCGTCCCAAGCAGGTGTGGTGAAGGGTAGAGTCAAGTATCGGAAGGAGGGAGGCACTCTGATTTGGGGTGGGGAGGCACCGTGCGCAGGAAGAGCAGCGGAGATGCAAGTTAGACATTAGCAGGGATGTCCTGCCTCCCGTGAGGGAGCAACACAGCTAAGTGCGTTGAGGGGTCACGTAGAAGCCAGGTGTAGTGGCGCATGCCTGTGAGGCCAACACTGTGAGAGGCTAAGGTGGGAGGATTGCAAATTTGAGCCCAGCATAGGCAATTTGGTGACTTGGCATGACACTGGCTCAAAACAAAAACAAAACAAAAGCACTGAGAATATAACTCAGTGCACAGGCCCAAGGCTCAATACACAGTACTGGGGGGGAGGGGGGAGGACTTGGCCACGGGGTGGAGGAAGGGAACAGCGGTTAAAGCGCTTGTGTACCAGGCACAAGGTGCTGAGTTCAATTACTCAACACTACACAAGCTGGGTGAGGTGGCACACGCCTGTAATCCCAGCACTTGGGAGGCTGAGGCAGGAGGATTGCCAAGTTCAAGGCCAGCCTGGGCTCCATAGTGAGTTCAGGGCTAGTGTGGGCTACAGATTGAGACCCTGTCTCAAAAAAAGAAAAAAGACCTAGCCGAGTGCCAGCCCCTCTATTCCTTCTGTAACTCCTGTGGCCTCACGTCCCTGGAGATGAGGGGCTCAAAGGCACTCGCCTAGCTTCTCTGCCTCCTCACCCCCATTTCCCCTCAACTCCAGTGCCTATGACCCCCCCAGACAAATCGCCATCAAGTCCCCTGCTCCTGGTGCCCCTGGACAGTCACCCCTGCAGCCCTTTCCCAGGGCGGAACAACGGAATTTCCTGAGATCATCTGGCACCTCCCAGCCCCACCCTGGCCATGGGTACCTCGGGGAGCACGGGTAAGAAAACAGACCCACTGTAGCTGGGGGTCCCAGGCCTTGCCACCTGTCCACAGAGACCTGGTGGGGTGGTGTTGGGGACTTGGAGGGGAGGCAGGGAAAAGAGTACTGACCCCTTCCCCCTCCCCCACTCCAGAGCTCACAGGTATGAGAAGAGTTCATGTAAGATTCTCTTTTTTTCCCGACCCAACCACGTCTAGCTCCGTCTTCCAGCATCCCCTGGACATGTGCCACTCCTTCACACCTTCTCAGGGAGGGGGCCGGGAACCCCTCCCAGCCCCCTACCAACACCAGCTGTCGGAGCCCTGTCCGCCCTACCCCCCGCAGAGCTTCAAGCAGGAATACCATGACCCGCTGTATGAACAGGCGGGCCAGCAGGCTGTGGGCCAGGGTGGGGTCGGTGGGCACAGGTACCCAGGGGCGGGGGTGGTGATCAAACAGGAGCGGACAGACTTCGCTTATGAGTCAGGTAAGAGACTTTCTTGGGAAGGGTCCGGAGGGGTTCTGTGGGATTGCCTGCTGGGGTGGTACACGCTCAGATGAGCAGCTCAGTGAAGCCTCAACGTTCTTACTTTTTGTCTGTTCACCAGCTCATACAGCCTACCCACCCATTTAATTTTTTTCATATGTTAAAAAGAATTGTCATTTTCCAATCAACAAACATTCAGACAAAAAGAGAAGGTGGGTCTGAAATTATAACTCAGTGGTTAAAGCACGTGCGCAGCAACAGCAAGGTCCTGGGTTCCACTTCCCAGAACCACATCAGCTGGGCGTGGTGGCACACTCCTATAAACCCAGCACTCAGAGGCTGAGGCAGGAGGATTGCTGTGAGTTCAAGGCCAGACTGGACTACGTAGTGATTGCTCAGGACCAGCCTGGACTCCCTGCCTCAAAAATAAAAAAAGAGAGAGAAGGGGTCAGCATATCTTTGCCATCTGTTAGCTTGTGAAAATAGGAAAGTTAAGACATTTGTTTCTATTTAACAGGTATTTCAGGTTTTAAATACCTAAGACCAAAGTTCTGTGCCTGGAACTTGAGTATGGATTTGCAGTACTCCGAATTGCCTAGCATAGTATGGGGGAGATGACAGGGTGTCATTGGTTCCATTTGGTCCCTCCAGAAGTCTAAAATACAAAGAGATTTGAATGAAGACAATCATGAAATTGAAACTAGTCAGTATATTTTTCACAGTAGGAACACAGGGGCTCATATATGAATTTCCACATCCACAATCTCCACCAAAACAGAGGCTGCTTTAAATTCTAATTCTGGGGCCTGGGGAGTAGCATGATGGTCAGAGTGCTAGCCTAGCAAGCTTAAAGCCCTGAGTTCAATGTCCCAGTACCACATAAACCAGGCATGGTGATGCGCACCTATAATCCCAGCATTCTGTAGGCTGAAACAGGAGGATTGCCACGGTCCAAGGCTAACCTGGACTACATAGTGAGTGAGTTCTGGACCAGCCGGCAAAAAGAGTGAAACTCTGTCTCAAAAAATAAATTCTAATTCCTCCTGCCTGTTGAAAGGAATGAGATGCTTTCAATATTCATAAATAGTTCTAGTTCAGAGGCCCCAGCATTAACAGAAGGCCTTTTCCAGAAAGGGCCCAGAATATTCTGCCTTCTTTCCTGACTTGTGTTACATCTTTATTACATCTCTGCCGGCCCCTAATCTGAGTTTGTCTGCAGTTTTGCATTAGAACAATAAATCCAGAGATTAATGAGGCTCAGGGCTGTCTAAAGCTTCAGACTTCTGTTCCTGGTGCCTACAAGTCTTTCAGGGGGGAAAATGAATCACAGACCTCCAAGCTGCCTGAGTGAGAAACCAATGGGTGTCTCTGTCCTTAAACCCAGGGCAAAAGTCTGAGCCAGGCCTGGCAGTGAGGTAGCAGGAGGAGGAGGGAGCCGCTTTTGCCACTGACCTTCAAAGGCTGTAGACACCGGAGGGGAATCGTGTTACATGCCCTTGAACTCCTGCCCCTCCCCCTCAGCTTCCCTGAATGGAGTCAGGAATTCCATTCACAAAATGGAGGCATGAATGAGCCCACCCTCCCGCCTCCTCCCGGAGGTGTCAGGTTTCAGCATGTCATTCATAGGTGGGAGCAGAGGGGAGGGTGAAAAGGGGTTGGAACTCGAATCCGTGGCTTCCCACACCCGCCTACTGAAGGTGGAGTGAGGAAGTTTCAATGCAATGGATTGAAAGGTGCTGTTAGACCTGGAAAAACAGTCCAGTGCCCACTGCCTCTTCCCCAGATCCGTGCAGACATTCTGTGACGCACACACGCACACACACACACACACACACGCGCGCGCGCGCGCGCGCAAGCACACAGGACTGGGAACCTGACCTGCAACCCGGACGTTTGGTTTGCCCATTCCAAGGGAGTCACAGACTGGACACTGAACTCTTTCCCCGGAGGTTCCTCTCTCACCCCCTCCTCCCCCTGCACTCACAGGAAACAGCTGTTCTCTGGAATTCTGGGCCTTGTGGAACAGCTTGCCCAGCTCCAGCTGCTGCCATCTATGCCCACTGCTCCAACCCTTAAACTGAGGGGCTCAAGCCTCACACCTCTTGAGTGAACTTCCCCTGGGATTTGGTGGAGGGCAAGCAACTGGGAAAGTAGTCACCGGAAAGCAGGCTGGCTGGAGGAATTTGAGTGTGTGTAGGACTTCCTCCCTGATCCCACCACTCATAACATGACCCTTTCTTCCTCCTGCAGATGTCCCTGGTTGTGCATCGATGTACCTCCACACAGAGGGTTTCTCTGGGCCCTCTCCAGGTGATGGGGCCCTGGGTAAGCCAGCCCCCTCCCCAGCCCATCAAGTTTGAGGGGGGGAACCTGGCCATGGGGAAGGGTCTCCCTGGCCAGGATTCCCTCTGGACTCTCTGGGATCTCATGTCAATGAATTCTCAGATCTGAGCAACCCCCACCTTCCTCCACAAGGCTATGGCTATGAGAAACCTCTGCGACCATTCCCAGATGATGTCTGCGTTGTCCCGGAGAAATTTGAAGGTCAGAGAAGTGACTTCGTGGGAGGGTCAGGGTCTTATCCATGCCCTTCAGCCATGTCTCTACAGAAATCACATTACATTTCATTGTTTCAAGGGGAGGGACACGTGGAGATCCCCTTGGAGAAAACCCTTGGGAGGGAGACAGGCTGGTTGGGGGGACCAGAAGACGAATTCCACAACTGCTATTTCTGTGTTCCCCAGGAGACATCAAGCAGGAAGGGGCTGGGGCATTCCGAGAGGGGCCACCCTATCAGCGCCGGGGTGCCTTGCAGCTGTGGCAGTTTCTGGTGGCCCTGCTGGATGACCCAACAAATGCCCATTTCATTGCCTGGACTGGCCGGGGAATGGAGTTCAAACTAATAGAACCTGAGGAGGTGGGTTTCTCTGATGTTCCCGTCCCTCCTTCCCAACTGACTTGGAACGTGGAGAGGAGCAAACTTTCACCATTAGCCTTGATTGTACCTTACCTGACTCGTGGCCAAGCCTGAATCTGTGAGCAGGTGGCACTAGTTGCAGGGTTAGCTTAACACTTTGGATCTCAAGCGTTCTTTTTTTATCACCCCCACCCCCCATTTCCACTAATGTAGGTAGCATCTCTGCCCTAACATTTCTCTCTTGTCCCTAGGTTGCCAGGCTCTGGGGCATCCAGAAGAATAGGCCGGCCATGAATTATGACAAGTTGAGCCGCTCCCTGCGATACTATTATGAGAAAGGCATCATGCAGAAGGTCGGGGTTGAGTGCCCAAGGACAGGGGGCTGGGCAGTGCCTGTGGGGACACGACAGAGGCAGCAAGAGCATTTCTCAGCAAGTTTGTAGAGCTGAAAATGAATGAGTTCAGAGGGATCAAGCAATAACATGCAATCCTACAGTTAGTTCTTTTAGCAAAACGAGCACTAAACAGGAACCAAAAGGCCCAAAACATGGAGAGATGGGGACAAGCTGGGAACGAGACCCCAGGAGAAGAGGTGTTCCACACTTCTGACTGGAATGGGAGAAGGGCTGTGTCTCCCAGCTGTGTGCTGAGGTGAGCACATGGCAAGCCTAACCGAGACTCTCTTTCTCCACAGGTGGCCGGCGAGCGTTATGTGTACAAGTTTGTCTGTGAGCCTGAGGCCCTGTTCTCTCTGGCCTTCCCGGACAATCAGCGTCCAGCTCTGAAGGCTGAGTTTGACCGGCCAGTCAGTGATGAGGACACAGTCCCTTTGTCCCACTTGGATGAGAGCCCTGCCTACCTCCCAGAGCTGGCTGGCCCTGCCCAGCCTTTTGGCCCCAAGGGTGGCTACACTTACTAGCTGCCAATGGCTTCTCCCCTAGCCACGGGTGGGTCCTGCCCTGTGTATATATCAGTGAATTTGGTGTTGGGGAAACCCTCACTTTGAAATCCACAAATGTCTTTGGGGCAGATCCCCATTGTCCTAACAGTTGTGCTGACCCAAACTCTGAGTGCTCCTCAGAGTCTTTGGGGTGTCCAAGTGGAGAAAGGGAAATCTAAAGGTGGAGTCCCAGAAGCTCCTCGGAAGGGTTTCACCTTTGCCTCCAGTTCAGCTCAGCCTCTTCCTATGTCCTGTGTGGAGGTCAAGTCCTGGTCCCCTCTCTACACATAGAACAAGTGATTTGTTCTGTTCTAGGGGGGAGGGGGAGCTTCCCAACTTCATCCTGGCAGTTGGGATAAGAGGTTCACTGAGCTCCCCAGTTCCCTCATGTGGGGAGACAGAAGCGTGGACTCTGCTCTCCACCCCCTGGAGGGCACAGGTTGTCCATTCTTGGTGCTCTGTGGTCCAGAGGCAGGGGCAGGTGGAAGGACCCTGGGGTGGGGGTGTGAGCGGAGGCAGGGAGGGATGGGTTCATGCTCCAGTGGACCCTGTGCCTCTTCTCTGCCTTCTCCCAGGCCCACCCAGAGCTGCCTGGGATTCCACCTCCACCTCATCTGCCAGACCTTAATAAATGCCCCTGCTTTTCCTGGTAGTTCTGTCTGCTCTTTGCTGCCATAGGGCAGGGACACAGGGTGGAAAGAACTCTGGTTCTAGGGACAGGTGACTAGGATGTGGGACCTGGCCCTGACAATGTGCCATGTGGATTTGGACAGCGTAACTCACCTCTGATTTTGGATTTTCTCCGAAAAATTGTCTTCATGATACCTGCTCTTCTTCCCGGGATTATTACGTGAGGACCCAGCAATACTGCACAAAGGTACTTTGTAATCCATATGGGGTTCCCTAGCTAACCTTAACATGGTTCTATGGGCTAGAAGAATAGCACAATGGTTACAGTGTTTGCCTAGCAAGATCAAGGCCCTGAGTTCAATTCCCCAGCACATGAGTCAATTCCCGGAATTCCTTAAATAGAAGAACTTTCAAAAACCTAAGCACATACCTGTAATCCCAGTATTCAGGAGGCTGAGGCCGAAGGATTGTTGTAAGTTTGAGGCCAGCCTGGGCTACGTGGTGAGTTCAGGACCAGCCTGGACTACAGATTGAGAACCTGTCTCCAAAACACAAAAACAACAAAAAACATGGTTCCTGCAGCAGCCTACCGGCTCCCCCCCCCCACCACTTCCCACCACCAGAGGCAGGAAGGCTCCCAGGTTGTAAGGCCCACTATCTAGGGGCTTCCTCACACCCATGGTTTTTCTGTGATCATGGTTTTTTGTTCTTTTCGTTTTGGTGGTACTGGAAATTGGCTACATCCCCAACCCGGTTTTTACTTTTTTGACCACGAGATAGGATCTCACTGAATTGCCCAGGCTGAGCTCCAACTTGAAATCTACCTCAGCCTCCCAGAGGGCCATGATTTTAGACCACTGTCACCAAGCCTGGCTTCTGTGATCACAGTTGCCCTGTCCAGTCTGCCCCGCAGATACCCTGTGTGTCACCCCTCCTGTCCCAGCACCAGGCTGCTATTTTCGCTGAAGATGGAGACAAGGGTCTGGAGAAAGGTCCCCAGCTAAGTGGGTTGCAAGGCAAGGCGACAGCAGGCCCTGGGTTCTGGCCAGCGAGGAAGATCACATCTTCAGGGGAAGAGGTGGTGGGAAACAAAAGTTCCTTACCCAAATTTGAGAGACCAGAGATGGGGTAGGGGTAAGAGAGAAAAGTGACACTTACAGAGGGGTGTGTGGCTGAAGAGGGGGAGGGGCAGAATGGATGTTTCTAGAGCCATGCCCCAGTCGGGCTCAGGGGAAAACAAGCTTCTTGTACCTAGGAACCACAGCTGTGCTAAAGTGGGGCAGCCTGGCTCTACTAGTGTCTGAACCACTGCTGCCAGCGACCTCTGGTCAGCGCTAACTCCAGACCACGAAGCCCTGGCAGGGGAAAGGGCTCGTCAACCACTACCACAAATAAACAACATTTTTTCCCTAGAAACACAAAGCACCCATGTACTGACTTAAAATTTAGAGCAAGAAACAGAAAATCAATTCTAATAAGTTTTAAATATATGTATAATTTAATTCTACATTAAAGCCAGGCCATCATGGTGGGAAGAAAGTTTAAAAATTGGGTGGAAACCTTGAGTGCTGGGCCTATGTGCTTCAAAGGATTCAGATGAGAACCAGCATCCCAGGAAAGATCACCAAAAGCTGTGATGTTTTTCCCTCGCTCTGACCAGCCTCGCTGTCATCACCTTTGGTTTCTTAAATATTCCTATTCAACCTCAGCTTGAAACTCAAACCTTATGGCAGGAGCGGTGGCACGTGCTTATAATCCTAGCTACTCAGGAAGCTGTGGCAGGAGGATTGCAAGTTCAGGGCCAGCCTGGGCAACTCTGAACAAACTCTCAAATAAAAACGTCTGGGCTCAGTGGCAGAGTGATTCAGGGTTTGAGTCCCAGAATTGCAGAAGCAAAAGCTCCAAACCGCTCTCCTTTAGCATGAGTAGTATCAGTGCTAGGCACACAGCTGGGTCAAGCAGGCACTGAGCCCAGAAACTGCTCCAGAATGCAGAGATCTAGGCTAGCACTAAGATGGAAACCAGGCCTGGTAACACTTGCCTTTACGCCCATGCAAAGGCAGGACTATCTCAAGTTTGAGCCCAGCCTGGGCAGCTTAGCAACTTAGTGAGATCCTGTCTCAAAACAAAGTAGAAAAGGGCTGGAAATGCAGCTCAGTGGAAAGGACCTACCTACGTCTGTTCGATTCCCAATAATATACTTGTGAGCACATACATACACACACACACACATGCCCAAAAACTAGGTAGCTGGGTGCCAGGCCGCTGCTTCCCTTCCGGTTCCCTCTTGGTCCCTGTACTCTTATCCCAAGAGGTGGTGCAGGGTGACATATGAAGCCCACTGGCCTAGGTCACTAAGAACACTCTAAAGGAATGGGAATGGTGCTTACTCAGCTTAAAAGGGGTAGGGACCGCTGATCAGCATACTCCTGACCTGATTTTCTCTCCCTTGGATCCCTGTGAATTACATCTTTAGGCTGTTTCCTTTGCTGCCTAGTGACAAGACATATTTCTATGCAGCCTAGACCACTGTACAGCCTGTTTTAATGTCTGGCATACCATTCTGGAGTAGTTCTAGTACCTACCTAATCTCAGAAGTTACCAACATGGAGAGGGGCATCGGCAGCAATGCCAGAACACAGGACGTACCCAGTCTCCCAAAGGCCTCTCTACAAGGCCTACAACGTGGCCCAGCAGGATCTGCCTGTTTTCCCTTTAGGTGAAGGTCCTCTTTAGCTGCTATGAGGTGGGCACCAGGAGTTGGACATTCCCCAGTCACATGCTAGGAAAAATCCTCAGAAGCCCCAGAGTACAAATGCTCATGATACATCTGGTAGTACAGCAGGTGTTACGACATCCTGAAGGCAACAGAGGCAAAGTGCCTCTGAGAGGTGTTATGTTAGTTTTCTGCTTGGGTGGGGGATAGGAGGCTCTGTTAAAGTCCATTGAGAACCTCAGAGAAAAAAAGTTTTAAAAAAATGTTGTGTTGTCACTTGGGATACATATCTCAAAGGAAAATTGTGCACATGACATTGTGAGTGTGGCAGGACAGAGAGGTAGAGGGGACCGATGGAGGGTCTCCTATGTTTAGTATGTGGCACCTATAACTACTCAGGCACCAGACTGAAGTTCTCTGTGGCATAGATGGGGTTAATCTTGGGGCCAAGGGCTGGCAAGGATGGGCTTGCTGGTGCTGACAGGTAAGACTGAAGTTCTGGGCTGCACATCATGTCCAAGCTCAAAGAGGAGTAGGCTCTAATTTTGGGGATTTTCTGCCATGTACCCCAAAGCCACATATACTAAATCTCCTTCATGCTGAGCCTAAACCAATGTCATAACCTTATAGCTAAAAGAAACAGACACAGAACCACCATTCTTATTTCCTTAAGAAAATAAATATTTCCAGCCAAAGTACAGGAGCGAAAGAGGGGGGAGGAGGTGGGGCCAACACCACAGATGAGCGTCATGGCGCTCTCCTCCAAGGAACACCACCTGGGGCGTCAGGGCCTTCTGTGGCTGTGCCACATGCTAGATGTTCTCTCATTCCCCTTTTCCAACCCAGGGCAGCTAGAGTTGATTCTTTCTTAAAGACAAAGCAGTGTGTTCCCATGTTGGCTATGAACCAACATGACTAGCCCCAAGATGTGGGAGTGTAGTGGCTAAGGCTCTAACCAAAGCCGGCATTTAAATCCTTGTTTCTATCCTACCAGGGAAGAAACTAGAGTCAAGTTTAACAAATGCCCACTTAGGATATGCAGCTGTGCAGGACAGCTATATATTCAGGACTTATTTTTCATCAGTAAGAGGAAGTTCAAGCGCCCTGGGTCATTGCTGCAAAGGCAAATGTTCAAGCCTGCTGTTCAGCGCCGCCGGAAGGCACGTGATATTCTCCAGGCATTGGGCTCCTCATAGCGGTTGTATAAGGGCTCAAGACGTTGTTGTTTCTTCTGCTTGCTGAGCTTGGTTGGGTCGGAGACCTTGAAGAAGGCCGGTGCAAACTCTACAAGCCATCGAGGGTCAATAGTGGTAACCTCACGCATGTATTCCTTCGTGGTCAGCACCAGCTCATGGTACACCACCCTGAAGGCAACAGAGACAGTATTCAAGCCTCTGAACATGCCCCATTCCTCAGTCAACCCAATCCCTTGTGGACTTTAGCTGAGTTAACATTTTGTCCTCTCAACTATCCAGCCTGACCCGTCAGGAGACTGTAGCCACATCCCAATACTAAGAAGTTCACAGGGGCTGGGGCATAGCTTAGCAGTTAAAAAGCACTTGCCTAGCAAGCACAAGGTCCTAGATTTAATTCCTCAGCACCATACAACCAGGACGTGGTAGCACACACCTGTAACTCCAGCACTCAGGAGGCCGAGGCCTGAGAACTGCCAATAGTTCAAGGCCAGCCTGGGCTACAGAGCAAGATCCTGCCTCAAACAAACAAACAGCAAATAAAAAAAAAACAGAGGCAGAAAGAGAGGAGAAAATTCACAGGAGAATTTGTTCTACTTCTGATCCCGGCTAAAAGAAGTGACAGTTAGTCATGTCCCTTCTCTGGATCTGTTTCTTGCTCTGTAAAATGGGAGGATGGCTTTTCCAACTGTTTACACAGAATTCTATATGATTATAAAGGAGGATCTCATAAACAACCCAAAAGTTATGCAAAGGCCAATCAGTCAAGGTTCCAACCATTCTATCATGGTAACAGTGCTTTCAGGTTTTTTGTTTTTTTTGTTTTTTGTTTTTTTTGAGACAGGGTCTCATTCTAATTTCAAGCTGATCCTGAACTCACTATGTAGCCCACACTGGCCTCAAACACATGGCAATCCTCCTGTTTCAGCCTCGCTTGTTCTGGGATCACAGGTATGTGTCACCACGCCCAGCTAATGTGGTGCTGGGGAATCGAACTCACAACCTTGAGCTTGCTAGGCAAGTACTTTAATTGCTAAGCTATTCCTCTCCCACTACAGCGGTTTTAAATTAGTCTTATACTGGAGTTCTCAATAAAAGTCTGCTTTAAAAAAATGCTACTTTAAACATCTTTTAAACTACCTTACTCAACTTCTAAGATGCTTCCTAGTTTTCATTCCTGATTTTATTTCTCTCAAAAGGATTATATCAAGCCTCATTTAGGCTCCTGCTGTTCTAGAAATATCAGCAATGTTAGAACAGAAGTCCTAGGGGGTGGCAAAGACACAAAAGAACCAGAAGATTCACAGTTCTCTTCTCTCCCCAGAAGGGCCTCTGGACCAGGAACCTGCCACCTACCACTCTGGTTGTCTGTTGAAGAGAGCACTGGAAGGGTGGATGTAGACCACCTGCTGGTCGATCAGAGTCCGGTAACCCTCCTGAGGGTCTTTCTTGGCAGCATTCCGGAAAAACCCACTGCAGATGGCCTTCTGTACTCGGACGGTGGACTTGCCACAGGAGACCACATCCAGCTTGTGCCTATCAGAAGAACAGGTTAAAGCAGATAAAAATATAAGCCTACTCCATTTTCAAGTGTTCTATCTTCCAGCATGACAGCACCCAATGCCCCCATCTTAAGGTCCCCAAAGCAGTCACCAGGACTTTCTTGCTAATCCTACACACTGGGCAAGGTAAGGACACTAAACATTAGATACTTCACTTGGGCAACAATTCAACTTCAGACTACCAATGCTCTTAAGGCTTGTATGTAAGGTATTTTTCAACAACTTATAAATAAATCGTCTTCCCATTTGAACTTTCTGAAGTTGCCTGAGAAAAATTATAAAAAGATGGAACCACTAGAGAAATAGGTTCTGAGAGAAACAGGAGTACAGGTGGCTGAAGTAGGAGGATTGCAAGTTTAAACCTAGCCTGAGTAACTTAACCAGAGTCTATCTTAAATAAATAATAAAAAGAAGCTAAGGATGTAGCTCAGAATGAAGGCCCTGGGTTTAAAAAAAAAAAAAAAAAAGGTACAGGTAGCTACAGACTGATAGATACACTCAGAGATACACAGACACATACTGATCCCCACACACTGGGAAGTCAGCAGAGTCCTGACTTACCTGTCCATTATTCCTAACATCTGCTTGCGAATGTCCTGGGCCCGACGTAGGGAACGAGCCTGGATAAAGTTCTCATAGCACCACGGATTGGAGAATTTGTTGTTCTTCCAAGAATTATATACGGCAAGCAGGGTGAGGTGGTCCCCTTCAGTCTGGTGGAATTTGGCCTTCTTCTGGTCTGCAAGGGCCTGTTTATCCTGCCAGGCAGTGGGACAGAGAATTATTCTCCACCTAACAGCTACTAAGTGAACACCCAGTAGTTCCAGGGAACCCCACAGGCTCCAAGTCAAAAGGTCTAAAGTGTTCCTACCAAGTACCATAGTGGTTAACATGCTGATTTCACCAAACTTCACCATACCCTTTACCTGAATGTGGGGCTGAACTCCCTACCTTGGGCCTGTAGAAAACGTTCTGCACAGAAAGCATAGACACGATAGTCAGCATTTCCTCACTGCAGCCCAGATGCACAGACATGATGAGCATTTTACACAGCATTGGCTCCAGAGGGAACTCTGCCATCTAGAGGGAGAAGAAGAAACTACAATTGCTTTCCTGTGGAAGACACAGGTGGACTTGTCCAGAGTGAGACATTAGGAAAAGAAACAGACAGAGACATCCCAAACCACATATATTGGAGGAAAGGGAGGAGGTGCTTGATTCCATTACAAGAATTCTGGGAGTTTTATTTCCCAAACAAATCCCAATGGAATATAGGTGACCAAGAACAAAACAACTATTAGGGTGAAAGGGAATTTTGTAGACTTTTTTTTTTTTAATTTTGAAACAGGGTCTTGCTACGTTACCCAGCTTGAGCTCAAACTTGTGATCCCCCAGTCTCAGCCTTCCAGAGTGGTAAGATTACAACACTGAGCCACCAGACGCAGCTGAACACTTTTTAAAATTGAACTAGATTTGGTATTATATCCTTAAGCTGGGTGAGGTGGTACATGCCTGTAATCCCAGCAGTTGAGAGACTAAGACAGGAGGATTGCTGTGAGTCCAAGGTCAGCCTGGGCTCCATAGTGAACTCAGGACCAGCCTTGGCTGCAGAGTGAGACCATGTCTCAAAAAAAAAGTAAACTATCCTAAGGTAAAATTAATTGTGAATTGAATCTCTTTTTTCTATTAAGAAGTAGATGAAAGTGACAATTTAAAAAATGCAACTTTAAAACACACATCTAAAATCCTACTCAAATCTTCTCCAGGGCCTCAGAGCTTTTGCAAAACTAAGGATGAAAAGCTGGCTAGGGAGTCTTCCCCAATGCACAGAAGTTACACTTGTCCCTTACCCTGCGGCCCAGGCGAGTAAGCAGGCCCTCATCATCCAGGGCCCCGAGTGTGTATAGCTGCTCCATGGCTGTGATCAAAGTTTCCATTGGAGGAGCATCCATGAAGTCAAAGGACAGTAGGTCATTGATGCCCATGGCCTAGAACAGAGAAGAAAACAAATGATGGAGAGACACAGACTATTAGAAAGGCTTCTCAGGAAACTTTTTATTTTTCAATGGTGGTACATGAGATGGAACCCTGGGCTATTCCCACCCTATACATTTTTTCTTTTCTTTTCTTTTTTTGAGACAGAGTCTCACTCTGTAATTCAGGCTGGTGATGAACTTACTATGTAGCCCAGGCTGGCCTTGAACTTGAAGCAATCCTCCAGCTCAGACTCCTGAGTGCTGGATTACAAGTGTGCACCACCACACCCAGTTTATGTGGTGCTGGGAAAACGAACTCAGGGCCTTTTTCTCCAGCACCCCATTTTTCTTTTTGAAGCACAGTCTCACTAAATTGCTAAGTTTGCCAGGCTGGGCTTGAACTTACAATTCCCTCAGAAAACTTTTAAACCATTACCCCTAAATGACAATACATACAGTTCAAAAACAAAAAGAAAACAATCCAATTAAACTATGCGTTAAGGACTTAAATAGATACTTCTCCAAAGAAGATATACAAATGTCCACAAAGCACTAGTAATTAGGAAAGTGCAAGTCAAAATCACAGTAAGAGGTATCTGGTGGGCGAATGCATGCCTAACATGAACAAAGCCCCTGGGTTAGATTCCTAGCATTGCAAGAAATAAATAAAATAAATAAATCACAATAAATTGATACCAATTCATACCTACCAGTGTTAGTATAGCTTCAATTAAAAACAAAACAAAAACAGAAAATAAGATTTGGCAAGGATAGAAGAAACAGGAAGCCTCCACTGACAGGAATGTAAAATGTTGGAGTTGCTATGAAAAAATTAAAAAGTCAAACAATTCCTAAACAATCCAGCAATATATTCTACATATAGCCCAGTATCTGAAGGCAGGGACTAAAACAGATATTTGTATACTAATAGTCATAGTTATATTATTTACAAAAGCCAAAATGTGAAAAGACCAATCACTAATACCAGGTGAATGAGGAAAAATGTGGTATATAATGGAATATTATTCATCCTTAAATTGGAATGAAATTTGGAAACATGTGACATGTACATCTTACAACTATTACGCTATATGAAATAAGCCAACTACTATAGGAAAAATACTAATTCCACTTAATGTGGTACACAGAATATGCAAGTAGAATAGTGTTACAGGGAGGAAGAGGAGATTTTTGTTTTGTTTTAGAATAGTGGGGCCTGGACCTAGGGGCTCACATGGGCTAGGCAAGTACTCTATCACTAAGCAATATTCCCTTACCCTTTACCCTTTGTGTTTTTTATTTTAAGAAAGGGTTTTATCTTAGGGGCATGTACCACCACTGCCAGCAAGGGGAGTTGTTTAATGAATACAGAATTTCTCTCTCTCTCTCTCTCTCTCTCTCTCTCTCTCTCTCTCTCTCTCTCTCCCCCTCTGTAGTCCAGGCTAGTCCTGAACTCACTATGTAGTCCAAGCTGGCCTTGATCTCACAGTAATACTCCTGCTTCAGCCTTCTAAGTGCTAGAATTACCACCATGTGTACCACCATGCTTGGCTAATTTTTATGTGGTGCAAAGCAATCAAACCCAGGGCCTTATGCATGCTAAACAAGTGCTCTAACCACTCAGCTCCAGCCCCCAGAGTTTCCCTTTAAAAGGATGAAAAAGCTCTGAAAATGGTTACCAGTGGTCGTTGAACAACACTGTGAATGAACTTGATGGCACTCATTTTTAAATTTACGTTACGATGACTAGTGGTATCACTCAGTAGTACAGTGAGTGCTTTTCATGAGTGAGGCCCTTTGTTCATTCAATACTCAGCACTCAAAATAAAAACAACAAAAACCCAAAGTGTTTTATGTTATGTGTATTTTATAATAATAATAAAAAGACAGTACAAGAGCTTATCCTGTCTCTTGCATATACTATTTCTACTGCACATCTGTGAAGTGCTCTGTGCCATGTTAAGTGGCAGGGACATAAAGATGACTAAAACACTGGCCCTGCACTCAGAATTCACAACGGTAACAACAATATTCACAAAACCTAAACAATGTGACCAACAAGACGTGCACAAAATAGGCATGCAACATATTTGTTAGTTAATATGATGAATAAAAGTGACTGAATGATTCACTATTTACGTGTGTATAAAGGGTGATGTGATAGAACCGGAGCTTTCTATTTCTTTCTCATAAAGTGATCATGACCATAAACACAGCATGTGTTCAATAAATGCTTATTGTGTGAATAATAACGATGGAGAATTATGGTAGCAATCATTAAACACTGTGCCAAGTGCCTTTACCTGAATCCGTCCACCAATCGTTACAACAGATTGTACTTATTAGCAGCATGCTGTTTGTGACCAGACCACAAAGCAGATAAACAGGCCCAAGGCCACAAAATGCTGAGGAAAAGCCTGAGCCACAGACGCCTGCCTCTCTGCTGGCACTCCAGACACAGGAGCAGGTTTCTTTCTGATGCTGTTTTAGCCTCTCTTATAGGGAATGAATAATAAATGACAAGTGAACACTCAGCACCAGTAAAGTGCCAAGGCTCGAGGGCAGCATTGGCATCGAGGGAAATACCATCAGCTGGGAAATTACTCATGTGGCTCCTCCTGCCAAAAGAGACTGAAGATCCTCACTGGGGACTGAAAGAGGAAGCGCAGTGATTCTGAGTGGAAATCAGTCTCAGAGGGCCATTCCAAAATCTGTACTGACAATTCCCTTGCAGTTTTAGGACAGTGAGCTTTTCCCCCTTTTAAACAACAGAATTGATTCTGAGAGCTCAGGTAGTTGAGGTTAAGTGTGTTTGTCCACAGTTTGGCACTGATTACATTTTTCCTAATTTCTTTTCAGAAAATGCTAACTAAAAACCTACTGCAACAAAATATCCTGTTCGTTATTATGTTAGGAAGGAAATGTGTGCACACTGCAGACAAGCCAACTTCACCCCAGACCCACCATGGGAAGGCTGTTATCACAACCATTTGTATTTCACTCAAAAGGACTGGTTCCATGAGGTCACTCAAGTATTTAACAAAGTTCATAAAGTCGAGGCTCATTAATGAAGGCCCTAGGATTAGACTGTCCCACCAATCCACTCTAACAAAACAGTGATTTTTACCTTGAGAGACAGCACTGTGCTCGCTAAGTTGGTTCTCTGGATTTCTGGAACATTGGTGGTTAGCATCTCATCTCGGTAAGCACGTTCCGTGTACAGTCTGTAACACTTCCCTGGGCCTGTTCTCCCAGCTCTGCCAGCTCGTTGCTTTGCCTGAGCCTAGAGGGGAGGGCGCATAAAAGTAGCATACCTGTTAAACATTGCTATCAGATTACTCAGGAATTCTGTTAAAGGAGGGGCAAGTAGCAAATGGCAAAATTGGAAATGAAGTTTTTTGCTTCCTTTAGGACTACTTCCAAAAGTACCAATGCTCCTATCATGCCCAGTTTATACAGAGCACTTCAAAGAAGTGTTCTAAGGAAGCAAACCCAAGCAGAGTAAAGGGAAGACTACAGAGGCATATAGCAAGATGACAAACAGAGCCTCCACAGTTGCGACCAGAAACATAAGTGAAATAAATAAAGCATGCTAATCACTCCAATGATGACTCTGCAGCCATTTAAAATCAGGTTTGCAATGTTCAGAGAGACAAAGAAATGATAACATTAAGTGAAAGAAATAAGTTACAAAACAATGTAACACAAAATTTGTAAAGTCTATTATGTGCGTAAATGACTGGAATGACTTAGAAAAGGCTAAAATGTTAACTATAGTTAATTCTGTACTATCAAATATTTAGTATGGAAAATATACTCATTCTGCTAATAGAAAGAGTACTTAAAAATAAACAAAACTTCATTACTTACTTGGCTACTAGAATTGCAACCAGGAAAGAACCAGGAATATAACAACCTGAGAGGCTATTCTGACACAAACAGGTGTTTCAAATAGCACAGGACTGGGGCTGGGAGTATAGCTCAGCAGTTAAGAGTGCTTACCTAGCAAGTGCAACCCTACATCCCTAGGTTTGATGCTCCAGCATCACATAAACCATGTATGGTGGTGTACACCTGCAATCCCAGCACTTGGGAAGCTGAGGCAAGAGGAGTACCTTGAGTTCGAGGCCAGATTGGGCTACATAGTAAGTTCAGGACCAACCTGGACTACATAGCAAGACCCTGTCTCAAAAAAACAAAACAAAAACAAAAAATCAAAACAAAACAAAAATAACAAGTGGCACCAGGAGTACAAATTATTTATTGTTGTGTCCAGGCTGTTCCTGAACTATGCAGCCCAGAATGGCCTCAAACACAAAGCAATTCTCCTGCCTCAGTTTCCCAAGTGCTGAGATTATACACTGGTGCCACCATTGCCAGCTCCTGTGGTGCTGTGTAATTGAACTCAAGGCCTTGCGCTTGCTAGGCAAAGCGTTTTAAATCACTGAGCTAGACCTACAGCCCCATACTATGTATTTTAAAGTAAAAATTGGATACAGCACACTATTTTATAACACACTTCTTCAAATAACATATCAAGTTGCATGTTGTCATTAAATATAGATATATACCTGCAGTTAACGTCACATAACATTCTGAGGCACGAATATACCATATTTTATTAAATTATTTTCCTTTTGGAGCTCCCTCAACATTTTCCAGGTTTCGCCTAATGTGAGTAATGCTTTAATGAGAGCCCTTTTTCACTAACATTGGATTATGTACTTAATTGTTTCTAACTTTCAGATATAGTCCTAGAAAGTGGAACAATTAAGTTAAAGAGATAAACTTACAAATTTTGAATGCACTAGTACCAAACTACCTTCAAAAAATCAGTTAATTCATTTTTAATATAACTTAGGCAATAAATTATTCCACAATTATCAAAGGAAGAATCACTTCTCTCATAAATTATTACTAGGTCAGATATCTGTGGCTAAGCATATACTATTAAAATTATGATCTTTTCACCTAAAGTAATCTAGGGTGCTAGGATTTAAGCTTTTATGTTCCAGTTTCACTGAACATCTTAGAAACTGAAATATTATTCTCTAGAGATTATAAACATTAAACCTTTCCTTATGGCCCTAAAGTTCATCTTTGAAAACATAAAGTTCAATATCTAGAATCATAAAAAAATGCAGAAAAACCCTACCCAGGCATAGAGGTACAGACTTGCAATCCCAGCACTCTGGGCGTGCTGAGGCAGGAGGAGGATTTCAAGTTCAAACCCAGCCTGAGTAACTTAAGACATATAGCAAGATCCTGTCTCAAATTAAAAAAAATAAAAATAAAAAAGGAAGGGGGGTGGAGGGGAGCGTGCACTGGGGGCACAGTTAAGTGGTTAGAGTGCTTGTCCAACAAGTGCAAGACCCTGGGTTCAATTCACAAGCACTACATAAACCAAGGGTGGTGGCACACGCCTGTAATTCCAGCACATAGGAGGGTGAGGTAGGACTACTGCAATGTATTTGAGGCCAGCCTGGGCTACATAGTGAGTTCAGGAACAACCTAGGCCACTGAAAGAGATATTGTCTTAGGGAAAAGATAAATAAATAAATAAATAAAAAGAAAGGAAGAACAAGAATCTTAATGGAAGCCAGTGGTTGAGCCACCATACCTGAGAAATAGGTGTCACCACAAGCTGGTCGATCCCTGTCTTGGAATTGTAAACCTTCTGCTTCACAAACCCAGGGTCCACCACATAGTAGATGCCATCTATGGTGAGTGATGTCTCTGCGATATTGGTGGCAATCACAACCTGTAGGCAAGAGGCAGAGAGAGAGTAAGGTGAAGTGTAAAACAGGACTTCCGAACACAGACATATTCCCAAGAAAGTGCCTGTATCCCTCTTGAGGGTTAAAATGACATTTAATTCCAGCTCAGCTCCAATGAGCAGAAAGAAGGTATCTTTACCTGAAGCGTTAGGTTGGAGATGGGAGTGGTACCTGTGAGAAGCAGTGCAACAGGAAAGAGCTAAGACCAATCAAGCCAATTTCATTTGGTAAAAATGGCTACGTATCTCACTGTCTAGATCCAATGCTGATTACTACAATTTTAATTTTCTAGCACCCTGGGAAAGCAAAGCTTTCCTGGCATTACAAGTGCCAATGCAAAATGAGATTTTTCTTTCCCCCACCGAGACATCTGGACTACAAAATGGGTGTTCATATATGTGGAACAAGAGAAAGATTGGGTTTTTTTTTTTTCCTGATCATAAAATGAACCACGAGGCAACAGAGAAATTTCACGGTTTGGGTATGTGCAGCAATATATGTGATCTAGATTATTACTCTCAGCTTGGCTCTGCCTCTGTTCTTCCACCCAGAGGTTCAGATCATAAAACACAATTGCTTCAAAAAATCATTGCTAGGAGGCATCAAAATGTCTCACATCACATCAGCATCTTACTGGCCCTCAAAGGCTTCTACCTGCCACAAAGCAGCAGAAACCCTGCTTAGAAACAAGCAACAGAACAGAGGAAGAATTCAGCATCTCCCCTCAAATCTGCTCCTCTTCCTGCATTTGGCGCCTCGGCAGCATTTTCCACCTAGCTACCCATGTCAGAAACTGGGACGTCGTGTCTGACTTTTCCCTCATAACCAATGTCTCATCTATTCAAGCTCTTCTGTGTTATCCAAATCCACCTGTCTCCACCCATAGGAATATACCCAAGAGAAAAAAACCATGCTCATACATGTACTTGTAAACAAATCCAGGCATGGTGGTGCACACCTGTAATCCAGCACTCTTGAGGATGAGGCAGGAGAATTGCAAGTTCAAGCCAAGCCTGGGTAATTCAGTGACTTAGTGAAACCATGTCTCAAAAAAAAAAAAAAAAAAAAAGTGCTGAGGATGTAGCTCTCAGTGCAAACACCCTCGGTTTAATCCCTAACCCTGAAATAAAATAAAAACAAAAGGAAGTGAAGTAATAGCACATATTACATAAGGATGAACCTTGAAAAGATGTTAAAAGAAGCCACTCACTAGGGGCCATATATTATGTAGTTTTATTCATATGAACTGTATAGAATATGCAAATCTACACAGACAGAAAGTAGAGACTAGTGGACTCCAGGGCTAAGCAGAGGGGTGAATGACAGCATGGCTGTTAAACAGTATAGAGTTTCTTTCTGGGGGTGAAACTGTTTAATTGTGGTGGCAGTTCCACAATTCCCATAAATATACCTGACTATATACTTTAAAAGGGTCAATTGCATGTGCTATGGTTTGGACATGTTCCAAAGTTCATGAGTTAGAAATATAATCTCCAACATAAGCGTTGAGAGGTGAGACCTTTAAGAAGTGATTAAGGTAATGAGGGCTCTGCTCTCATATGTAGATATGTAGGTTTTTTTTTTTTTTGAGACAGGATCTTGCTCTGTAGTACAGGCTGGTCCTGGACTCACTTACGTAGTCTACACTGGCCTTGAATTCACCACAATCTTCCTACCTCAGCCTCTCGAGCACCTGACCATAAGTGTATGCCACCATGTCAAACTAATTTCTTTTTATGTGGTGCTAGAAAATTGGGCCCAGGGCCTTGTACATGCTAGAAAACATTTTAACCTCTGAAATATACTCTCATCCCCTCATGCACAGATTAATGTTGTTATCATGGGAGTGGATTAGTTGTCCCAGGAGGAGGTTCCTAATAAAAAGGTTGAGATCAACTCCTTCTTCTACCTTCCCTCAACTTGTGTGCACACCCTTCCTTCTTTTCCTTTTTTCTTTTCTGTTGGTAGTAAGAGGGACAGAACCCAGAGCTTTACATTTTGATTTTCATGCCTAGCCCTTTATTTATTTATTTTACTTTGAGACAGGGTCTCACTAGATTACTAAATTGCCCAGGTTGCACCCAAACCTGAAATTTTCCTGTATCAGCCTCAGAACAGAGAAGGAACTCAGCATCTCTCCCCTCGGTCCTGTTCCTCTGGGATTAGAGGTGTGTACCAGCACATCCGGCTTCTCCTACTTTATTTTGCATTTGTTTTCCACCCTGGGATGACACACGAAGAAAGCCACCACCAGATGTGGGCCCTTGACCTTGGATCTCCCAGCATTCAGAACTATAGAAATAAATCTCTGTTCTTTATAAATTACCCAGTCTCAAGTATTTCATTCAGCAGCACAACATAGATAAAATATATGGCATGTAAGGTACGTCTCAATACAGATGTTATTTAAAAAAAAGAAGCCTTTCTTATTGTCTTCCTATTGTCTTACATACATAATCATAACTTAGTGTCAGCTACTAAAACTACAGTTCCCTGAACTGTCCCTGCTCAGGTGAGTCCAAGATATCACAGGAGGTGCTGCAGAATGTTGACCCCTTGCCCCCCACAAGTACTTTCAGAATCAGCTCAGAGCCTGCTTCTCTAGAGAGACAGGATTGAGTACTCCCAGTCTGAATATCAAAGTACCATTAACACTTTCACAATATATCAAAGACATATCTACTGATGGATTGTCCACCAATAGACAAATAGAGCTCCGTCCTTATATGGTTACCTCACTGTCTAGCCCAAAAGTCTTTTCAATGCTCAAAAAATATGTCAAATATGTGAGGTGTTAATTACTCTTACTTAAATCACCATATACTATATATCAAAATATCACACTGTGCCCCCTAAAAATGTAAAGTTATATGTAATGGAAAAATTTTAGGGGTTATAGGCATAGCTCAGCATTAAGAGTATTTGCCACCACGAGCAAGGCCCTAGGTTCGATTCCTTAGCACCACATACACTAGGTGCAGTGGTAACCACTTGTAATCCCAGCACTCAGAAAGCTGAGGCAGGAGGACTCTTGTGGGCTCAAGGCCAGCCTGGGCTACACAGTGAGCTCAGGACTAGCCTGGAATATAGAAAAAACAAAAATAAATGAATTTTTAAAAATTGCTGGTGAAGAAAGAATTGAAGAGGAGAATCCACAAGCAAAACCCTTGTTCCTAAAGAAATGGGCTAGGTCAGTGTCTAGAACAAAATCATGGGGCTAGAGGGATGGCTCAGTGGTTAAAGCACTTGCCTGGTAAGCGCTAAGTACCTGAGTTCAATTCCCCAATACCACATAAACTGGGTGTGGTAACGAAGGCCTGTAATCCCAGCACCCGGGAGACTGAGACAGGAAGATTGCCATGAGTCCAAGGCCAGCCTGGGCTACGGAGCAAGACCCTGTCTAAATAGATAAATAAATAAATAAACACATAAGGCTTGCATACACCTTAAGCAATCCTTACAACAGCCAGCTATACAAATGAGATTTTAGAGTGCACAGGAGCAGCTTCATGTTAACTCAATGTTACCTTTCTGCTGCCAGGAGGGGCTGGGTCAAAGATTCGGGTCTGCATCTCACTGGGAAGAGCAGAGTACACTGGGAGGATAATTAATTCTGGAACATCAGGTCCCAGGGATTTCATTCTTTCATACAGGATCTCACAAGCAGTGTCAATCTCTTCCTGACCAGTTAAGAAGACCAAAATATCACCTGAAAGAGAATAAAACATTAATTTACTCTGCATGGTTTGTTTTTATTTGTTACTGTAGTGCTGGGAATCAAACTGAGGGTGCTCCACATGTGGTACACAAGTGCTCAACACTGAGCTTTACTCCAGCCTGTACTTTATTTTTTTAAAAGACGGTCTTGGTGGACGCAGTAGTCAGTCCTATAATCCCAGCACTCAAGAAGGCTGAGGTAGAACTGCAGGTATAAGTCCAGCTTGGGTAACTTATCAACTTGGTGAGAAATTGTCTCAAAATTAAAAATGGTCTGGGAATGTAGCTCAGTGTGAAGGCCATAGGCCTGATCCCCAGTACGACAAACAAGTAAACAAAAAAGATAATCTTGCTATATCACCAAGGCTGGCCCCACATCTCTGGACTCAAGCGATCTTGCTGCTTCAGCCTCCTGTATAACTGGGACTTCAGTGCCTAACTTGCATGTTTTACATAAAGGCTATAGCAACATTTGCAGACTTTCAAACATAAAATACACATTTATACTGACTTCCAAATAAACCAGGAAGTCACCATCTATCCATTATTTACCCATGTTTAAGTAGGGACATTTAAAACCTGCATTTATTTTCACCACCAGTATTCACTAAAGACCATCTGGTAATCCAACTATGTAATCTGGAGACTTACAGAAGATCCTGTATTTAAAAGGCATTTTTGAAAATTATCTTTTAATTTAAAGGGAGAACTTAACATGACAGAGACAGCTTAAAGGAATTTGCAGCCACTGAGCCAGTATTGCAGAAAATACTTAAAGGAAACTTGCACAGTGAAAGGGAAACCAGTGACACCAATGACCCCAGAGAAAAAGTGACAACAGCTAGAGAAGAATGAGCTGAGGAAAAAGTAGGTTAGTAATCAGTAAAATATGAGTAAATGAGATATGACAGTTAGGAAATTCTGAAATAACCAGATTTACCTTCATGTCTGTTGCTCTAAGTATATTTATATGGTATAGATTTGGGTTCATTTAATGTAGCAATGTGATATAGTTTTAACTTTGTGTTGTTGTAGCAGTTCACTTATTAGGTCACTAATGAAAGTTTATCCTAAGGAAACTGACTGATGTAAAGATGACCTTGTGAATGTACAAATATGCACCTTCCAGTATTCAGCTAAGGCAACTGAATTTTATTTATTTATTTCTCTTCTTTCCCAAATTAACTAGTCTTTTGAACTACATGCTTATAATTATTTTCTAGTGTGAACTGGTGGGTAAGACCAGGTTTAACAATAACAAAGATGTAGGAAAATATGGAAAAAAAAGAAAAACTTTTGGTGAATATTCCAATGAAAAGGATTGGCTGGATTCAGAGAGGAGATATCAAGATTTGACTACCGCGAACCCATTAGAGGAATAGGAAGCTGGGGTAGAGTGGTGACTTGAGTGAAATGACTTAGGTGCGGTAGATTAATATCTTAAACACTGTATGGTTTCTCGGACTTAGAAAACCCAGAGCACAGACATTCTTTGGAACCATATGAAGTGATAGCCGGAGCTGGGGGAAGGGACAGGGAGAGGGTGGGAGGGTAGAAGATGGAAGGGATTGTGAAGTCGATGTGATACATAGATGTACGAAACACCCAAATTCATTGTAAATACTATGTATTACATTTGTATATTAATAAAAATAGTGGTAAAAAAATAAAAGGCATATTTGAAAAAATTAGCACAAAAGATACCCACATTATAACTTCTGGACCTAGAAGGAAAAAAACAGAAAAAATAAATAAAAACCCCACCTCCTTCCCTCTTACCTGGTGGCTCTGTTAAATGAATCTGCATCACAGTGATCAGGCTGGCATCCAGATAATCCGTCTCCGGCTCCTTTGTGTACAGTATTTCCACTGGGTATGTTCGACCTGGGATGGTGAAGATAGGGGCTTCATAGAAGTACTGAGAGAACTTCACCGCATCCAAGGTGGCTGAGGTGACAATCAGTTTCATGTCCTGCCGTTTCTGAACAGTCTAAAGGGAAATGCAATGTGCTTTCATTAAAAGGACAACCTTAAAGGGCACAGATACTCAAATACTATTTCCAAAAATCTGTTTGCTCTTTTCCTTCTCTTTTAGTGATCCTGGGATCAAGCTCAGGGTGACTGAACCAGAACCTTGCTCGCTGGGCAAGCACCCTACCACTGAGTTGAATCTCCAGCCACAGCAGTCAGTTTCTAACAGGTAAAAAAGGTCATTTAAGACAACTCGGTTACCTTCTTCAACAGTCCAAAGAGCACATCTGTGTGAATTGTCCTTTCATGGGCCTCATCCAACATGATGATCGCATACTGAGTGAGGTCAGGATCAATCAGGCACTCTCTGAGTAACATGCCATCGGTCATGTATTTGATGACTGTTTCAGGGCTGGTGCAGTCTTCAAATCGAATAGTGTAGCCCACCTAAGGCAGAACAGAAATAGAAAACGTAAGACACTGTTTCACCTTTTCACAACTGTCAGGCAACATTTCAACCTAATCAGACTAGTGACTGCTACTCTTAATGATAGGAATCTGAGTAAAACACAGTGATTTTGGTTTTTCCTAGTAAAATCTCCCTTTGCCTTGACCCTGAATAAACTGATAATAAAAATTAGATTTCAGGAAAAGTAAGAAAAAAGGTTGTAATATTCTTATTTTATAAGTTAGGGATCTGGGCCATTATACTTTTCTTCTAGCATTTCCACAGCCTCTTCACTAACCACCTACCTCTTGACCTAAGCAACAACCAAACTCCTCTGACACTCTTTTGGCCACGGACATGGCTGCCACTCTTCGGGGCTGGGTACACCCAATCTTGCCCCTTGAAGTATAGCCTGCCTCGGCCAGGTACTGAGTGATCTGCGTTGTCTTCCCAGAGCCGGTCTCACCAATAACAATCAGGATCTGATTGTCATGGACAGCCTGAAAGCAACAGAACATAAATATGGTCATTAAAATTTGTCACTCATTACTCTGGAATAAAATTACTAATACTACTGTTATAACACTAAATGAGAAAAAGGGAATATGCAGACAGTTAAAAATATAAAGAGCAAATTTTAAAGATAGTGAAAATGTTCCTTCCTACTGCCACTCCTAAGCTTCCAGTCTCTCCCCTCCAAAGGTACCTATTTATTATTTCTACCGTGATTGTGACAGCAAAGGATTATAACCAACCTACAGGACTATTAATTCAGGCCTACTACTTAAATCAGTATATCCATCTAATAAAGCACTGAAGTGGCATTAAAAAAGGAACAATCTTTGAGATATATCCATTAGTGGAAAAAGCAAGATGCAGAACAGGGTATATAATGCACTGTCACCTGTACACATATACAGTATGTATAAAACAAATGCTTATACACATACATGCATTGCTACTTGCTTATACACATGTAAGATATTTTGAAGAGTTCACTGGAAGCTAGTAAATTTGGTTACCCTGTCAAGAAAGGTTTGAATCAGAACTCTAGATGAAAGTAAATGTCTAATATAAAGTCCTTGCTTAGGGGTACATCTGAGTATCTCCATTTTTAATTACTGACCAGAGCTGTTGGTCCACCTGCCATAATACTCTGCCCCCTAGAACTGCTCTGGAGACCTCCATTCAAATAGATTTCCTCAGAAAGAAGTAAGTAGACTAACATATATTTCTTTAAAAGGACTTGGAAATGTTTTCTGTTTTTTTTTCATATTTCTTTTGGAAGAGACTTCAAATATGTACAAGTCTATCAAGATACTTTCAATTTTATGTATTTTTTTATTTTGGAGACAGTGACTCAGTCTGTAGTCCAAGCTGGTCCTACACTCAATATGTAACCCGGGCTGGTCTCAACTTCACAGCAAACCTCCTGTCTCAGCCTTCCCAAGTGTTGGGATTACAGGTACAGGCCACCACACTTGGTTTATGTGGTGCTGAGGAATCAAACTCAGGGCTATTCCTCCATCCCTACTTTCAATTTTAAAATGTCATTCATCTCTTTCAAGCATCCCTATGCCCACACATCCTAAGGGAGCTTCCTACCTGGACCAGCTGTTCCTTCAGTTTGTAGATGGGCAGGCTCTCCCGCTGCTCAAGGATTGACATTTGGGTCTTCTTGCCGTAAGAAGCTTTGTTGCCCCCAAAGGCATGCTTCTTCCACTCGGGGATGTCGTTGGGCATCATCCCAATCCCCCTCATGTTTGCAGCAATCTGCCTGCCTTCCGCTGAAAGGGAAGCAAACTACTGAGTCCTGTCCTCAAGCTACCCCAGAGGAAGAACAAAATGGTAGGTGGGTACCACATGTGTCGGAGTATCTCAGTTCAGCCTGATCCTTGATCACTGGTACTCAGAGAAACTGATTAAGGTGAAGAATATGGAACACAGAGTAGGGAACAGGAGAGGATTAGGCCCTAACAAAAGGTTCTATATTATATGTCATATATAATGGAAAAAATGGAAGTTAGTTAATAAAAATGAACACCTGATGATTTGATCTTGGAACTTTTTAAATGCTTGACTGAGATGTAATTCACACAACAGATCACTATCTTCAAGTGTCCAACTCAACGGTCTACTGTATATTCACAAAGTTGTCTTAGAACACTTTTATCACCCCTAGAAGAGACTTCTGTCCCCACATTCTCTTCTGCACTAGTCTACTTTCTCTCACTATGGGTTGACTTGTTCTGAACATTTTGTACATTATGTGGTGTTTTCCATCTTGCTTCTTCCACTTGATTAATTTTTTTTCAAAGTTAACCCTAAAATCTGTGGCTTGACCTAGGAGAAAATAAGCAGAATTTTACTGGTGCTCTACAATGTGTACATTTTCCGTCTCAGCCTCTCGTTTCAAATGAACTTACAGGTCTCTCGCAAACATGGCTCTCTGCTAGTATGCCTTATCCAGAGTTATATCACGCACACTGGTGCTCACACTAAAACTTAGACATAATCTTTGACCACCCCTACTTCTCCTGTTTCCCACATTCAATAAATTATGTCTTTTTAATAAATCACATTTATCAAGTACACCCTTCCTCTCTGCTATTTCTATTTTCAGGCCACCACCCCCTCTCCTCTTATTTTCATAAAAGTCTCCTAAATCATCCTACGTGTCTACTCTTGCCCTATTCACCTTTCTGCAAGGCACACTATATAATCCTAGAAGAATGCAACTTAGATAAAAAGACGGCATTTGTGCAGAAGGAAAGGGAAAGTGGAGGGGGTGAGAGGGTGGGCAGGGTGAAGGAATACAATATATAAATTTAAAAATAAGCAGAAAAAAATGCAACTCAAACTATGCCATTCCCCTACTTAGAACATTTTCATGTTGAACTTTACATTATTTTCTTGTGTACTTAAGATGGAGTCCAGATTGTTAAAGCTGCCTACCAATCCCTGGCTGGCAAATTCTGCCTCACTCCTAACATTCCGACCCATTGACCACTGATCGCTCACTGTACTCCAGCCACACAGGCTTCCTACAAAGTCCTCTTCCCCACCCGACAGCCCTATCATGGGCTACTGCTCTGCCTTAAACATACTACCCAAGATGCTCTGACAGATTAAACCCTAGTTATCCTTCATGTCTCAATTTTTTACAAGCAAGTGACTTTGCCATACCTGTACCTCTTCAGGATGCACTGATTAGGACATAATTAATTAGTTATTAGGTAATTATTTGATTAAACTCCGTCTCTCCCACTAAGCTGTAAGTAGGGCTTAAATAGAAGAAAAAAATGTCTTTTTAATTCATAGACCCATCTTCAGTTGTCTAATACAAATTAGTTAAATTCTTGCTACAACTATATTCACTATTTTGTTTTCGTTAATATTTATTGCACAAATCTGGGCATGATGGCTCACACCTGTAATCTCAGAACTCAGGGGGCTGAAGCAGGAAAATTGTCCCGAGTCTAGGGGCCAGCCTGGGCTACAAGAGACTCTGGCTCAAAAAATATACATGTATTTATTGCAGAAGGAATTACACATAAAAGAAGGCTTTTTTTTGAGACAGGGTCTTGCCCTGTAGTACTCACTATGTAGTGCAGGCTAGCCTTGGACTCACAGCAATCCTCCTGCATCAGCTTCCTGAGTGCTGGGATTACAGGTGTACAGCACCACACCTGGCTTATACAGTGCTGGAGAATCAAACTTAGGGCTTTATGCTTACAAGGCATGTGCTTTAACTGCAGTACCATTCCTCCAGCCCCTTAAAAGAAATTTTAAAGCTGTACTATCCTGGGCGGGGGGTGTAGCTCAGTGGTTAAAGTGCTCACCTAGCTCCAGCCCACATAATATGGACATGGTGGCATACAACTGTCATCCCAGCACTGGAGAAACAGAGCAGGAGGATTGCTGTGAGTATGAGATCGATCAGCCTGGGCTACACAGTGAGGTCAGGACTATTCTTGACTACAGAGTGAGAATATGTCTCAAAAGTAAACAAATAAATTAAATTAAATAAAGCTATATTAGCTTTAGAATACAATTACTGAGAAGATGAGCTGGAGACACAATTCAGCAGTTAAAAGTGCTTGCCTAGCAAGCTTAAGGCTTTGAGTTTGATTCCTCAGCACCACATAAGTCGGGGGTAGTGTCGTACACCTGTAATCCTAGCATTCAGGAGGCTGCGCCAGGGGGATTGCTGTGTATTCAAGGCTGGCTTGGGTACATAGTGAGTTCAGGACCATCCTGGACCACAGAGCAAGACCCTCAAAAAAATAATAAAATAAAATAAATTGATAAATAAGTAATAAAATTATTTGGAAGAAAGTTTCAATCAAATTATGTGACCAGGGCTACATAAACATTTTTCGTTTTAAACATCTGTACAGGGAATAGCGGGAGTTAGGGGGAAGGGGATGTTGTGGGAGGATCAAAAAGGGAGAGTGGAGGGCTTGCAACTCTGATGCAATATATATGTGCACAAAATACTCAAGTTCAATGTAAACATTATGTATCGCATATATGCAAATAAAATGGGAAAAAATGAACATCTGTGTAAAGAACAAAACAAGCAAACAAATGTGCCCTAATTGGAAAGGGAAAACTGAAGCTAAATTTTCCATGTATGAGGGCAAAGCTCCTTTTATGTAAATGTGAAGGTTCAGATTTCATAAAAAGGTCTGTATCGGGGACCAGGGAGTGACCTGAGAGTGCAGCCACCACCTTGGGCCTCCTTGACAAGCCCAAGAATGAGATGAGCCCAGGGGAGCTGAAGAAGCAGGGAAAGGAGGAATTTAACACAGGTCCACTCCGTGCTTACTCAGAGCTGTGTTCGGTTAAGAACACCACCCAGGTGCTCATCAACTGGGCCACATGAAGGCATCTGACAGGCACTGCCACGTGATGCTGGAAAATGTGAAGGAAATGTGGGCTGAGGTCCCTAAAAGTAGCAAGGACAAGAAGTCCAAACCAGTCAACAAAGACTGTTACATCTCAAAAATGTTCCTGCATTGGGACTTGGTCACAGCAGCGCTGAAGAAGCTGCTCATCACTAGCAAGTTTGGGCCGCATTCCCACAGTCACAGCCTGCCTCACCCCACATTCCTGCAAAGATCACCCCTTGTCATGGGAATAATAAAGTACTGTGTCAAAAAAAAAAAAAAAAAAAACGGTCCTCATCCCCTCCAAGGTTCCTACCATCAGGCAGAGGATCAACCCAGTGTTTGTTGAGTCCCATGGGGATGGAATCCATCTCAGCTTCCCGCTGGGCCTGTTTGAGCTCCCGTCTTTCCTTAGCCAAGGCACTCTGCATCATGGCTGCTTGGGAGAGGGAACCATCTGGGTTCTAGAGCAAAAGAAGAAAAAGCAACATGCATTAAGTGCCCAGGAAACAAAACACTGATGTTAAGAAGCTCCAGTAATTCAAAACATGAGATGTCTGCAGAATAAAATTCATTTCAATGTACCAGATTACTTCAAAGAAATGGATAAATTATAGCTAGCATATACAGGTAAAATGAAAAAAAAATCACTGTTACAGTTTGGAGCCAGATGCAACTAGTCAAGGTAACCCTTAAAAATTGCTTTTAAGGTGTAAGGAAAAAAAAACTGCCTTTGAGTCTGCAAAATAATGATTCGAGCCCGAAGGAACCTAGGAAAAGGCAATGATAACAGACCAAATTATCTCTTGCTTCTTCCCAAAACATACTAAATGAGCAAAACAAAAATTAAACAGAAAAAAAGCAACAGAACCTAGCCAACTTCCATTTAAAACAAATATATTCTAGAACCTGCTAACAACACTACTTTCAGTGGCTTGAGTTTTGCTTACAGAGACCTAGGAACCTGAGCTGTAAATTTAAAAAATGATGCCTAGCTCAATGGTTAGAACATTTGCTTAGTATGGCAAAGCCCTAGGTCGATTCCCCAGGCCACATAAAACTTACCTGGGCATAGTAGCACATACTTGCAATCACAGCACTCAAGAGGGTGAGGTAGAAGGATTACTGTGAGTTCAAGACCAGTCTAGGCTACACAGTTAAGTTCAGGACCAGCCTAGACTGGACTACAGGGCAAGAACCTGTCTCAAAAGAGAAGGTGGTCCAGTGGACATTTCCAGGGTTAAGTGTTATACTTCTTACCTTAACAATTTTAATAGGGCTCATGTCCATGCTTTGCTTGGTGTGCCCTCTTAGGAATGGAGGCTCTTCCTCAACTAGCTCAATCTCAAGGTCTTCATCTAAGTCATAAGAAGAATTAGCCATTAAATAAAAGAGACAAATTATCAATAATTTTCACCAAAAATTAATTTCTATGAGCACCAATAATCTTCACCAAAAATAACTTTTAAGATAAAAGAACATGCCAAGTGGAACTCTAAGGTTAAAAAAAAAAAGCTTAAACATTAGTTAGAGCTGGGCATGGTGGTGCACACATGCAATCCCAGCACTGAGAGGGTGAGGCAGGAGGACTGCAAACTGAGTCTCTCCTGGACCACTTAGTGAGACCCTGTCCCAAAATAAAAAATTAAAAAGGGCTGAGAATATAGCTCAGTGCAAAGGTCCTGGGTTCAATCCCTGGAACCATAAAATGATAAACTAAAATAAGAAGGGCAATGCATTCTGGGTCCTCTCCCGACTAGTGGGAACTTTAATCCTCTATCCTTTGTTTCTACATAAAGACCTGTTATTCTATAAAAAACAAATAAATAAGTAAAATAAAGTGATGATGATAACTCCTAGAAAGAGGAAATACTTAATTGGAGGGGGATGCATACAGACTTCAGACATGTTAGTGAAGTTCTACTTCTTAAGTTTGAAGTAGATGTATAGATATTCACTTACTAGTGTTAGAGAAATAACATATATTCTTTTACAAAATGTATTTAGCAGGCTGTAGGAAAGTGCTGGCCTAGCAAGCACAAGGCCCTGGTTTTGATTCCCTAGCACCACATAAACTGGGCATGAAGGTGTATGCCTGTAATCTCAGCAGTCAGGAAGTGGAGACAGGAAAAGTGCTGTGAGTTCAAAGCCAGCCTGCACTAGAGTTGAGACCCTGTCTCAGAAAAAAAGGATATATTTCATAATTTAAAAAAATCATTAGATCATTAGCAGGCTAGCAGTTGTTTCTAGAGAAATTCACATTAATATAGGCAGAACCTGGGTTTTCTAAGATTACACTAAGATTACAAAGAATAATTGATAAGATTACAAGATCAAATTTATTCCCCAAACTATAACATTTTATATTCTGAAAATTTATTATAAGCAATAAGGGTTATATATGTATAAACATATGGCTGGGCATAGCAGTACAGGCCTGTAATCCTAGCACTCTGAGAGGCTGAGGCAGGAGAACTGCAAATTTGCACCCAGTCAGGGCAAGTTAGCAACCAAGAAAGTCCCTGTCTTAAAATCAAAACCAAAAAATAGCTCAGTGCAAAGGCCTTGGGTTCTATCCCCTGCACAACAACAACAAAAAAGTGTGTGTGTGTGTGTGTGTAAAATACAAATGAATTTCTTGCTTCTATCAAGAAGTTAGTAGAGATATAAAAGGAACAAATGATTAACAGCCATTCGAACTATAAACAAGCAGCCACTCAGTGACTCAACTTGCTAATTACCCTCCCAATTCATTTTTCTGCTCAGTCCAAATGGCCAGTTACCTTCTTCATCATCCACCTTAGGAAGAATGCCAGTCTCTTCATCAAAGTCTGGAAACTCTTCTTTGGAAAGGACATTGGCAGCAATCATCTAATCAGAGGACAAAAAGCAACAGGTGTAACTTGCTAGGATCAAAGCTCTTCCAGGAGTTAACTGCAATGGATTCATGCAGGAAATCAAGGGTTTTCTTCTCTAACCCAGGATATCAGAGTCTCAAATGTCACATATCCTGGGCTGCTCTACAACACACTGCTGAGAAGTCCAGAGTCAGAAGTGTCATCCCAGAAAGAAAGAGTTACCTGAGCCTACCCTGACACCCACAGCACTGTCTACATTCAGGATGCGATACACAAGCCTTCACAATTTTCTGTTTAGCTCTCTGACTCCTCAACTGGACTTTAAGCTCAGTGTAGGAATCTTGAAATATTTGTCTTTGTAGCCCTAGCACCAAACAGTACATGACACGCCATGATTCTAATGTTCATTGAAGAATGATGAAAATACCAACAAAAACTTAAATAGCAAGTCCTATATGCCAGGACCTAGGAATTTCAACAGTACTCACTTGTTTAATAAGCCCCAAATCACCACCAGTGGACCTATTTCACAGATGAGAAAACTTAGGCACAAAGAGATAGAAAAACTTACTTATCTCAGAATCATATAACTAGTTTAGTGGCTGGAAGTCACCCCAGGCCACTGTGTGCAAACTCACTGACTGGCTACAGAAGTCATTAGTGGCACCAACCTGTTTGATCTCCCACTTCTCCGGGTCGGAGATGCGTGTGAGGCGCTTGCGCTCCAGTGAGTCATCCTCCACCTCCGGTGCACTGACTAGGGAGAGGTGGGTGGGTCTGTCTGGGTTTCTCATTGAGGTCTCTTCATTGGTCTCCCCAACCAGATTTCGTCTTCGATTTGGGTTTAGATCTTCTCCAGTCTCTTGATCCACATCCTCGGGCACAAACACAAGGAGCAGGATCACTTGATATCCACTTATACTCCCTCAGCCACAAGACACAAAAACAGGCTGGATCTCTCACCTACCTTCATGCTGAGGCTGGTCTTGGTTCCGGTGAAGGACAGCACTTTAACCTTGACCCTCTGGCCTTTGCTCACCACATCAGCTACATTGGCTACTCGACCTTCCCGCCTGAGCTCAGAGATATGCACCAGGCCTTCCCAACGTTTTCTGAGGGAGAATCAGACAATTCTCAAGAATGCCTAAAAACACCCTTTTGAAACCCAGCCCAGTTCTACCCTTACTGGAACTGAACAAAATAAAATCTTGAGCAAGAGCTAGGGTGTAGTTCAGTGGAAGAGCACCTACTAGCACGTGTAAGGCCCTGGATTCAGTCCTCAGCATGGAAGAAAAAAAAAAGGAAGAAAAGAAATTTTAAAATGTTCTATGCTTACAAGGTATCAAGAAGGTGGTCAAGCAAGGAAGGTCTGGTAGTACAGGCTTGTAATTCTAGTCCTCTAGGAGGCTGAGACAGGAAGATAGCAAGTTTGAGCCCCAGACCTCACTGATATCTCCAGCCTCATCAACTTAGTGACATATTGAGCCTTGATCTCAAAAAATAAAAATAAAAAAAAATGGTTGGGGATATAGCACAGCATAAATGCTCTGGGCTCAAACCCCAGTACCTCCTCCTGCAAAAATGAAGGTAGTGGTCAAATAATAAAATAGTATTAGTATTACTACTCTTGCAAAGAAAAGAGTCTGGCCAGGGAAATCGAAAGAGACAAATTCTCATCCATCCCAAACAGCAAGGGGCAGATCTCCTGAAGACAGAGGGAAGAATAAATGGCTCAGTGACATTAAAAAAAAAAAAAAAGAAAAAGAAAAGTCTAAGGCTAGGGATATAGCTCAGTAAGAGTGATTGCCACACATGCATAGGGTCCTGGGCCCAATTCCCAGCGCTGAAAAACTGAAAAAACAAGTCAATTTCTAACAATGTGATACAGCTGATTTGTCTGAAGAATCAATCATAATTTTTTAGAATGACCCCACCCTCTGTAATAAATGACATTCTAAGTTGGGCCCTATGGTACAGTGCTGTAATCTCAGGACTCTGGGAGGCTAAGGCAAGAGGATCACTATTTCAAGTGCAGCCTGGGCAAGGCTGTCTCTATATTAAATAAAACTAAAATTAAATTAAAATTATTTTTTAAAGGACTGGGCATTCAGCAAGCTATGAGGCAGGAGGATTGCTGCAAGTTTGAGGCTAGCCTGGGCTACACAGTGAATTCAGCACCAGCCTGGACTAGAATGAGACTGTCTCAAAAAAAAAAAAAAAAAAAAAGGGAAAGGGGAGGAGGAGCTGGGAATATATAAGTCAATGTGGAGGCCCTGATCTCAATCCCCAGTACCACAAATAAAACAAATGAGAAGACATTCTGCCATCCCAGGTAGGTAAAAAGAACACCAACATTACCTTAGGCCCTCCAGCTGCACAAAGCATCCAAACTGCATAATGCTGGTAACTTTGCCATTATAAATGTCCCCAATAGCAGGCTCTTCAGGGGGAGGACGGTCAACATGTTTATCCCGCCACCTGTCCAGACTCCTCTCCCCATACTTGTCCCTGTCCTTTCGGTCTCTGATGGGACTCTGACTCCTGCTCCTGGACCGATATCTAGACTTTCCTTTATTCCTCTCCCAGGTCCTGGAACGCGATCGAGAGCGGGATCGGTGTCTCCGCTTGTAGTCTCTATCCCTGTCTCTCTCTCTATCTCGTTCTCTGTCACGGTCACGATCCCGGTCGCGGTCTCGGCTCCGACTCCGCTTCTTCTTCTTTGTCCTGTCCCTAATAAATCAACAAGTACCTGTTTGAAAAAGAAATTGGCTGGATATCATCTTTGCATCCCTAACCATCAAGCACAGTGCCATACATGGTAGGCACTCACTAACTGCTGAAATGAATTAGTTGCCATGACTATGACATTCCTGCAGGCTATTAAGGGATCAGCCACAAACATGAACGTGATTTCTATCTCCTGAATGTCTTAGCATTTGCTGCACACTCTTGGCAGAGAGCAAGAAAAATAGACCCAAGAATATGGTATAGCCAAAATTCTGCAAACACACCCCAAACTTTGCTTGGCTAGTCTACAAAATTCAACTATCACAGTATCCTAAGCTTCCCACAGCCAAGAAATTAGGGACAAACCGGTGCTCAGCGTCTCTTTGCTTCTCCTGGCCTGCTGCGCTGGGCATCAAAGCTTCTAGTTCTTTCAAGACATCCACAGCGACTTTCACATCATCCTCATCCAGCATGGTCTGCAGGGGCAGAGGCAAGCAAAGTTGGGATGGTGTGGGAGGCAACACCACTTAATTATCAGGATGTGCTTCAGATCCATTTGGAAATCTGACAGCTCCTAAATCACTAGCCACTTAAATGAAAGAAACATTTCCAACACAATTTGAGATAGAGGCAAAAGAAATGGGCAAAGCTCCTGGAAATAACTTTTATTCTACATGGGTGAAATACCCTTTGTCTTTAATACAATGCTATGGAAGGCAACTAGATATTAATCATTAATAAAGAGCAATCTTCCCTCAGTTATTTGTCATGTTTTCCATGGCTCATATCATATCATTATCTACTATGTTATACACCACAGTCTCTCTGTATCTGCAAATACTATACCCTAAAGATTTAACCCACTACAGACCAAAATATATTTGTAGAGGGCAGGGGGTGTAGCTCAGCAGTTAAGAGTGCTTGCCTAGCAAGCTCAAGACCCTGGGTTCAACTCTCCAGCACCATATAAACAGGTGTCCCACATCTGTAATCCTAGCACTGGGAGACAGAGCCAGGAGGATTGCCATGAGTTCATGTCCAGCCTGGGTTACACAATGAGTTAGGACCAGCCTAGACTGAAGAACAAGCCACTGTCTCCAAAAAAAGAAAAAGAAAAAAATTATTGTAGAACAAAAATCACACTGTAGAGAAATTTTTTGGCGTTACTTCCTAAGCCATACAGTATCGGAATGATTTATACACTACTTAGATTTTATTAGGTGTTATATGTAATCTAGAGATGATTTTTTTTTTTTTTGTGAGACAGGGTCTTGCTCTGTAGCCCAGGCTTGTCCCAAACTCACTATGGAGCCCAGGCTAGCCTTGGACTTGTGAAAATCCTTCTGCCTCAGCCTCCTGGGTGCTGGGATTATAGGCGTGTACCACCATGCCCAGTTTATGTGGTACAGAGGAATGGGGAACAGAACCTAGGGCCTTGCAGCAAGCGTTTTCACTGCTGTGCCATTCCTCCCGCCCCAAGAGATGATTTTAAACTATATGGGAGAACCTGTGTAGGCTATGTACAAATACAACATTTTAGGTAAGAAACTTGAGCATCTTTAGATTTTGGTATCTGAGAGGGGCCGTGCAACCAATTCTCACAGATATCAACACACAAATATATTTCCTTACGGTCTCCTCCCCATTAGACTACTTACATATTTACATCCTGCTTTCCACTCCAAAACTACGTTATAACATGCAGTCTCACCTACAGTTAAGTACCCAATAAATACTTGCTAAAATTACATTTTCTCAGAAACAAAAACAAGCCAAGCCCAGTGGCACAGACCTGTAATCCCAGCACTCTGAAAGGCTAAGGCAAGAGGACTATAAATTCAAGCCAGGGCAATTTAGCAACTTAGTGAGATCCTCAAAATAAATGGACTAGGGATGTGACTCTTTATGAAGGCCCTGGGTTCAATTCCCAATACCACCAAAAAATTAAAATAAAATAGATCTTTTAATAAGTCATAAAAAAAGAAAAAGCCAGCCATGGTGGCACACACCTGTAATACTAGCATACAGGCTGAAGCAGAATTGCCCTGAGTTCAAGGCCAGCCTGGGCTACACAATGAGTTCAGGACCAGCCTGGACTACAGAGCAAGACCCTGTATCAAAAATAAATAAAAAAATCTAATCTCACACATCAGGCATCTGTTCTAGGACCAGGCACCTGTTCTAGGACCCAGGACCTTATGTTATTCCATATCTATTTCATACCCTCATCATTGCTTTCCATAATTCCCAAGCTCATTTCCCTTGAGTATCATTCACTGAAACATTAAACACTATTCTATACCAGAAGAAGAAACAATACTACATATACATAGTAAGTGATCATACACTCTTATTTTGAAAACATGTTACAATAAAGGCAAACATCAAATTAATAAAATTACTAATGAGACAAAGAAAAGAAGGATACAAATTTATAGGAGACATTCTTAAAATGTTACCATACCCGAACAGAAGGATTGTCTGGCTGGCACAGGACAGGGAAGAGTTCCTTCAGCTTTTCTTTTTCAGTTTTGGGTTTAACAACTGCATCTTATTTCATTAAAGAACACAAAAACGGGGTATGGGAGAAAAAAAAGGGTTAAAAAGATATTAAATATTTTTACTGGTTAACAAAATAATTTCAATGCAACATCTGCAAACTGAAAAAAATATATCACATTTTGCTACATTTTAAACATATAATTACTATAATGTACCTTAATTTTCTAAACACTCTGACTATAAAACTCCACAAATTCTCTGGACCAATGGAAGGGAGGGATATGGGGTATGCCAGTACCCATCTGACTGTCTTAAAATTTTAATTTTGTCTGAAGTCATTTGTAAAATTGTACTAGAACATGTACTCGCTCAGCAGCTGCTAGCAGAAAAACAAATGCAAGTGACAGGATGCTCACAACATAAACCACTCAGAAGGCTATGCTCAGCTGGATGTGCTGCTCACCTTTGCTAGTAGAAGGCTTTGCTGGAGGCCGCATGGTCTGTATGAGACGCAGCAGGTTACTAATGAGAGAGTCCTATTGAAAGAAACGAAACAAAAAATTGTTCGGCCCCGGATCAGTGATTAACTTACTTACAAAAGGGAAAAGGCAGAGAATATCTTTTAAGGAAGAATGGTTATACACTTGAGTTTAGCTAAAGGGAACACAGGAAGGACAGAAAGGCACAGAATGCCACCTTGGTACAGCAGGAAGCTAGTCTAGAAGCTTCAGAGAGCTGATACTTAGGACTCCTTGGGGGGAAAAGTTATTTAGTTCCTTTCAACCATTTTATTTCCCACTGTTTAGAACGACCTGCAAAATCTACACTCTTATTTCTGACTTCCTGATTCACAGAACAAGAATGTAAACATCCACAAAGACTTAATGATAGAAATCCTACCATGTTTTCCTAGAAAGGTATCATAGGAAATCCAGTTCTCTCAACACTGCTTCACAGTGTGAAAACATTAGACATTTAATGCCTTATTTAATTGGTATGTACAAATTGTCTCCTTCCTACATCTTAATCCTATATTAAATTCTATTAAAATTTAAATTCCATAGTGATACTGAAAATAAAATAGAAGCCAAAATAAAACTCTCCTTTAAAAACAAAAGGAAGAAAAAAAGGCAGGATGGAAGGAAGTCAGTCCTCAGATGATATACGTACTGTGAATTCTGCACCATTTTTGACCAAAGAAGCCTTAAAAGTATCGAAGGTGGTATTTTTTTCAGCAAGACTAATCACAAATTCAGCTGCAAATGAAAAAAGAATTAAGAATGAAAACTCTGGCAAGAAATCAATTTCTGCTTAAGTTGAAGACAAGCTAATTAGGTTATGTGATAGTCATAAAAAGACCACCATCCAGTGAGGGTACAGAAAGAAAATTTAGATGGCTGAGATTATCCAGCCTATTCTAGTGAACTTTTTCCTGCCCCTCACCTGTAATGTTTTTTTGTTTTTTTGTTTTGAGACAGGGTCTTACTCTGTAGTCCAAGCTGGTCTCAAACTTACAGCAATCCCTCTGTATCAGCCTCCTGAATGCTGGGATCGCAGGCATGCGCTATCATGCCCAGCTTATGTGGTACCAGGGACTCTAACTGTAACTGCTAAGATATCCTTCCAGCCCTGATTTTGATTATATATATATATTTTTTTTTTTGAGACAGGTCTTGCACTGTAGTCCAGGCTGGTCCTGAAATCACTGTCATTATGTAGCCCATGCTGGCCTCAACTTGTGGCAATCCTCCTGCCTCAGCCTCCTGAATGCTAGGATTACAGGCAAAAATGAATGATTTATAAATGAAAAGATAATACTACAAAATGGCTCAACCAAAATCACTGATTTGATTTAAACTGGAAAAACTGACTTGCCTCAGAGATAATCAAGCCCTCTTCACAAAACTGTCAGCAGTGTACAGTGTCACACAGATTCTAAAGCTAACAATACAAAAAAGCATGAGCCATGTACATGCACACAGACACATACAGCAGAACGCTCTACAGTTTCCAGAAGGTCATGCCCAACCTACAAGTGAGAGCCAGGCAGGCCCTAGCTGGTATAATGGTATAATCTCTGAACTGATGAAACAACTGCCTCTCAGGATTTTTCACCACCAATCTGGCAAGTTCTTGAAGGTTCTAATATTAGAGCTATTTATTAATAAAGACTTTCTGGAAAGAAATGTATTTTATGGTTCTAATATTAGAGCTATTTACTAATAAAGACTTTCTGGAAAGAAATGTATTTTACCATAAACCATGAGCATCCCAACTTTTTGCGTACCTGGGCTTCACTGAGTGAAAAGGAATTGTCTTGGGCTGCATATAAAATATTTAATATAATAACACAATAGAATTACAAAAAAATCACAAAAAACCTCAATGTTCTAAGAAAATTTAAGAATTTGTATAGGGCTATATGCAAAGCTATTCTGGGCCACAGCAGCCTGTGGGTCACAGGTGGACAAGCCTGCCATAGAGCCAGATAATAAACTACACAATGTCAGTTCCATGAGACTGGTTTTGCTTTTTTTGAGAGGGTTTCACTATGCACTCAAGGCTGGCCTGGAACGCCTGATGATCCTTCGAAGTCTCTCAAGTAGCACTGCATTCCTGACCTCATGAGAAAAATTTTAAATTAACACTAATTATAAATACACACACACACATATACACATATGTACATATATACATATAGTGCTCTCTCTGGCAGCACATACACTAAAATTGGAACAATACAGAGAAGATTAGCATGGCCTCTGTACAAGGATGACATGCAAATTTGCAAAGCATCCCATAATAAAAAATACATAAATAATATGAAAGATCTGGATGACTACCACACCATTTCCAGGCTGAAATACGCTTCTTTTTCTTCCAGTACTAGAGATTGAACCCAAGGCCTTGACATTGCTCATCAAGCACTCTACACTGAACTACAGGTCTAGGAGCTCAGCTCAGCGATTTATTAAAACACTTGCCTAGCACAATTTCCCAGCAGCACATAAAAATTAGCCTGTAATCTCAGCACTCAGGAGAGAGGAAGACTGCTATGAGTTCAAGACCAGCCTGGGCACCATCATGAGTTCAGACCCAATCTGGATTACAGGAGAAATCATTTCAAAAGAAAAAAAAAAATGTGCACTGAGCTACATCCTCAGCCCTGCCTTTATCTTTCTGGTGACACTACATGAAAGCCAAATGCCATCAGGCCACATGGACACAGTTAACCATAAGAATACGGCAGTAGCAACACCACCAGTGGTATTACAGTTTGGATCTGGAGTGACCCCAAAAGCCTCATGTACCTGTGAATACTGTATACTGTTGGGAGGTGGGACCTGGCTAGAAGGAGTGGGTGCTTGGGGCTTGAGCTGAAGGGGTGTGTGTTGGTTCTGCTCTTCCTCCTTGACTTGTCTGTTCTGCCATGATGTGAGGTGCTCTGGCTCCAACTCTGGCTCTGGTCCCACACCTGGCTCCAGCCCCACCATATGATTCCATCATGTCCCAGATTCCTACCCATAAATGGACTGAGACCTTCTGAAATTGTGAGCTAAAATAAATCTTTCCTCCCTAAGTTGTGGATGTTGGGTATTCTGTCCCAGCAGCAAAAAAGTAACTAAAACAAGTGGTTAATATTTTTTGAACATTACTACCTGTCAGGCACATAGGTTATATTCCCAACAACTCTCATAAGTACGTGCCATTATTTTTCTGTTCTCAGGATTTGGGACACCATCGGACCCAATAATAACCGGAACGCAGGCAATCTGACTTCAGCCTTTTTTTTTTTTTTTTTTTTTTGAGATAAGGTCTCACTCTATAGTCAAGGCTTGTCCCAAACGCAGTATGTAGCACAGACTGGCTCTGAATACAGAGCAATCCACCTGCCTCAGCCTTCTCAGTGCTGGGATTACAGGCATGTGCTACCATGCCTAGCTAACTTTTATGGGGTGCTGGGGATCAATCCCAAGACCTTGCAAACTCTAAGCAAGCACTCAAATCACTGGGCTATGGACCCAGCCCCTTCAGCCATGTTCTTTAAAGAAAGATGGACAGAAATTCCAGTCACAGAGCGTTCAGAAGGCCACACCCAAATAGTTTACCCAAAAGAGGCAGCAGCATTGTTACTCCACCAGCATCATGTTAGGGCTCAAAAAAAATTCATTTTCAGCAAGCCTGGAGGAATGGCACAGTGGTTAAAGTACTTGCCTAGCAAATGCAAAGCCCTGAGTTCAATTCCCTAGCACCACATAAGCTGGGTGTGGTGGCACACACCTATTATCCCAGCACTTGGGAGGCGGAGTCAGGAGGACAGCTGTGAGTCTAAGGGCAGCCTGGGATACACACTGAGTTCAGGACCAGCCTGTACTACATACAGAACAGGAGCCTGTTTCAAACAAACAAAACAGATTTTCAGCAATTCCTCCACTCATGCCCGTTTCCCCTCTCATCCAACCTCTCTCACGTACACACAGGCTCTGTCTGCCCATGGCCTTGGCCTGCAGCCCCAGCCTTTTCCAATTTCTCAGTATGGATTCCCTGGACGTAGTGTGTTCCCAATTGCCTAATGACTGACTGACTGGTATTTGATAGTCAACACATGAGTGGTCAAGAATACAATTAAAAGCAAATGCTGACAACACTTTCAAAGCGGTATGAAGACAAAGTAAAATAATGTAAATAAAGAATAAAATAGGATGGGGTTTAGCTCAGTGGTTGAAGTGCTTGCCTAGCATAGACAAGGCCCTGATTTCCCAGTGCCACAGAAAAATTAGCCTGGCATGTCATCAGAGAAACGCAAATCCAAACAACACTGGGGTTGCATCTAACTCCAGTAAGAATGGCCACTATTAAGAACTCAAAAATCAGCAAATGCTAGTGAGATTGTGGGGAAAAAAGAACCCTTTGACACTGCTGGTGGAACTGTAAGCCAGTACAACCACTATGGAAAGCACTAGGGAGATTCCTCAAAAAACTAAAAACAGATATCCCATTTGACCCAGCTATACCTCTTTAGGATAACTTCCTAAAAGAATTAGTCATCATGCAAAGGGACACATGCTTATCCATGTTTACAGCAGCACTTTTTTTTTTTTTTTTGGAGACACAGTCTCACTCTGTAGCCCAGGCTGGCCTTGAACTGACAGCAATCTTCCTACATCCGCCTCTAGCTACTAGGACCATAGATGTAAGCCACCATGTCCAGTTTATTTGGTGCTGGGGAATCAAACCCAGGCCCTTGCATTTGCCAGGCAAGTCACAGCATCACAATTTATAACAGCCAAATCTTTGAAGAAGCCAATATGTCCAAAAATAGATTTTGATAAAGATGTGGTATATACAGACAATTGAGTACTACTCTGCCATTAAGAAAGATATTTTGAGCCATTTGTAGAAGAATAGATGCACCTTGAAACCAAGATGCTTAGTGAAATGACATACAGGTTAAATGTCGTATGGTTCCTCTAATACGAGAAAAGCAAACCATAAAAAAAGTAAAAGAGAGGTGGAAGAAAGAAGTTAGACTTTAAGGAGAGGGAAAGGGGATGTGCCGGGAAGAGGGGGTGTGAAGGGAAAAGGTATGTGATAGGTAAACTGAAAAAAATCAATAATATTATCCTTTCAACCCTCCCCAAAAAGTTAGCAGGGTGTGGGGGCACACCCCTGCAATCTCAGCTCTGGGAAAGCTGTGGCAGGAAGATCGCCATCAGTTCCAGGCCAGCCTGGGCTAAACACATAGTGCAATGAGTTCAGGACCAGCCTGGACTACAGAAATAGATCCTGCCTCAAAAATAAATAGACAAATAAATAATATCCAGCACACATGAGTAGCTACTTTCTGCCATAATTATTGTAATTATCGTCACGGCTGCTGTCGATGAAGCTGTGTCATTATTGGGGGCTGAAAACAAAAATCAAGCAGAAACTGCTGCTCCACTGACAGTTTGGCTCAGCTCGGTGGGCCCGCGAGACTCTGAATCAGAGGCCACGGCCGCAGGTTCCCCGGGACCCAGTCTCCATGACTGACTGACACACACACACAGTCTCATCCGCTCATCCTTTTTCCTCCTGCTTCTCTTACCCAGCCCAGAGGCCATCGTGACCTCCCTGGACTCACCTAGGTCCTTGTCGTTGATCCCCAAGTGATTGTCCAGCTCGGTGCAAACCTTAGACACCAAAGACAGATACTCGAGTTTGGCGAGTTCTTCCGCGGGGCCCGGCTCCAAGCAGGGTACGAGTCCCGCCGGAGCCACCGCCACCGCCATGGCTACAGCTCCGCCTCGGCCTCCTTCCGGGTGGCTAGACGCAGCTCAGCGGGGCTCCGGCTTTCACTTCCGGGTCGGCGTGCATCTCTTATTTACAGTAAACAGAGCGTCTGTGACGACTGGATGGATCATAGAGATCAAGAGGAAGTCCCTAGAGAAGGAACGGCCAGAATGAGCTCCTCCACGAGCCCATCACGCCCTCTATAGGCGAGGAAGATCTCCCGCTCTCCCGCCCTCGTATCCCCTCCCTCACCGCGTATCCGCAATGTGTCGGCAGAGGGCGATCGAGGCCTGTGCAAGGAGCGTGGAGGGGCAGGAGGGCAAAGAGAGGATGGGGTGAAAGTTGGGGACAGCCGGCTCCTGCTTTTTAGAAGACTTGAAAAAAGCACAGAAGTGGCAGCTTGGTCAAAGCGCTTCAGGCTATAAATTCGATTCCCTAGCACCACAAAAACCGCAAGGAAGAAATAAAGAAAGAGCGAGCAAGAAAGAAAGAAAAGAGAGAGAGAGAGAGAGAGAGAGAGAGAGAGAAGAAAAGAAAGATTTAGCCAAGCATGGTGATGCTCCTGTAATCCCAACACTAGCATTCTGGAGTTTAAGGCCAGCCTGGGCTACATAGTGAGTTCAGGGCCAGCCTGACCTACAGAGACCCAGAACCTAAGTCTAGAAAAAGCAGAACATCCTTGTGTGAGGAACAGGGGCCGGAGTGGAATGGGGTGATGGCGGTGATGGTGTAGTACTGGGGATTGAGCCCACAGCCTTCACAGTGAGCTACATCTCCAGCCCTGTTCTTGGTGTTTTTGAGACAGGATCTCACTCTAGTCCAGGCTGGTTCTGACCTACTTTTTAGCCCAGGCTGGCATCCAACACATGGCAGTCCTCCTGCCTCAACCTCCTGAGTGCTGGGTTTATAAATGTGTGCTGCCGTGCCCAGTTTGAGTCATGCTGGGGAATTGAACTCAGGGCCTGTGTATAACTGCTGAGCTGTGTCCCCAGCTCCTGTCCAACCCTGTTCTGATTGATTGATTGGTTGAATGATTGATTTTTTTTTTTTTTTGGACAGATCTTGCTCTCATCCAAGCTGGTCCTGAGCCCACTATGGAGCCCAGGCTGGCTCAATTCTTCCTCAGCCTTTGTCACCAAGCCCAGTTTATGTGGTGCTGGAGAATCCAACTCAGGGCCTTGCTCTTGAGAGGCAAACCCTTTAACCTCTGAGCTATGCCACCAGCCCCTTGTTTTTATTTTTGATTTTGAGACAGAGTCTCTAAATCACTAAGTTGCCCAAGCTGAGTTTGAGATTGTGATCCTTCTGCCTCCGCCTTGTGGACTGCTGAAATTACAGGCCTTGTGATCACCTTGACTTTAAGCTGATTCTACTATGGTAATAAGTGCTCTGTCTTACAAATGAGGGAGATGGTACTTTCACTGGTCAGCTGGGTGACCTCCAGCAAATTATTCCTGGTAGCCTCAGTTTTCTCATCTGTAAACTGGGATACTGTTGCTCTAAATTTAAGCGGGGACTAAATGAAATAGCTATGCAAGGTGCCTGACACATTGTAGGCATATGCCACAAGTAGTAGTCATCTATCTGAGGCTGGGACAATGGCTCCAGTGAAGCTGGTCTGGCAGGCAGACACCCTCCACCTCCAGTCTGGAATACCACAGACCTCCCTCCCTCCTCTTTTACAAAACTTAAACTCAGTTTTCCTGTTATCAATACCCTCAGTCCTCTCAGAAATTGTTCTGCCAAATATCAGCTGTGCCTTGAAGCTAAGTAAACTCAAGTCTCTCAGCTTCTACTTTAGGTCTTCTTTCCCCTTTGGCAGAGTGGGTGGGGACATTACCATACTACAGTATTCTGTTTGGCAGTTAAGGACATAGAGGCACCTCAAAGCGAGCATCTCTTCTGTGTTCTGTCAATCAAAAGGAAGGAAGTCGGTCCCTTCTCCTGCGTTTTCCTTCTCTACATTACACTGATGTTTCTTTGTGCTGTTTCTTCAGCATCTCAACACAGACGAAAGGAATGCAGGCAGGTGGAGAAAAAACGAAGTCATTTTTACTGTCTCCAATTGCTCCATGTGTCCAGGTTCCTGAGAAATCAGTATTATTCCCTCTGAGCTCTTGGCTGTCTTCCTCTTTTTTCTCCTCTTTCCCCCATGAATGAAATGCTAAATGCTGCCTTGACTTAATGTGCTTAACGTGCCAGCCTGGAGCTATGATGTCAGGGATGTATTTCACTTGGCTTCCTTTCTCTGTGCCTCTTTGCCCTTTTTCTTTTTCTTTGCCTTTTAAGATGTGTATTTCTGCTAAGGTTATGGACCCCTCCTGTAATCCCAGCACTCTGAGAGGCTGAGGCAGGAAGATCACAAGTTGGAGCCCAGCCTGTGTGATTTAGTGACTTAGCGAGAATCTGTCTCAAATTTTAAAAATTAATTAATTAATTTAAAAAGTCTGGAGGTATAGCTCAGTGCAAAGACTCTGGGCTCTGTGCCCAGTACCTCCCAAAAAAAGGAAAAAGAAAAAAGAAAAAAAATCAACTTTACTCCAGCATTTAACTAGAAGGAAAAACAAATACAGAATTTGTTTAAAAATCTCCATGGAGGGGTGAGAGGGTGGGAAGGGAAAATGGATGTGAAATGTAAATAAAATATAGTAAATAAATAAATGGGAAAATGTCAATAAGATGAACTAAAACTTCATCCCATGAAGTAACTTACACTTTGATAAATATTTCTTCTATGCTTTCTATTTCTAATAAAAATTATTAACCAGGAGCAAAATACAGAGGGCAATATGCGTATAATAAAATAAAAAGGAAGTAAATAAATAAAAGCTCTGTCAGAGGGCAACCCACTTGGGACCCCCTCCCAGATAGCCAAAGCAGGAGCTACACCCTTCTATCCTTTGTTTCTAAATAAGAATCCATTACTCTAAAAATAAAAAAGAAAACAATATATATAAGGTCTGTCAGAATAGGGGCTCTAGAATCATACCATGTACTAGCAACTGTACACACTGCCAGAGCTTTTAGAATTTATTAAACATACATCTCAATTGTCAATATTTATAGCAAAACTTACTAACTTTTCTTTATATCTGCCTGTAACTGCATATTTTCAGAAGTGACAATTTTATAAATGCCACATATTTTGTGTAACACTAGGAATTATTTTTAATCAAAGGAAAACATACACTCAGGTAACTTGAGAGTCTAAACACAGATGCATATGGACTCCTACTCTCTCCCACTGTAAGAGAGTAAAGACTAGGTGCAGTTCACAAGTGAGTAGAGGGTTTGGAGGAATGGAACAGCAGTTAAAGTACTTGCCTAGCAAGCACAAGGCACTAAGTTTGATTTCCTAGAACCACATAAGAGCTGGGCGTGGTGATGCATGCCTGTAATCCCAGCACTCGCGAGGCTGAGGTAGGAGGATTGCCCAGTCCAAGGGCAGCCTAGGCTTCATAGTGAGTTCAGGAGCATCCTGGCTACAGAGTGAAACCTTGTCTCAAAGAAAAAAATGAGCATAAGTGAGACCTGATGGCACATACCTGTAATCTCAGCAAATCTGAGGCAGGAGAATTGCAAATTCAAGTCCAGCCTGGGCAATTTAGCAAGACCCTGTCTTGAAATAGAAAAAAGAGAAAAATGGGTGGGGGAGGCTGAAAGAATGGCACAGTCATTAAAGCACTTGCCTATCAAGGGCAAGTCTCTGAGTCTGATTCCCCAGTACCACACAAGATGCGCATGGTGGTGCAAACCTGTAATCCCAGCACTCGAGCAGTTGAGACAGGAGGATTGCCACAAGTCTAAGGCTAGCCTGGGCTCCTTAGTAAGTTCAGGACCCTCCTAGACTACAGAGCAAGACCCTGTCTCAAAAAAAAAGAAAGAAAGAGAAAGAAAAGAGGCAGAAGGTGTAGCTCAGTGCAGAAGCCTGGCTGTTCAATTCCCAGTACTGCCTCTCCCTCTTCATCACTGAAAAAAGGCCAATGTGAGCTATGAGTGTAGCTCAGTGGTAGAACACATGCTTAGCATGCACAATGCCCTGAATTTCACCCCCAGCACAAAAAGGGGTGTGTTTTAACTGTCTTTGAATAGAACATATTGGATAAAATTAACTGCTTGCTACAATTGTATAGCTTTCATTGGATGGTCTCCATGTGACCCTTAACATAGCTATTGGTAGACAAGCCAGTAAATCATTTGTCAGTAAATAGTTCCCAGTAAATAATTTGCCTCCACAAAATAAAAAACAAAACAAGAGCCAATATGTAGTCACTACCTACATTACCACTCATGATAAATAAAAAATTGTTTCCCATAACCATCCTGAAGCATCAGGAATGTTAATGTGTGCGTATGTGCATGTGTGTGTGTGTGTGGACTGGAAATTGAGCCCAGTGCCCTGTACTTACACACTCTCTTACCAAGTACACTATTATCCCCAAGGGTATTGCTTATTCTTACTTTATTTGTGATCTGTCCCAAAGACCAGCCCCAGCTGCTGACAGTTGGGAAGAACTCAGGAGCTGGAAGGATGTAGGAAGCAGAAAATAAAGAACTGAAACTCTTAGCCACCTTAGACTAGATGGAAAGGTGTAGGAAAAAGGTATGCATAGCTAAAAAGTGGGATCCTCGGGGAAGATGGTGAAAAAAATCACAGGGCTTCCTGTCACCAAAACAAAACAGTGTCATTGCAACCAAGCCAGCCCGGGCTTTTTCTGCTGTGGTAAAACTGGGATCTTAAGGAAAACAGATTTGCTCTATGAGGTGAAATCAGGATAATTTGTATGTATATGTGTAAATACATCAAACAAGTATTGTCATTAATGCAAGGAGACATCAGGGGGGAAAATTGGTCCTAATCCAACTGGGAAGCCTGTGAGCTGTCCAAAAGCCACAGGAGAGAATGACCCAAGCCCTTTCAGCTGAGGCCCTCACTGCGAAGGACAGGAATCCACCCACATTTGTCATTCTTTGGCTTTTCCCCAGAATCATTCTCCAAGTTTGAAACAATTTTTCAAACTTATATTGAATATCCATCTTGTGCCTAGGCTCTAGATTTTGGAAAGGATCACAAGCATCTGAAAGATAGTGGAAAACATCAAAAGAGAATAATCTAGACAGACCCAGCAGTACAGGCCTCTCAGCCCAGCACCCTGAGGGGCTGAGACAAGAGAACTGCAAGTTTAAGTCTACTCAGGACAATTTAGTGACTTAGCAAGATTCTGTCTCAAAAAAAGGGGAGGTGGGTAGAGGAAGGGGACTGGATATATGAAAGCCCTGGACCCTACCCTCAGTACCTAAAAAAAAAAAAAAAAAAAACCTAAACTTCATATTCAGCCAAGGAAACTCACAGCAATGCTGTGTTTATAAATCAAATCTCTCTGCTGCCTAAACATGAAGGCAGGTGATTAGGAGGCAAAAAAAAAAAAAAAAAAAACCCAAAGCGAGTCTGTTCCCTGTCATCTGAGGGCAACTGGGGCAGGAGCAGGGAGGGGCCGCCTTGGGCCAGGGCCATCTCTCATCTCACTTGGCCTGTTGCAATCCATTATTTTTTTTCTGTCTTATCTTCCAGAGACCAAGCACAGCCTCAGCTTTGTACAAAACATTCCTGACCTAAAATTCCCTCTCTTCTTAGGCCATCAACCTGCCATCGGTAATAATGGATGCTCTGGGCTCTAAATCCTCCAAGGCTTTATAGTATTAGACAAAGAACATTCCTCCACAGTAGGTATTTTTTCTCTTTTGCTACAGTCATAGTTCCTCTTTCTCTGTCTCCTCAAGGCTGTCTTTAAAACGCCCAGTGAACACAAAATAAAAACAAAGCCAGAAACCCATAGATCCATTAGGATCTGAGCTTATCAGAAAAGTACGTTACTGTCTCATCTCTCCTTCCTCACCTTTAATGGGAATGGTAAGGAATCTTCACATATTTATGATGTAGTCGTTGTGTTTGGTTGTTGTAGAGCTGTTGACTGAACTTCGGACCTTGCCTATGCTAAGCAAGCATTCTACTGCTCAGCTCTGAGTTTTCAACTTTTAAGTGACCGATTTAGGATCTACTTGGTATTTTTTAGACTAGTTAAGGTTAGCCAGGTTAAGCAGAGGGTCACTTCTGTAGTCCCAGCACTTGGAAGGCTTAAGGCAGGACGATCTGGAGTTTGAAGCCTACCTGTTGAGCTACATAGCAATTTCCAGGCCAGCCTGGACTACAGAGCAAGACTCTGTCTCAAAAGATAAAAAGAAAAAAGAAAAGAGAAAGAAAAAAAGCCAACAGCAAAAACAAAAATCTTTGTTAACATTAGTCTTCTTTTTCTTAATTTTGTTTTTGACTAAAGCGACAAGGGCGTCCCCCCTTCTCCCAATGATACTTAGCCTCCACTTCTGGGGACTGGGTATTTTGACCGCCTCCGATTTCTGTCTGAGGTAATTCTTGGGGACTTTCAAGGCTGTTCCTCAGGAGACATGCAAAACCAAGCCACACCAAGAAGTGAGCTCATGTTCTGGGGGCGCTAGGGCCATCTTCAGGCCATTCTCTCTCTCTCTCTCTCTCTCTCTCTCTCTCTCTCTCTCTCTCTCTCTCTCTCTCTCTCTCTCTCTTTGAGACAGGGTCTCACTCTGTAGCCCTGGCTGGTCCTGAACTCACTATATAGCTCAGGCTGGCGTTGGGCTCACAGCAATCCTCCTGCCTCAGTCTCCTGAGTGCTGGGATTATAGGCATGTGCCACCACGCCTGGCTTTATGTGGTGCTGGGAAATCAAGCTCAGGGCCTTGTGCTTGCTAGGCAAGTGCTAAGCACACATTGTACCACTAAGCTACACCCTCAGCCCCAACCAACGTTCTTTCTTAAACCACGGGTCCTTGCCACTGTCACAAAAGGAAGCTGTTTTTCTCCCCAGTGAACAAAAAATAACCCTCCAGCATGTCCTCCGTTCTAAATCCCAGAGTGTCTTGGCTGAGCCCACCACACGGTCCCCAGGGCCGGAGCCTCAGGTAGAATAGCTTTGGAGGTAGCATAGCTGCGACCCTCGAGCCAGAATATCTGCCTTTGTTTTGGGATTGTAGTAATTATGGTGATTTATGCTGCCATGGTGAAATTAGCAGTCTGGTGAGGTAACTATGCATGAATGTATCTCTTTCCAGAGTTCACTCCACCCAGCTGAGCCACCACATGAAAACAACATATTAGGTTTTAGGAGCAATTATGAGGCCAAGTTCCTGCTCACCAAAGGCAACAGAAAGAGCACAGGCAGAGCCGTCTTTCTCCGGGTCAGCAATGGTTCCAAGTCCCCAATAAGCATCCTGTTGTTCTCACAAAAGTGAGTCTGAGCCCTCCCATAAACACCAGGCTGTGGTTTAACCTCTCAGACAAAGTAATTTGCCAGTTTTACCTTTTTTTAAAAAATTAAAAATTGGCTGAAGTTCTTGGGCAAAGGAAGAAGGGAAGGAAAACCTCTACTGCCTGGGCTTGTGTAGGGCATAGGGATTTCTTTTTTTTTTCTTATTTATACATCTGGGTTTTGTGACCCAGAAGGATTCTTACCTTCTCTAACTCTTACAAGTCCACTCTCAAATTTCAGTGCCAGTCAAATTTACATAAAAATTTTGCGGGCTGGAGGAATAGCACAGTGGTTAAGAGTGCTTGCCTCGGAAACACAAGGCCCTTAGAACAATTCCCTAGCACCACATACACCAAGTGTGGTGGTGCATGCCTGTAATCCCATTACTTGGGAGGCTGAGACAGGAGGATTGTCATGAGTTCAAAGCCAGCCTGGGCTTCATAATAAGTTCACAACCAGCCTGGACTGCAGAGTGAGACCTTGTCTCAAGAAAATGGAAAAATGTAGAGGTTCAATATTTGAACAGTCATCCTTACCACATGCAGAAGTTCCTTGTTTAGTACAGGTCTATCTCCCTGGATTTAGATCTCACGGGACTTCACATATAACAAGGACTGATTAGACTAATGAAGGTCCCACTCTCAGCTCATGGGAAATCTGGATGTAAATGCAGTATTCACCCAGTCACATTTCTCATAGACTTTTAGAGTTAAAATGGAGTTAAGAGATAATATAATCATACCCACCCATTAAATTCTTTATTTTTTATTTTTATTTTTTTGAGAGACAAGGTCTCACTCTGCAGTCAAGGCTGGTCCTGGATTCACTATGTAGCCCAGGCTGGCCTCCAACACAACAATCTTCTTTCCTCAGCCTCAGTCTCAGCCTCCCAAGTACTAGGATTGCAGGTGAGCATCACCACACCTGACTTACACATTAAATTCTATTATAAATTCTATCAGACTCACACATTAAATTCTATTAGTATTAAATTCTATCAGAATTGAGTCTAAGCCAGTCTGGACTGTACAGTGAACTCAGGACTAGTCAGCTTGGGCTACAGATCAAGACCCTGTCTCAAAAAAAAAAAGTCAAAACTAAAAACAAATTGGCTGGGGATGTTACTTAATATGAAGGTCCTGGGTTGTATTTCCAGTACCACACACACACACACACACAACCTTTATCTGCTTTTTTTCCTTCATCTACTGCCACTTCTCTGTCTTCTGGAGTCTTGAAAAGAATGATCTGTATTCAAAGCTCATCCTCTGAGCCCTACCTCCACTTGGTTTCCTCAACCTGACCGTTTGCTTCAAGCTTCATGATTTTATTGACTTACATCATTTAGTTATGTAACAGATGTTCACATATCTGTGTGCCAGTGATTGTTGAAACTTTCCCTGAGTTTACGTTACTCCCTAACCCAGTGGTTCTCAAGCTTTACTACACTTTGAGTTCATCTGAGATTACTTGAAAATACTGATGTTTCACCTTCAGATATTTGAGTTCATTGGTCTGGGAGTGCCTTGGGCATCAGAATTTCCATATATATATATATATATATATATATATATATATATATATATATGCAGTACCCAGTGGTTACATTGAACTTGAGAATTTTGATCACATATAGATTGTGTCAACTGGGCATTAGAATTTTTAGAAGCTCCCAAATGACTCTAACAGGCATCAAGGTTTGGCAATCCAACTAGATGTCCAGAATTGGTAGAGTTGGGTCATCATGGATTGTGTGGGTGTGACTCTAGGCTTGATGGTTCTGAAAGACAGAAAAAGCTTGCACTCTGTTTTCCAGAGCCACACACCTAGATTGCAGACAGCTGAATTATGTGAGAGAGGAAAAATCATTTCTGAATGATCTAAGCGACCATGATTTGGATGTCACTGTTTTATCAGCTAAATCCATATCCCATTGAGTGCAGACCCAGCCTGTTCAACTACCACTTCAAGCAGCTCTCAGCCCCTGCAACTTTCTCAAGATCCAGTCTCATATTTCAGCTACCTGCTGGGCAGTCTTTGTAGAGGTCCAACTAGGAATTCTTTTTCTTCCACTCTGGGGATCAAACCAGAGTCTCACACATGCTAAGCTGACATTAAACAGCTAAGCTCCACACCCAGCTCAGGACAGTGTATTTAAAACCAGTCATCACCAGGCCTGGTGGTTCAGGCCCGTAATTCCAGCACTCTGGAAGGCTGAGAGAGGAGGCTTCCAAATTCTAGCCCATTCTGGGCAACTTAGTGAGTTGATGAGACTTTGTCTGTCTCAAAATCAAAAATAGGAATGGGCTGGGGATGTAGCTCAGTGCCAAGGTGCTCAGCTTGATCTCCACTACCGCAATAAATAAATGAATAAAAAAGTAAATAAGTAACTAGTCATTCTTTTTCCCACACTAACCCTTCCTACCATTTTCTTTAAATTCTTCTTGTTCCCCAGACTTCCTATCTCTGCCATCTCTCTCCCTTATGAGTAGCTCCCGACAGTGTTTGCTCCCTGTGCCGTCTGTATGTCCTGCACATCCAACCAAACCAAATCACTTGACTCTACACTCACTTCTGCTGACCGTCCCTTCACAGCAGGCCCTTCTCTTCCTAGGCATGTCTGAGTCACCTCCCAGAGTCCATCTCAAAGCCCTGCACGTGGTAGGCACACAAATGTTTTTCAGATTGAGAATATTGTGGTTTGCCCAAAGCCATGTGGCTAGTCGCAGATGTTCTGCCATAGGAGACAGACTGCACATTCCATTGATGAAAACTGTATTTCCTTGTTTTTTATTGTGCTGACAACATCATGAGGACAAGGACTTCTTAGGAAAAAGTAGCAATTTGAGAAATTCTAAACTACAATTTATGTAACTGTTCCACTACTTTCAACCTTTGGCATGCCATATACTATAATTGTATCCATGTGTCTGTGTAACACAGGTAAATAAAATAAGCATTTTATATATATTCATGGACTAAATGAGAATCTTCAAATGTGCCATAGCCTGCCTGGTTCCTTGTGTGTCAGGAAAACACTTAGAATACTTAGATTGCAGGGGGCAGGGACATAATTCAGCCATTAGGGAGCTTTCCTAGCATGTGCAAGACCCTGGGTTTGATTCCCCAGCACTACATAAAATTTAGCCAATATACTGGGCATAGTGGTTTGGATCTGGAATGTCTCCCAAAAGTCTCATGTATTTAAATGTTATAGATCATCTATGGAACCATGTGTTGTTGAGATACTGGGGCCTAGTCTGGAGGGGTGGATTACATTCTTGTAAATTAGGATTAAAGGCGTGTAAGATAGGATTAAAAGCATGTAGTGGTCACACCTTCCACACCTGGATCCAGGAGGAGCTAACCACTGGGAGGAGACCTCGAAGGACACATATGCTGCATCCTGCCTTCCTAGGAGGAAGAGAACTAGGACTAGTCTCAACTAGTCTCAACTTGCCTTCCTGTTTGTGATGTCATGGGAAGTTGCCTCCACCTCTCTGCCTCTGCCATGTACTTCGAAATGCTGCTGGCTGCCCCTGAATAGACTGTGACCTTCTAAAACTGCGAGCTAAAATATACCTTTCCTCCCCTAAATTTGTGGATGTCAGGTATTGAGTTCCAGCAATGGAAAAGTAACTGAGACATGGGGTGTGTGTGGTGGGGGGGAGAGAAGAAGAAAGAGAAGGAGAAGAATGAGGAAGTTCAGGCCTGGTAGCGCATGCCCGTCGTCCCACCACTCTGGGAGGCTGAGGCAGGAGGATTATGAGTTTGAGCCCAGCCTGCGCAACTTAGTGATTTACCAAGAACCTGTCTCAAAATCAAAACCACTAAATGGGCTTTGGATGTAGCACATCGCAAAGGCCCTGAGCTCCGTTCTCAGTACCCAAAAGAAGAAGAAGAAGAAGAAAAAAACCCCATAGTACCATGGTGGCTTTTAAATCCTCATTCCACATTTCCATTATCCCTGATGCTCATGGGATTCCCTTTTCGCCCAAGCTGGGTCAAGCCATCCTTATACAACAAGTAACTGGCAAGAGGCCTGGATGGAAAGGTCTGAGTCCTGAGCCCATGGTCTTTTTTACTGCAAGAGCCCAGGTTCACATGGTTGCGTAGACCTTGTCTCTAACATCATGAGATTGAGTAGCGCAAAGGCAACCAGGCCTGCCTTTCACCTTCATGTGATCCACAGCACATTTCTGCCTCAGTCTCCTAGACCATGTGGGAAGCGAGTCTTCCCACTGAGGCTGTACACTCCCGGATGCCACATGCACCTCGGGGCATGGAGTACAGAAGGAAACACTACCCTCCCAGCTGTGTGACTGAACAGACTTGTCACACAAAGGCACACCTGAACAAACTCGTACGGACTTGGACGGATGAGAAGGGAAAGACGAGGATGTAGAAAATCTGAAATAAGGACAAAAGTCACAGGGTCCTTGCCACAATTACCTCGTTCGCTGCTTCCAAAGTACTTTCCTACATGTTATCCTGTTTTGAATCTGTTGTACCCTGGAGGAATAGTGAGCAGGTACAGTGGTACCTACATTGTATAGAAAAGGAAACCATCAAAGGACCCTTGCCACAGGTGCCAGACGCACACCAGGTACCCAGTAGGTGTGGGTGGATGGATAGATAAACAAACATGCTCATTCATTTCACCTGCCATGCACTCAGTGGCCTTTGATGAATACACCAGACTGGCTCCATGACAAGAAATGACCCAACCAATATGGCAGTTGAGAAGGAGCAGGGAAGACACTTGACCATAACTTGGGTTGTCTTGGCCTGTACCACTCTATGGCATGCCACATGCTGAACTGGGAGCGTTTCAAACCCCATCATGACTTCAGATACTGCCAGCCCAGGTGCTTTAATTCCCTTCTGCATCTAAGAGGCACTTCTCAGGCCAGCCAGCTCCGCAGAAAATTCTTCAAATAAATACCTCCTAGGCTGGGCATGGTGGCACATACCTGTAATCCTAGTACTCTGGGAGGCTGAGGCAAGAGGATTGCAAATTTGAGCCCTACCGGGGCAATTTAGTAACTTAGCAAGAACCGGTCTCAAATAAACAGTAATAAAGAGCTGGAGCTCAGACAAAGGCTCTGGATTCAATCTCCAGCACCAGAGAAAGGAAAAAATAAATAAATAAATAAAGCCCAGGTCTTGGTAATTATCAGCTTTAGCATTAAAGGTCTTGCTTTTCAAGTAAGCTGTATCAGAAACCTGTGACTCAAGCCCAAGAATGTTCAGGATCAAAAGAACAATTATAACAGGAGCCAGTGACTGATTTATGTGTTGGACACACAGCCTGGGTCCCCTTCTGCTGCTCTCAATGGCATGTGACATTAATTTGAGGAGACAGGAGGACAATCCATTGCTTAAAGCCCATGGAGGTGAAAACCCTGTGCTATTGGCAGGCAGTCCCAGCAGTAGAAACCGTGATTCCTCCTGGAGCTCACAAGAAGACGACTCAGGCCTGTTGTTGCTTTATTCTCTTATCACCAGAAGATCATTTCTGAAATCACATGCAGAAATTAGTTCAAGATGCAAATGTGGGCAGAAGTGCTGCTGTCACTCGTGAATCTCCCCCAGTTGAAGTTGCAGAAGAAGCTCTTCCTACAATCCAGAGAGGTGTCTGTCACAGACTTCCCTGGTCGCTGACAGATGCTTTTAGTCTCTGGTGGCTTGAGATCCCCCAGCTGACCTGGGGTTCCAGCCCCATAGCAGCTAGCAGCTGTGCCCCAGCAGGACATGGTGGGACTGGTTGCGTAGTGGATGTCTGCACGGTGTCCGTCACAGGACAGCACTACTCCTTTATCTGGAGGGCAGCTTAATGCTCAGGGATCTCAAACAGGAAAATGGTTGTGCTGCCACACACCCGGTGGCTCCTGCCTGACCCATCCAGGTAGTCCCTGAATCTACAGATGGAAGGTCCAAGCTCAGCATCTACCACAATAGGAAACAAAGTCAAAGGTCACACTTGCAGATCTCTGGGGAGGGTGCAGCGTGTGGGAAGGCCAGTCAGTCCTCTGCCCTGGGTTATTTGAGGCAGGCATGAAGATAGTGAAGAGGAGGTGGGGACCAGAAGTGCATGTAAAGGAATAGTATTTGGGTCACTATCAGTTTATTAGCTTGAGCACAAATGCCTGAATGGCTCTTTTTTTTTTTTTTCTGGTACCGAAAATCCAACTTAGGGTCTTGGAGGAAAGGGGGCACCCAGTCTGGTAGGTGGGCGATGCCTGTAAGTTCCTGTCTCTGGCCACAGGCTTGGCCACTTGGGTGTGGCGTCCCACTTTCACGGCCCAGGCAGCAACCTTTGCAGTGTCCTTCTGTCACACTTGGGCAGCTGAGTTCTAATCTCTAACTCAAATCTGTTCTGAACAGTCCTGGCAAGATCCCAGCTAGACCCAGTCAAGAGAAAACAAGCGGAATAATCACCAGGGGGAGGTGATTTGTTCCCTTGGACAGATTCCCCCAGCTCAGCCAGGACCCTGGGCTTCTGGAAAAACAAGAACGTAAATTCACACCAGATCTCTGGGCAGCTCTTATCATTTAATCATTTAAGCAAGTGACAGGGTAAAGCAACTGCACTTCTGTTATGAACTAAGTGGCATAGGAAAAAAAATTTGAGACAGGGTCTTGCTCTATAGTCCAGGCTGAACTCACTACAGAGCCCAGGCTGGCCTCAAACTCACAGCAATTCTCCTGCCTCAGCCTCCTGAGGGCTAGGACTATAAACTTGCACTGCCAGTCTCTCCAGTCTTTTTTCAATTGTTTGTGACGAGGACTTGCTAAACTGCCCACGCTAAATTTAAACTTGTGATCCTCTTGTATCAGCCTCCCAGAATGCTGCAAGCACAAGTATGCCACCCAGCTGAGCTAAATAGACATTTTTTACTTTTTTTTTTTTTTTGAAACAGGGTCTCGCTCTATAGCCCAGGCTTGTCCTGAACTCACTATGGAGCCCAGACTGGCCTTGGACTCACTGCAATCCTCCTGTCTCATCCTCCTGAGTGCTGAGGTTATAGGCATGGCCCACTACGCCTGGTTTATGTGGTTCTGGGGAATCGAACTCGGGTACTTAAGCGCTTGCAAGCACTTTAACCACTGAGTCAGTCCTCCAACCCCACATTGTTGACATTTTTAAGACACCCACCAAAGAAAGATATTAGGAAAGATGGTAAAGGGGTGCAAAGGCTTTGGGGGGGATTAAAGCAGCTAAACTTTGGTTGATTAATCCAAACCTCAAATGAAGCACTTGTTTTTAAATATCAGCCCACTGAGGATGGTAAGCAGTCTCCAGAGAAGCTACCGACACCCATCAGTATCGCCAAGAAACAGACTCAGAAACCAGAAATTCAAGTTGACCACTTACCATCGGAGTGAAGCTTCCCCACCACCTCGCCTCCCCCTAAACAGAAGCCCCTAGGGAAATGACACAATTGCACCATGTCAGAGGTGCCTTCTTCAGTTACTGGGTCCCAGCTGGGTAGGGATCCATGCAGTTTTACAGATCTGCCACCAGCAGCCAGAATCTTAACATTGAATCCTCCAAGGGCTGGAGACACAGCTCAGCATTAGGGTATTTGGCTGGCAAGCTCAAAGCCCTGGGTTTAATTTCTTCAGCACCACATAAGCCAAGCATGGTAGCACATGCCTATGTGCTGAGGATTGTCCTCAGGAGGCTGAGGCAGGAGGTGCAAGTGAGGCATGAGTTCAAGACCAGCCTGGGCTACACAGCAAGACTGTCTCAAAAAAAAAAAAAAAAGAATAAAAGAATTGTATCCCTCAGAATCTAGCATATGCATCCTGTGTGTGTGTGTATATATATATGTGTGTATATATGTGAGTATTGTGTGTGTGTGTGTGCACATGCACATGTGGCATGTGTGTGTACATTAAACCCACAGCTTTGTGCCTGCTGAGTACACATTCTACCAGTAGGCTACACCTCCACACATCTGGAAGATTTATTGCTCAGTGACTTTGCTGTTCAGCTTGATAAGCTTCCGGGGGCTATGACTGCCCAGTTAGAAAGGCTCAATCATTTCTGGGTGATAGCTGTGGCTCTATAATCCTTTCTTTCTAGAAACAATGATGAGCACAGAGACCGGAGCCAGTCAAGGGAGACAAGTAGACATGTGAATGCTCCTTCTGATCACCCTAAAGTGTACAGTTGTTAAAAATAAACAAATAGGAGATGGGGCATAGCTCTGTGGTTAGAGTGCTTACCTAAAAATGCAAGACTCTGGGTTCAAAAATAAAGGGGTAGGAAAGCAAGAAAAGAAAAAGAAATCTTTTCTTCCTATTATGGTATACTTTTTTTTTTCTTTCGAGACAGGGTCTTACTCCATAGCCCAGGCTGGTCCTGAACTCACTAAGGAGCCCAGGATAGCTTTGGACTTGGCAATCTTCCTGCCTCAGTCTCTCAAGTGCTAAGAGTCATTTACCACCACATTTAGTTTTATGTGGTGGGGTGGAATTGAACCCAGGGCCTTCAGCTTGCAAGGCAAGCTCTTTAACCACTGTGCCATTCCTCCAACTTTTTTTTTTTTTGAGACAAAGTATCACTTTGTAGTCCAGGCTGATCCTGAACTCACTATGTAGCCCAGACAGGCCTCAAACCCACAGCAATCCTCCTGCTTCAGCTTTACAAGCCTGTGACACAGGCACAGCCACCACGCTCAGTTCACGCGGCGCTGGAGAATTGAACTCACAGCCTCGCACTGCTAGGCAAGGGTTCCAACCTCTATGCTATTCCTCCAGCCGCCTGTGTACTATTTTAAAGGCGAAGCTTTTCGTAGAATATGAGGGAAAGAGCCATTGGTAACCATCTTGTAAAAAGACAAGGGCAAATGAAAATGAACAGCAAGCCCGTGAGAGTGAGATAAATCATAATACCCCAGGGTTCATGCAATGAAGCCCGCCACTCGAGCAGGGCTTTGCCCCTCCTGAAGCCATGGGCCATCTACTGGGGCAATCAGTCCCATATTTTCTCATCTGTCACTCATTAACAGCCAGTTATCCAGCCAAGTCACACAGAGATGCCTGGCTCCTGCCAGCTCCCAAAAACCAAATCTTGCAGCAAGCTCTGTGCATAGAAGCAGCACACTGATGGCAGGAACATGATGGCTTGGGGACTGAAAGGGCCAGGCTGACCCTGATTCCCAGTGCAAATGGGCTGACCGTAGGGTTTGGAAATGTGCTTCTGTCCTCAGGATTCTGGAAAAATTACACACAGAAAACATTTTGGAGCAACCTTTTGAGTCAAGAACAGGCTTAAATCCACATCCCTTTTCCAGGAATTTTCTCAAATAATCCTCTTATGAGGCAGGCGACTTCCTCTGCTATAACAAAGATTCTCCTAACTTAACTTTTCTTGAGCCTTGACTTTTTTTTCTTTTTTTTTTTTTTTTTGAGAAAGAACCTCACTCTAGAGTCCAGTCCAGGCTGGTCCGAAACAAACTATGTAGCCCAGGCTGGCCTTGAACTCACAACAATCCTCCTGCCTCAGCCTCCTAAGTGCTAAAATCACATGCATGCATGTCTAGTTATTTTATTTATTTCTTTATTTACTTATTTATTTGTTTATTTATTTTTAAGACAGTTTCTTTCTGTAGCCCTAGCTGGTCCTGAACTCACTATATAGCTCAGGCTGGCCTTAGACTCACAGCAATCCTGCCTCAGCCTTCCAAATGCTGGGATTAAAGGCATGTGCCACGATGCCTGGCTTTATATGGTACTGGGGAACTAACTGAACCCAGGGCCTTGCACTTGCTAAGCAAGCACTTTAATTGCTGAGCCATTTCTCCAACCCTGTTTTGTTTTGTTTTGTTTGTTTTTAAATTCACAGTCTCTCTCCCTAGTCCAGGCTGGTCTTGAACTCACTGTGTATCCCAGGTTTGTCTCAATCTCATGGCAATCCTCCTGTATCAGCCACCTGAGTGCTGGGATTACCAAAATCAGCTAATCTTTATGTGGCGCTTGGGAATTGATCCCAGGGTCTTGCACATGCTAGGCAAGTGTTCTAACCACTGATTTATGATCCCAGCCTCTCCCCACCCCACTCTTTCAGTACGGGGATTAATCCCAAGGCCTTTACTACCTTCCCACTACATTTTTAAGTCTTGATTTTGAGACAGGGTTTCCTTAAGTGGCTAAATTGCCCACACTGGGCTTCAACTTGCAATCTCCTTGCCTCAGCCTCCCAGAGTTCTGGGATTACAGCACTGTTCCACCAGGATCAACTCAATTTTGTCATCTGTGAAATGGGATAATGGTAGTACTATCTCACACAGCTGCCTGAGGATTGAGTAAATGACAGAAACTCATTAACTAGAATGCGCACAGGACAGGCAACGATCTCCATCGCTTCCCTTCTTTCGGGGATCCCCAGGCATCCTTGCCACCCTTTGCCACACCCATTCTCTCTTGGCCACCGTGCATCATTCATTTAGAAGTATTTCCCTTGGCTCCTGTTTCTGTCCTCTCCGCAGTTTTGTTTTTTCCCCATGTTACCTAGCTCAACAGCAAGTCTAACAAGGTCATTTCCATACGCGCCCCCTATCTTATTACTGATCAGCAGACTGGATGCTACCCAACTTAGAGGTTATTATGACCTTATTTACAAAACAGCTGACCTTGACAAGCTGTATTTGAGAGGTGATAGTGAGCAGTCATCTTGGGTTGCCTGAAACTGAGGGCATTTCCAGGACATGGGATTTTCAATGCCTAAATTGAGGGGGCCAGGGACATAGCTCAGTGGTTAAAGCAGTTGCCTGGCATATACAAGGCCCTGAATTTGATTCCAGAGAACCTCATAAAAGCTAGCCAAATATAGTGGTATATGCTTACAATCCTAGCACTCAGGAAGCAAGAGGATTGCTATGAGTTCTAGGCCTGCCTGGGCTACATAATGAGTTCTGGACCCAGCTGGACTACAGAGTAAGAACCCTGTTGTGGTTTGGATCTGGAGTGTCCCCCAAAAGCCTCATGTTCCTATGGATACTGTGTAAGGTTGGGAAGTGGAGCCTGGCCAGAAGGGGCTTGACCTGGAGGGGCCTGTGCTGGTTCCGCCCTTCCTTCCAGACTTCTCAGTTCTGCCATGCTGCCATGAGGAGCTCTGTCTCAGGAGCTCGAGCTCCTGCCCTGGCTCTAGCTGTGGCCCCATCATGTGATTCCACCATTTTCCAGCTGTCCACCTGTGAATGAACTCAGAGCTTCTGAACTGTGAGCTAAAATAAACTTTTCCTCCCCTTACTTGTGCATGTCGGGTATTGAGTCACACCAATGAAAAGGTAACTAGACAACTCTGTCACACACACAAAAAAAGTGTAAATTGGGGAGGATCTAGGCAAACCAGAACAAACTGGTTACCATAGACAGAAGAGCCTAGGGCTAGGAGTGTAGCTCAGCAGTAAAGTGCTTACTTAGCAAGTGTAAGGCCACTCGTTACACTCCCCAGCACCACATACACCAGTCATGGTGGTGCACACCTGTAATCCCAGCACTCAGGAGGCCGAGGAGGATTGCCGTGAGTCCAAGGCCAGCCTGGACTGCATGGTGAGTTCAGGACCAGCCTGGGCTACAAAGAAAGACCCTGTCTCAAAATAATAATAATAATGTAGGGATCTAGAGGGATGGCACAGTGGCTAAAGCGCTTGCCTAGCAAGCACAAGGCTCTGGGTTTGATTCCCCAGTACAACATAAACCAGGTATGGTGGCACATACCTATAATCCCAGCACTCAGGAGGCTGAGGCAGGTGGATTGCAGTGATTTCAAGGCCATCTCAAGTCCATACAGTGAGTCAGGACCAGCCTGGGTTACAGAGTGAGACCCTACCTCAAAAAAAAAAAAAGTGTTCAGGCTTAGTCTTGAGTATTGCCATAGTTTTAGACTAAGTCCCTTAGTGAGTTTAGGACCAGTTTGCACTACAGAGTGAGATCCTATCTCAAAAACAAACAAACCTGGCAGAGATCTCTATCCACAGGATTTGGTGTTCCAGCTCCTACTGGTGATAGAACTCTGCCAGTGAGAGCGGGCATGTGTCGTGGTTTGGATCTAGAGTGTCCCCCAAAAGCCTCATGTTCCTATGGATACTGTGTAGGGTTAGGAGGTGGGACCTGGCTGGAAGGTGTGGAAGTGAAAAAATAACTAAGATGGCATGGGAGATCCTATTTTAGTTTTTGGCTTTTTTCTTTTTCTTTTTGGTTTTTTATCTTAGTTATTTTTTGCATTGCTAATACAGAATACCCAAGATCCACAACTTATTTTTTTTTTTGAGACTGGGTCACACTCTGAAGTCTAGATTGCTCTTGAACTCACTGTGTAGCCCAGGCTGGCCTTTAGCTCACAGCAATCTTCCTGCCTCAGCCTTCTGATTGCTGGAATTATAGGCAAACACCACTCCATTTGGCTTATGCGGTACTGGGGTATCAAACCCAGAGTCTTTTGCTTTCTAGACAAGCACTCTGACCCCTGTGCTATTTCTCCAGCCCTTACATCCACAACTTAAGGGAAGAAAGATTTATTTTAGCTCACAGTTTCAGAAGTTCTCACACCGTCCGCTCATGGACACCCAGCACAACAATGAAAGCACATGGCAGAGGTCTAGTCCAAGGAAAGCTCTTCATGGCATGGCAGACAGAGGGCCAACTGAGGGACAGCCAGTCAATATCTGGAGATTAAGACAAGGCCAGAACCTCCCCCAGGAAAAGCAATAATAACGTCTTTTCTTCCTTCCTTTTACTTAATTCAAGCTGCCAGTCAGGCTACCTACACCCAGAGTAAGTATTCTTCTCTCATTTCCTGGCCCACACGTCAATCACACAGAACTGAAAGCTCTGCCCTGGGCATTTCCTAACCTCAAAAAATTGACATTATCCCTCCAGGTCAAGCCCCAAGCATCCTCCCCTTCCAACTTCGCACCTCCTAAGGGCACACTGTTATCTATCTCACTACATCCAAATACTTGAGGCTTTGGAGGGACATTCCAGATCCAAACCATAGCAGGTTTTTGTTTTGTTTCTTGATACGGAGTGTCACTCATATAGTCCAGGCTTGTCCAGGACTCACTATGTAGCCCAGGCTGACCTCAAATGCACTGCAGTTTTTCCATCTCAGCCTCCCAAGCACTGGGATTATAGGTGTGCACCACCACACACACCCAGCTAGGACAAGCTCCATAATCACTGAGCTATGCCCCCAGCTTTCTAATCTCAAAATCGCAGGAAAGTTACTATAAGAGCATTTTGGAAGGTTGCTGAAACAGGGAGTAAAAGCTTTTACCAATGCAGGGCTGGTGCATAGCTCAGTAGTCAAAGTGCTTGCCTTGCACACTAAATGCCCTGGGCACCTCTCTCCAAACACCAGCAGTATCCTCTGCTGGCTGCAGTGCCACTGTCCTTCTCCCTGTATAGAATGAGTAACATTTTATTTTTCAGTGGTGGGATGGAACCCAGGGCCTCCCACATCTTAGGCAAGTGCTCCAGGCACTGAGCGACACCCCCAGCCTATAGTGATAACTTTTCTGGCCACCAAGCACCAGGCACTCCTACCTCCTCTGCTTTGTTGCTCAGAATTTTGTTCTGCACCCAGGTGTGGAACAACATGCAACTAACCAGGGGCTGAGCTGCTTTGGGGAGGCCTGTTTCCTGCCTAGGGAAGGCAGCCTAGGCAGCCTCACGCAGCCTAGACAGACCATTTTCATTTGTGCACATATCTCACCTCTGGCGCGAAGCTTTCAGACCCAAAAGCTGGCCAAGACAATCTCCACAAGCACAGTTGGCAGCCTGCGTGCAAAGGTGTAACCTGAGGCTTTGGAGGACAATTTTTGCTGGAAGTAGATGTTGGAAGTTGGGCTTATGGAAAAGAGTCCGGGGGTGGGAGGCGATGGAGGGCCAAGAGGTGAAGAGAAAATAAAACTGATTAGGATGCAGCCAGCTCCGGGTGCAGGCCTGGAATCCCAGCCTGCTGGGAGCCTAAGGCAACAGATCACAATATAAGTGCAGCCTGGGCAGAACAGTGAGACCTTGTCTCAAAATAAAAATTTAAAAAGGGCTGGGGAGGTAACTCAGGGAGAAGGGCCTAGGTTTGATCTCCACAAAAAGATGCAATATGTATATTACGAATTTCCCAAGTTGAATGCAATTATTATGTATTGCAAAGATAAATTAATAAAAATATTATGGAGAAAACAAAATTGTTCTTAATTTGCTGCTCACAATAAAACTCAGTGGTTTTCATGGTTAGAGGGCCCCTCTACAACTTGCCACCTTTTCATTTACTTCAGAAAGAAAAAAAAGGTTCAAGCCACACACCCAGAGGTGACAAGGGGAGATGGGTGGGTCAGGATCTAAACTTCACACTCTCACTACTCACACCCTCGTTTATGGGAGAGAATGAGCCACCCTCCCTGCCCTGGCCCCAGGGCTCAGCACTTCCTCTGCTTCCCAGCCACTTCTGGGAAAGTTCTTCCTTCCCAAGAGTGCTGAGTTTGTGGCTTTGGTCCTTAAATTGCAAGAACTCCCATCCTTCAGGTGAGAACATGGGAAAATCCCCATCTCCAATTAGGTTGGACAGCGCTTTCCTGGAAAGGTTTCTAGAAGCTAATGGAGACAATGTTGTCTGTCTTCATGAAAGAACTTTCACGAAGCTCCCACGTAGGGAAATTGGGAACCCAGGGAGCAGGGACTCCTAATCCAGATCCTGGAAAGAAGAGACAGGGTGGGTCACCAAGGGATGTTTTGAGAGGATTCATCCATTCCTGAATTAGCCAGCTCTGCCCACTGACTTTAACGGTCACTAGTTTTTTGTTTCTTTGTCTTTTCAGAGTCGCACTGTGTTGTCCAAGCTGGTCCTGAACTCATTATGGAGCCCAGACTGGCCTTGAACTCATGGCAGTCCTCCTGCCTTACCCTCCCCAGTGCTAGGATTACAGCCATGAGCCCCATTTATGAGGTGCGGGGGAATCAAACTCAAGGCCTTAACACTTGCTAGGCAAGCACTCTAACCCCAGAGGCATTCCTCCAGCCCCTAGGCAAGTGCTTTAACCTCTGAGCTACAACCCCAGCTCTTGTCTGGCTTATTTATGTGGTGCCTGGGAATCGAACCAGGGGCCTTGTGCATACTAGACAAATGGTTTAACAGCTCTGCTACACTCCTAGTCCCCCAGATCATTTTTTTTTTTTTATTTTTGTTCTCTAAATTGGCCAGACTGTTCAAACTTGCAATCATCCTATCTCAGCCTCCCACAGGAGGGATAACAGTCCCGGCTTGATCAGTACTATTGATTGACACTTTTTCCCAGTCTTCCCAAGCTAGCATGTAAGCATGCCTGCCATTTTCCATGTTATCACTCTTTAAACTCTCTAGATAGAGTTTTTTGTTTTGTTTTGTTTTGTTTTGTTTTCCTGTACTGGAGATCCACCCCATTTTTTAGTTTTGATTTTACGACAGGATCTTGCTCAGCCATTAAGTTGCCCAGGATGCTTTTGGGCTTGTGATCCCCCACCTCAGCCTCCCAGAGTGCTGCTGGTATTATAGGCCTAGGCCACCGGGCCAGGCCTGGATAAAGAGCTCAAAGCTACACTAGTAAAAATCATCATCATTATTATTGTCACAATCATCCAGAAGTCACTCGAGATCCTCCATTATCCACAGTCTCAGTCCTCCACAGATTAAATTTTTGAATTTTAGGACAAACATACGCTATCGTTGTGGGTTTCTTTGCTGTGACTCTGTGCTGAGTTTCTCAGATATTCTCACACACAGAGAACTTGGCTCTCTGTGCCTGACCTTAGCTTAGAGACAGCTGCTCTTTTATTCCTTCTTAGCCTTAGTAATTGTCACTACCTTTAACAACCTTTACAGGCCCACACACAACTTTGCTGGGTCCAGCAGTCAGCCAACTGATGACCACATCTTAACCCCGAGTGGGAACCCGTCTCCCATAATGTATCCCCCCCTTCTTGCTCTCCAGACCTCTCAGGCCACCCTGCTTGCCTGCTTCTGCCCATCCCTGACCCTCAGGCTGACTAGTTGATCCACACTAAATAAAAGCTCTGTTCACCTCGTAATTAGGACCTTACTCCTGGGCTTGCTACCCAGGCATAAGGTCACAGCAACAGTAAACTTTAACTTCAAATTCTCTGGCTGCTGGTCCTATTTTTGGTTTCTGCTGGAGTTCTTCTTTGACTTGACAGTAGTTGTTATAGGTTCTTAGCCCCATTTCACCGCAGAGAAAACTGATATTCAGAGAGATCATGCAATTTCTCAGAGCTGATCCTGCTAATATAGGAATTGATGAAACAAAAGACTTAGGTCTAGGCACCTTGATTTCTAGTTCAAATAGCTTAATGCTGGGCTACGGGCATAGCTCAGCAATTAAAGCACTTACTTACCTAGTAAGTGCAAGGCCCTGGATTCAGTTCTCCAGCACTACATAAACCAGGCATGGTGTTGCACTCTGGTAATCCCAGCAGGGAGACTGAGGCAGAGGATTGCTGTGAGTTCAAGGTCAGGCTGAGCTACATAATGAGAGAGACCCTGTCTCAAAAAAAAAAATAGGCATTCTAATTTCTAGTTCAAGTGCTGTGCTGGGGCAAAGCTGAGCAGTTAGAGGGCTTGCCTAGTAACTACAAGGCCTTGGGTATGATCTCCCAGTATCACATAAGCCTCCTGTAATCCCAGCTCTCAAGAGGGTGAGGCAGGACTGCCGTGAGTTCAAGGCTAGTTGGGCTACATGGATCAGAACTAGCCTGGACTACAGAGGCTTAGTGCTGCATCCTCTCTGCTTCAGGTGGCCTGGTGGTTGGTGCACTGAACTGGCTTTCCCACTGGAGGAAGAGGAGAGTTCTCTTAGTGACAGTCTCATTATGATGATTAAATTGTCCTATGCTAGTGACAAATTGAAAGACTGGGAGGCAGGTGGACACTGAACTAGACAGCGCCTCTGGGACAGTCCAGCCAATGTGAGCCATCCATCACCAGGGACCGGCAGTGTGCATGGGGCTCCTCCAGCTCCTCTGGGGACCAGACAGCCAGGGGGGCCCGGATGAGCCAGATGTTATCTCCAACCATTTGCATCTAAAATCTCTCATTTCATGGCATGGATTGATGGAGGAGGCAGAAGGGCTGGCATAATGGGTTGGCACTTTCAGTTCCTTTCTGACCCCCATTTAGGGCAGCCTCAAGGGGAACAGTCCCTAAAGGCTAAATGACTTTTGGTGACAGAAGAATACAATTAGACAACCTGACTAAGAAGAGTTAAAGGCCTGTGGAGGACGATCTGGCAGACTACACCATGATTTAAACAAACAGATTTGGGTCCGTGTGTTAAATAAGTGCCTGCTAAGCCCTGAGAGTAGATCAGGGAAAGTGCCAATGGAGCCACCCTCACGCACCTTCATTCTACAGAGAGGGCGTATTATTCATTATTATATCTGTGCTGAGGTCCTATTTGTTCTAGGAGACTGTTAGAAGGTAAAATATATAATACTCAAATTTGAATTCCAGATAAATAACAAACTTTTTAGTACAACTCTGCTCTACTCTCTTGGGATTTAAGTGTAGACAAAAAATAATCAAGGGGTTAAGGGGCTGGAAGAATGGCACAGCAGTTAAAGGTTTGCCTTGTAAGAACAAGGGCCTGTGTTCAATTCCCCAGTACCACATAAGGTGGGGTGTGGTGGTGCAGGCCTGTAATCCCAGCACTCAGAAGGCTAAGGCAGGAGGATTGCTGTTCATCCAAGGCTAGTCTAGGGTGCATTGTGCATTCAGGACCAGCCAGGGATACAGAGTGAGACCCTTCCCCCCCCAAAAAAAAAATCAAATTTAATGAAGTAGATTTACATTTTGATTTGCTAAATCTGGCCACTTATTCTTTTTTCTTTTTCTGTTTTCTTTCCTCTTTCTTTCTTTCTTTTTTCTTTTTTTCTTTCTCTTTTCTTTTTTTTTTTCTTTTTTTTTTTGAGACAGGGTCTCACTCTGTAGTCCAGACTGGTTCTGCACTAAGGCTGGCTTCAAACTCATGGTAATCCTGTCTCAGGCTCTTGAATGCTGAGATTACAAGCATAGGCTACCACACCTGGGTAATTTTTATGCGGTGCTGAATCCAACCCAGGGCATTGCACATGGTCGACAAGGGCTCTAACCACTTAGCAATGCCCCAAACCCCGCTACTGTATTCTAAAAATATTGTTACTGGAGCAAGAGTTTGAGAATTTTTTGAGACAAGTCATCATTCTATAGTCCATGCTTGTCCTGAACCCTTCATGTAGCCCACGCTGGCCTCAAACACATGATGATCCACTTGCCTCAATCTCCTGAGTGCTAGGATTACAGGTGTGAGCCACCATGCCCAATTTATGAGTTGCTGCAGGATTTGAACCCAAGGCTTGCATTTGGTAGGCAAGCACTTTAACCACTGAGCTGCAGCCCAGCCCGGGAGTGAAATTTTGGAAATAACTTAAGTGTCCATCAATAGAGGACTTGTAATATTAATTATGTAGGAGCTAGAGGAATAGCACAATGGTTAGAGAGCTCTTGCATAGAAAGATCAAAGCCCTAATCATTTCCCCATCACCACATAAGCCAGGTATAGAGGAGCCCACCTGTAATCCTAGCATTCAGGAGTCTAAGGCAGGAATATTGCTGTGAGTTCAAGGCCAGGTTGGCAGGCTGGGCTACATAGTGAGCTCAGAACCAGCCTAAAACGCAAAACAGCCTTTTATGTCTCAAAAAATTATGTAAATTTAAACAATGGAAAAACTGTTGCTAGAGAGATAATGAGGTAGGCCTATAAAATTATTTAGAATTATTTCTTCGATACATAGGTTAAAAAAGAGAAGGTTCAAAATGTGGTACAAGTTATTCTAATGTCTGATAAAAATATGAAAATATGTACATATATCTTATGAAACATAGATTTTCTCTAGAAGGTACTCAGAGATGAGTAACAGTGCCTGCTCTACGGAAGGGAAACAACAAAACTCAGGAGTTAAGCTGGGAGTGGTGACACGTGTCTGCAATCCCAGCGTTCTGAGAGGCTGGGGCATGAGGATTCCAAGTGCAAGGCCAGTTTGGGCAATTTAGTGAGTTAGCGAGACCCTGTCTCAAAATAAAAATAAATAAATAAAAACTGGGTTGGTGACATAGATCAGAGTGATGGTCCTGGTTCAATCCCCAGTACCCATCTCCTCCTCCTCCCCCCCACCCCATAAAAGGTATCGGCAGAGTATTGAATCAAACATAGGATCTTTGTAGACAAGAGAACCGTCCAAGTGCTTGTGGACCCAGCATTGCACAACACGCAGTGGCCAATCTAGCAGAAAAGGCAGTTTGGCCACAAGACATCCCAGCAAGGCAGAATGGGCTGGTTTCCTCGCACGAGAGTGGTGGGAACTTAATTTTTCACAGAGCCGTGTTCACACTCAGCACCACTCTGGTCACAAGTTCAGCAGAGAAATCAGAGCCATAAAATAAGCATAAATCCAAGCCAAGCATGTTAATAAAATGGATCCAAGGGGTCAGGGTAGCAGGCAGGACATTAGAACTCAGACAGCTTTAGGATCTGCCTGGACAAATTATGCAAATTGCTGTCAGAGGTACCCCAAAGTTCACACAAAATATGCCTCCAGGCTCATTCTACTCCCATTTCCCCAGCAGTAAATTATTAACTGAACAAGTTCAAGGTGATAAGGCTGTTGTCCCCACATAGGCCTAATGTCCACACAGAAAACCACTCAATAATCTATACTGGAAGGGATCCAGTGCTGAGTTCACCTCTTTCTGGGCACTGGCACCAGGCTTTAGGGGAGGAACCCCGAGATCATGTCCTGCTTCCATTTGGATCAGAATGCAAAGTGCCCAACCAAGATGGGAGGCCTCAGAGCAGCAGTCCATAACACATGGTCAGTGACCCCCTACGGCCAAGGACACCGGAGCAGCCGGCTGCGGAGGATGCTGGTGGATGAGAAGGGAAAGAGAGAGGTGGGGAAAGGGAAGACTGAGGATAGAGCACAGCATGAAAAGAGAGGGAATGGAACAACAGAGAAGGAATACTTCTCTCTTTGGGACAGAATATATGATTTGGGGCAAAACTGTGGTTCTAAAGAGCATCTCAGCTTCTGAAAGTCCCTCTTATCCTTGAGGCTCAGTTCAAAATCACCTCCTGGGCTAGGAATGTACACGTAATAGTGATGGAGCACTCGCCCAGCACGCATAAGACCTGTGGGTTCACGCCTCAGCTTAAACAAACAAATAAAAAACCTGTTAGCTGGACGTGGTGGTGCACATGTGCAGTCCCAGTTCTCTGGGAGGCTGAGGCATGAAGAACACTAGTTCAGTCAGCCGGGGCAATTTAATAACTTACAGAGACCCAATCTCAAAGCATTACTGAAGGACTGGGCACCAGGCCCAATAACACAGGCCTATAGTCCCAGCACTCTGAAGTTCAAGTCTAGCCTGAGCAACTTAGCAACTCAGCAAAACCCTGTCTCAAAATCAAAAAATCAGAATGGTAGTCTGGAAATGTAGCTCAGCGTGAAGGCCCTAGGCTCGGTTCCTGAACCGAAAAACAAAAAATCACCAAAGGCGTGGGCTGCCCATGACAGCATCTGGGGTGTTAGGAGAGAAGATTTTGAAGGCAAGGGTCTCTTTTCTTTGACTTTTCAGGTGCACGTCTAGACTGGTCCTAGACAGAAATTGAGATCCTAGCTAGTAGCATTCCATTCACTTAATGACTTGTGATTTCAATTGAGATTTCACTCACTTATGATTAGGTATTGTCTGTGGTATTTATGGTCTTTGTATGCCAAGCAATCTCACACTTAATTGAAGCGCTTATGCATTATTAACCACTCCTGTTTCAAGAGTTCTTTCTACCTTAGTTATTAAGACTTTTGGTTGCAGAATACAAAAAAACAATCAGTAAGGGAAGTTCACAATAAGATCACAAGTGGCAGAAGGGGCTGAGGGGAGTTAAAGCACTTGCCTAGCAAGCTCAGAGCCCTGGTTTTGATTCCCCAGCACTGTATAAGCTGGGCGTGGTGGCATGCCCCCCACTCGGGAGGCTGAGGCAGGAGGATGGCGGTGTGTTCCTAGCCAACCTGGACTACACAGTGAGTTCAGGAGCAGCCTGGAAAATAAAAGAGAGATTACAAATGGAACCAGTAAAAGTTAAGCCTCAGGGAAAGTAAGAATCCGGATAGTCATATGTTCAGTCAAGATGAAAGAGTAGAAACCAGGGCCCTGCAGCTGAGCCCAGTGGCACAGGCCTGTAATCCTAGCACTCTGGGAAGCCAAGGCAGGAGGATTACACATTCAAGTCAAGTGACTTAGCAAAACCCTGTCTCAAAATAAAAAGAGATGGGCTTATAGCTCAGTGTGAAGACCCAGAGCGCCACACTCAATACCAGGAAGAAAGAGAGAAAGAAAGAGAGAGAGAGAGAGTGAGAGAGAGAGAGAGAGAAAGAGAGAGAGAGAGAGACAGAAAGTTTCTAAAGCCCCATCGTAATGGTTTAGGAGATCAGATCTCAGATCTCAGAGGTAATAATCACTTAACATTATCTGGACATAATGCACCAAGCACAGCACTAAACTTTGTGTATATTAATTCACAGAATCCTAAGAACAACACTATGAAGCTATTCTTAGGTTATTACGATGAAGTTTGTTACTATTACTCACATTTTATAAATGAAGAAACCGAGGTACATGGAAGATAAGCAAAAAAAGCAAAATAAAAAAATAAAAAAGAAGATAGTAAGCAGCACGTCCAAGGGTCTCCCGCTGGCCTTTGAACTCTGGTAGCCTGATTTTGGAATCCAAACACTTAACCACTGTGTGAATGGTGAGGTGGGCAGTGAACAACCTGCACACCCATGACAAATGGCCTTGACTGTGGACTGGATTAGTGTTTCTCAACAGGGACTTGAAGGACATTTGGAGCTAGATAATTTGTTGTATATCCCATCTTCTGTTCACTACACCTCAGTGGTAATAACCCCCGATCCCCCACCCGCAACATAAGCTTCAGCGAGAACCACTGGGGTAAATATTCCTGTTGTGTGAGCTCCTTCAGGGCTGAGTCTGTGTCTTCCTTTCCTCCTCCTCCCCCCACAGCTGCCCCCAAGAACTGTGTGCACTTGCACTCCACAAGTGCTGAATGCACATTGCCCTAGAGCCTGAAAACACCCAGACCCCTCACCCTGGTGCTCCTCTACCCAGGCCTGGGCTGGGCATGGAATGAAAAAAATGTGCTTTTGTTGTTGTGGCTGTGTGTTTTTGTGTGTATGTGGTATTAGAGATCAAGTTCAGGGCCTTCTCGTTCAGCTCATTTCTCGCTCATTTTTATTTTTGATTTTTTTAGACAGAATCTCAGTCGTCACTGAAGTACCCAAGTTGGGCTCAGATCTTCCCTGCCTCAGTCTCCTAGAACACGGCAGTTACATGCCTGAGCCAGAGCCTGGTTTGTTGTTGTTTTTGAATGCAACGCTGGGGGTTGAACCCAGAGCTTTGAATATGCGAGGCAAATAGACTACCACTGAAAATACTCTACCACTGAGCTACACACCCTGCATTTCCAGTCTTAAAGAACTGAGATAATAGAGATAAAAAACACTCATGCCCATGGATGGGAGGAATGGCTCTGTGGTTAAAGCACTTGCCTAGTAAGCACTATGTCAAGTACTAAGTACCAGAATTCAATTCTCCAGCACCACATAGGCCAGGTGTGATGGCACACGCCTATAATCCCAGCATTTGGGAGGCGGAGGCAGGAGGATTGCCATGAGTCCAAGGCCAGCCTGGGCTCCATAGTGAGTTCAGGACCAGCCTGGCCTACAGAGCAAGACCCCATCTCAAAAAAAAAAAAGAAAAAAAGAAAAAAAAAACAAACCCTCATGACCAATGAATTCACTCTGACTCTCATTTTTAACTAGAGGGAAACAATGCAACAGTAACATTTTATTTTTAATTTTGGTGAAGAGAAAATACCTGTAATCTCATCCTATTTGTGACTACACTCACTTTTTTACGTCCCTTTCACTCCATGGCCACACTCTCAGTGTGCATGGCCACAAGCTGACAGTGCCATTTGGAGCCGGATTCTCACACAACACTTGGGAATATTTTTTTCTTCTGTTTCCACTTATGAATATTTTCCATGTTGCTACATGGACTTCATAATGAAGAATCTTTTCAGTGTCTGCATAGTGTTCCTTCACAGGCATCTACTCTTGGGTTTTTTTTTTTTTTTTTTTTGAGACAGGGTCTCGCTCTGTGGTCCAGGCTGGTCCTGAATTCACTTCAGAGCCCAGGCTGGCCTTGGACTCAAGGCAGTTCTCGTGTCTCAGCCTCCCGAGTGCTGGGATTACAGGTGTGCACCACCACGTCCAGCTTATGTGGTGCTGGGGAATCGAACGCGGGTACCTGGCACTTGGCTTAGCGCTTGCTCAAGCGCTTTAACCGCTGAGCCATTCCTCCAGCCCCTCTACTCTCATTTTAAGCAGTCATCTCCCAAATGCTTTTCATGCTGAGCTGATTGAGAGGTTTGGTGTTTTGTTTTATAAGTAAGGCTACCACATAAATTTTTGTGTAACTCTTAATTATTCATGGGATTATTGAATCAGAGGTTGTGGGCATCTTTATGGCTCTTGGCACAGAGTGCCATGTTACTTTCCAGAAGTATATACCATTTTACAATGTTTCCTGGCAATTTATATCAATTTCACCACAATTTCTTTTTGTATTTCAGTACTGGATATCGAACACCAGGTCTTCTCACTGAATTACAGCCCCAGCCTTTTTAAGTTTTTTATTTTGTGACAGGTTCTTTGCCAACTCACTAAATTGCCCAGACAAGTCTTGAATTTGTGATCCTCCTGTCTCCACCTTCCAGAGTGCTGGGAATACAGACATATGACACCACGCATGACTTCTCTATTTTTTCAGACAAGGTCTTGCTCTACGTAGTTCAGACCGGTCCTGAACTCACTATGTGACCCAGGCTTGGCCTTGGACTCGCAGTAATCCTCCTGTCTCAGCCTCCTGAATGCTAGGATTACACATCCAATTTGGGCTTCTCATTTTTTAATACTGTATGGCCATACATGTAAAAACATATTTTAAGTTGTATTTGCAGGATTTCGTACATTTTCTTGGCACTGTTTATTATTTACACTCTTTTTTCCTTCAATACTGGGAATTGAACCTAAGGCCTTCGCACTGAATCCAGAGCCTTCACATTGAGCTACAACCCCATCCCACTTTTTAATTTTAATTTTGAGACAGAATCTCACTAGGTCATTAAATTGCCCTGGCTGGGTTTAAATTTGTGCTCTTCCTGGCTGAGCTTCCCAGAGTGCTGGGATTATAGGCCTGCACCACAAGGCCCAAATGTTGTGTATAATGTTAAGAATAGGAATTATCTTCATTTTATGACTAAATCCTTACAGCTCAGAGAATCTAAGTTGTCCAAGTTGGCAGAGTTGGCCAAACTGAGTACAAGTATTTTCAGTTTACTTATTCCAGTTGTATTAGTTTGGGTTCTTTCAAAAGGCAGAATTTATAGAAATTATAACAAAAAGGATCTATTCAGAAGGTTTACAAATCCAAAAATAGAGATAGTCCAAGATGGCTGCTCAGCCATGAGGTAGATCTCCAGTCCAGGACTGCAGGACAGCCAGTGAGTGAGGTGAGAGTCAGCTGCTGATCTTGGTTGTTCAAAGAACAATGGTGAAGACTGGAGCATGAAGATCGGTGACTGAAGATAAGCATCAGGCAGACAGACAAGTGCAAGTCAAGACTGGAACAAATCTATAATGAAGATCTGGCGTGTAGCAAGTCAGTGTCTGTAGACAATTGCAAAGGAGAGTGCTTTCCCAGAGGAGAAACTATAACAATCTTTCTTCTCCCTTCCTTTTATAAACAGTTTGAGTTCCAGCTGGGCCTCCCACATCTGGGTGGGTGCTCTTCCCTCATTCACTGGTCCACAAATCACTCAAACTCTGATCCAGGTGAGCTCTCAATTCCCAATCTAGGCGTGGTTCCCAAACCCTAATCCAGGTGTGGTTCCTGATTGCCTCAGGTTGACATAATCTCTCCAACAGTCACACCAATGCTCTTTCTCTCCTTCTCCCAGACCCCCTTGTGTCGCCCAGCTGAGACATCATCAGTGCAAAAACCACTTCCAAAATCCAAGCCCCATCAATGAGCAAATGTGGAGCAGGTCCAAAGTATTTCTGAGCCCTGTAGTTACCCCTACTTGTCTTAGGTGGACCGGATTCCAAGAGGCCTCTCCCGTTCCAGGTCTTGTAGAATAAGTTGGGGGGCTGGGGGTCTCTGAGTGTTTTACCTGTGTTGATTTCTTAAGGTAGTGATTACTAGTCATAGCTGCCTCCCAAAATCCCTTGGGAGAACTCTTCCTACACACAAATTCCTGATCTTGGGAATCAGAATCTCCAAAGAGTAGGTAGGATCTGTGCATCTCTAATTTTAATCCACCTTCTTCCAAATATGAGACGTAAACTCAACTATCCAAATCAAAGGACAAACTCAGAGACACAAAGGGCAGCAGAAATGAGATTTTTAATTATGATCTTGCAAGAACAGGTGCCTGATTAAAGGCAGGCAGACACCCTCAACTCAGTTTCAGCAAACAATTTATTACCTGCTGGCATAACAAGCTCTCTAAGTAAATTCTGAAATGAGCTGCTGAGCTTTTCTCACACAAGAAATGTACAAAAATAATAATATAAAAAGGCCCTAACATGAGTGACAGGGTTGAAAGAGAGGCAATGGTCAGCTAGGAAAGGGATGAACCTCTGAAAAAGAGGTGGGCATAGATGCTCACTAATTCCCCAAACCCCATTCTACATGTGTTACAGAATTTGGAATTCATAGGTTAAAAAAAAATGTCAGCAGCTGGAAAAATGGCTCAGCGGTTAAAGAGCTTGCCTTGCAAGCACTAAGTGAAACACTAAGTTCCCAAGTTCCATTCTTCAGTCCCACATAAACTGGGCATGGTGGCACACGTCTGTAATCATCCCAGCACTCAGGAGGCTGAGACAGGAGAATTACTGAAAATCCAAGGCCAGCCCGGGCTCCACAGTGAATTCAGGACCAGCCTGGGGTATAGAGCAAGACCCTGTCTTGGAAGAAAGAAAGAAAGAAAGAAAGAAAGAAAGAAAGAAAGAAAGAAAGAAAGAAAGAAAGAAAAAAGGCAGGTCCCAGGGTAGAGGAATAGCCCAGTAGTTATAGCACTTGCCTAGCAAGTACACTATTCTCAGTTTGTTTCCACCACAAACTGGATGTGGTAGCACATGCCTACAATCCCAACAATCAGGAGGCTGAGGCAGGAGGATTGCCTAGTTCAAGGCCAGCCTGGAGGGCTACATAGTGAGTTCAGGACCAGCCTATCACAAACGAATAAACAAATAAATAAAAGCATACAAACAACTCAGGTTCCCAAATCAGACCTGGTAGTGCAATCCCATTGTGGGATGCTACTTTGTTGAAACAAACTTGTAACAGAATTGTAGGTAAGGACACAACTAGCAAGGAAAAGGATTCACCTGTCAACAGATGGTGCTAATCCCCTATGGCTTTGAACACTGAGCCATAGCCATGTTCAGGTGTGCACTTCCCTCCTGCCCTAGTACATGGCGACCTTTGTGCTAACTTCAGTGGCCCTCTACATGTAAACTGATTCCTTAGCTCATGGCAAGAATTGTCACCATACACTTAGCCGTTCCCCTATCTGATGAACTGTAGTAACCTTGCTGCTGCTTTCCAGTATAGATAGTCCTGCTGGAAAAAATTCAATTCGTCAAACTCTGAGGAAGTCTGTCCCAACATATTCTATGTGTTAAGTGTTGCATTGGGTTCTTCTCTTTACCTCATCCTGTTCTGTGTGTGGTTGCTGCCCAACCATATTCTGTAATCCCAGCACACTGGGAGGCTGTATTAGTTACTTTTTGTCTCTGCAACTCAATACCTGACATCCACAACTTAGGGAGGAAAGATTTATTGTAGTTTACAATTTCAGAAGGTCTCACTCAGTTCTTTCATGGGTGGGTGGCTGGAAAATTGTGAATCACAAGGCAGGTCTAGAGCCAGAGCTCCAGCAGACAGAGATCCTCACAGCGTAGTGGAACAGAAAGACTGACTGAGAAGAAAGGCAGAACCAGCACACAGGCCTCCAGGTCAAGCCCTAAGTATCCTCCCCTTCCAGCCAGGCCCCACCTCCCAACCCTACACCTTATCCATAGGAACCTGAGGCTTTTGGAGGGCACTCCAGATCCAAACCAAGACAGAGGCTGAAGCAGAAGGCTCACGAGTTTGAGCCCAGTCTGATTGAATTAGCTACTTAGCAAGACCCTCAAAATAAAATACATTTTTGGGCATATAGTTAGGGACAAGGGTGACCCCCTGGAATGAAAAATTTATGGGAAAATTAGATAATATTTGGCAGTTGCTTGAGCTTTCTGGTGACCAAGTAACCCCTCCCTAGAACTACTTACGGGCAACAAGGTCTGGGATGTGTCTCAGTGCTTGACCCTGACTTCAACCCCCAGTACTTCTTAAAAAAAAAAAAATGCAAGTTCTCAAATTGAGTATGGTGGCCCGCCCTGCAATCTCAGCACTTGGGAGGCTGAGGAAAGAAGATCTTCGTGAGTTAGAGGCCAGTCTAGGCTACATAGTGAGTTCAAGTCTTCAAGGGCTTCATCGTTTGTCTGGCCTATATAGCAAGACCCTGCGTCAAAAAAAAAAAAAAAAAGACACGGGGATCCAGTGTAGGGTCATGAGAGCATGGAACTTGTATTCCAGTATGTGGTCACAGACCGCACAAAGGGAACCTTTGGGATGGAAAAAGACCTCTACAGCCACCTCTTTTATATTGTAATCAAAATGTAGAAGAGGGCTGTAGGACTGGCATAGTGGTTAAAGTGTTTGTCTTGCAAGCACAAGGCCCTGAGTTCAATTCCCCAGCACCTCATAAAGCTGAGCGTGGTTTCCCCTGTAATCCCAGCACTTGGGAGGCTGAGGCAGGTGGATTGTACTGAGTCCAAGGCCAGCCTGGCCTCCACCAGTGAGTTCAGGACCAGCCTGGGCTACAAAGCTAGACTCTGCCTCAGAAAAAAAGAAAAATAAAATGTAAAAGAGTCTCCACTGCAAAGGACTTTTCCTTCTTACCAGAGGAAGTAACTAAACTTCCTGTAAACCCAGTGTTTTCCGTTCAGCTCCGAAAAGCATTAGCATTTAAAATCACTGGAGAGTGAAGGAAAAGGAGAACAGCTTTTCTACTCAGAAGAAAATTCTCCCTCCTGAGAAGAGGTGGGGCAGGGCTGGACTCTGTGGCAGGTGGTGTTTATCTATAATCATGGGCCATTCACCAAACCCCCAAAGCGCCTCTTAGATGCAAATTGTTCATCAGCATCCTCACTTAACCATTCATCCCGGGAACTGATGACAGCAAATGTAAGTAGTCTTTTTTCCCTTCTTGTTCTCAAAGCAAACTCCTAAAAGCCTGGAAACCACACAACGCGGACATAGCCCCCAACCCACAAGTGGACCACCAGCCCCAGGATTTGAAACAAAGGAATCAGGTTTGATAGGGCAAAATCACAAAGAGGTTTTTATACAGTTTCCAAAATATTTCTCCCTTTATAGGATGTAGGAGAGAGAAAGGAATTAAACTTATTATTTATGGCATTCTTCCTACCTTACTCTCTAGTGCATCTTTATCTGTGAGCAGGAATCTGCCATCTCAACCAAGATGCAAAATTTTACAGGTAGGAGCCAGGCCTGATGCCACAGGTCTGTAATCCCAGCACTCTAGGAGGCTGAGGCAAGAGAATAAGGTCAAACCCAGCTCAAGTGGCTTAGGGAGACCTTGTCTCCAAATTCAATATATAAAATGGGCTGAGGGTATAGTTCAGTGTGAAAGCCATTGGCTTGATCTCCAGTACCACAAAAATAAATAAATAAATAGGTTAGGCACAGTTTGCTCTGAACCTAACTATTTATTTGACTGTTATTTGCTTAGTTTCATAGTGTATCGAAACCCAATGCCCTAGAGACAAAGGATCTGTAAAACCCTTATATATCTCCATTCCGTGACATGTCACTAATTTTAAATAAAAATGTATAGGATTAAAATTATGATAAACATCATCTTAAAAATCTATCCAGGAGATAGAAGAAAGGCACAGCAGTTAAAACCCTTGCCTTGCAAGCACAAGGCCCTGAGTTTGATTCCCCAGCACCACATAAACTGTTGTGGTGGCATATGCCTGTAATCCCAGCTCTCAGGAGGCTGAGGCAGGAGGATTGTTGTGAGTCTAAGGCCAGCCTGGGCTATACCAGTTAGTTCAGGACCAGCCTATGCTACAGAGTGAGACCCTGTCTCAAAAATAAGTAAATAAATAAAAATTAAAAATCTATCCAGGTCTACAAGAATGGCACAGTGGTTAAAGCACTTGCCTAACAAGTGCAAGGCCCTGGGTTCAATTCCCCAGCACCACATAAGATGGGTATGGTAGTGCATGTCTGTAATCCCAGCATTCAGGCAGGAGGCTGAGGCAGGAGGATTGCCATGATGAGTCCAAGGCCAGCCTGTATTACATAGTGAATTCAAGGCCAGCCTGTGCTACAAAGCAGGAGTCTGTCTCAACAACAACAACAACAAAAATTATTCAATGAAGAAAGAATAAAAGGAAGTATAATAATCCATGTTGGCAAACATGCACCCAAAATGGGCAACCGTCTTTTTACTATACTTCCTTGAGGGAGAATGGACAATTTGGGTCACAAGCCCTAAAAATTAAACAAACCCCATGACCCTGTAGATTCAATTCTAGGAAGTTATTTCACAGGAAAAACATCAAAGATGTGTGTACCAATAGTACTTGTAGTAATTGTCTTTCTCTCTCTCTCTCTTTTTTGACAGAGGATTAAGCACAAAGCCTTCATACTGAGCTACATCCCCAGCTCATATGTATGTATGTATATATGTGTATATTATGTATTATGTATGCATGTATTAATTTATTTTATTTATTTTGAGACAGGGTCTCACTCTGTAGTCCAGGCTGGTCCTGAATTTACTGTGAAGCTCAGGCTGGCCTTGAGCTCATGGCAATCCTCCTGCCTCTGCCTCCCAAGTACTGGAATTATAGATGTATTCTACCACACTTAGCTTATGTGGTGCTGAGGACTCAAACTCAGGGTACTTGCTAGCCAATCTGTTTAGCCACTGAGCAGTCTTTCCTTCGTCCAGGCTTTATCTGATTTTGGGATCAAGGTGATGCTAGTGTTCAGGAAGGAGTTTGGCAGTGTTCCTTCTCTTTCAACTTGATGGAAATATTTGAGAAGCACTGGTACTAGCTCTTTCCTGAAGTTCTGATAAAATTACACAGTAAATCCACCAGGTCCTGGGCTTTATTCTATTGGTAGACCCTCTGTTGTGGCCTCAGTATCATCCCTCGTTATTGGTCTATTTAGGGTTTTATATTTTCTTGGTTCAATGTCTTAATTGCTTTTTGGTTGCCGGGCAGAACATCCAACATCCATAACTTAAGGGAGGAAGCATTTATTTGAGCTCACAGTTTCATAAATTCTCAGTCCAACCATGGACAGCCTACAATGGTAGAAGCGCATGGTGGAGGTGTGGCCTGAGAATGATCTGCTCACAGTTGTGGCAGACAGGAAGCCAAGTAAGCAAGGAAGGGTGGAGTCAGTATAAACCTTCTGACCAGGCCCCACCACCTTTTTTTTTTCTCTTTGTTTCTTTAATTTTTTATTTATATATCACATTCCTACAAAGTGGATGGGTTCCTTTATTTGGGGTAGCAGCCACATGAGCATTTGAATCTAGGGACAAGTTGGAGGGGGAGGGAAGGAGAGAGTCAAGAAAACAATTTTCCTGGTTTTTACCTTTGAAATAAAAAAACAAATAACACCAAAGGTATTCAAGTTCTTCTCCCAACCAAGAATTCCTGAGTGTTGTCATAGTCTAGAATCCTGGACATGGGCAAGTCCTTGTGCCAAGGCTAGAAATCTGAGTGCTGTAGAGTATTTCTTTTTTCCTTCTTATTTATTTATTTATTTATTTCCTTAAGACAGGGTCTCACTCTGTAGCCCAGGTGGTCCTGAACTCACTAAGTAGTCCAAGCTGGTGTCAAACTCATGGCAATCCTCCTGCCTCAGCCTCCTGAGTGCTAGGAATGCTGGGAGTGCTGGGATTACAGGCATGTATCACCACACCCAGCTATTCAGCCCCTTTTTTAGGTTTTGATTTTGAGATCTGTCTTACTAAATGACCTCTCACTAAGTGGACAAGTTGCCCAGGCTGGACTCAAACTTGCAATCCTCCTGCTTCCGCCTCCCAGAATGCTAAAATCACAGTCCTGCAACACTAGGCCTGAATTATTTTTTTTTTTCCAGACAGGGTCTCTCTTTGTAGTCTAGGCTGATTCTGAACTCACTATGTAGCCCAGGCTAGACTCAAACTCACTGTAATCCTCCTGCCTCAGCTTCAGGCCTGGCGACTACACCCAGTTTATGTGGTGCTAGGGAATCGAACTCAGGGCTTTGTGCTTGCTAGGCAAGTACTTTAACCACTGTATATTCCTCCAGCCCCTGTTTCTTTTGTTTTGTTTTGTTTTGTTTTTAACACAGTCGCATTGTATCACCCAAATTTGCCTGGAACTTGTTATTCAGAGGTGTTGCAATTTCCCAAATAGTGTGCATCACTGTGCCTACCTAGTGACTGCTTAATAATAAATTCAATAAACAGGGCATGGTGGTGCACACCTGTAATTTCAGCACTTGGGAGGCTGAGGCAGGAAGATTGCTGTGAGTTCAAGGCCAGCCTGGGCTCCATAGTGAGTTCAGGACCAGCCTGGACTACAGAGTGATACCCTGTCTAAAAAAAAAAAAAAAATTCTAGGCTGGGGAGGAAGCTCATTGGTAGAATATTTTTCTACTTGATACCCAGCACTGAAAGTTATAATAACAGGGGATAGAGGAATAGCACAGCAGTTAGAGTGTTTGCCTAGCAAGCACAAGGTCCTGAGTTTGATTCCCCAGCACAACATAAACTAGGACTGGTGGTGCACACCGGTAATCCCAGCACTAAGGAGCCTAAGACAGGAGGATTGCTGTGAGTTCTAAGCCAGCCCAGCCTACATAATGAGTTCAGGATCAGCCCTGAGACCCTGTCTCAGAAAAAAAATTAATAAACTCTCATAATTACTCAGCACATTAGTTGTGAAATCTCCTTTACACACTTAATTTTCCTTAACCAGTTACAGTATAAACAATTAAGCATTATTAAGCAACAATTAAATATTTTTATCTACTCTACACATGGCATCACAAAAAGTACAAAAAAACATCCATAACACATTGCTTCTTTGTAAGTCGCTAAATTGCACAGGCCAGACTTGAACTTGTGACACTCCTACCTCAGCCTCCAGAACTCTGGCCTTACAGGCATAGAACACTGGCCCTGGCTAGGAATCTGATATTTAAAATTCTCTCAGGGATCTTTGCCACATGCAAGGCAGTAAAGTGAAATGAGTTAAATGGTTGGTTCTGGGGCTGGAGGAATAAGGAGGCTGAAGCAAGAGGATTGCCAATTATTCGAGGCCAGCCTGGGCTCTACAGTGAGTTCACGATCAGCCTGGACCATAGAGCAAGACCCTCTCTCAAAACAAAACAAAACAAACAAAAATCCTGGTTCTCGGACCAGGAAACAAGTCGGAAATCACGGGGAGAGACTAAAAATGCCAGGAGCCCAGTCTGGCACCTGGACTGATAGAATCAGAATGTCCACCTGTACCAGGCAATGGTAGTTTCTAACGCTCTCCAGGTGATCCCAGCAGGTAGCCACGGTTGAGAACCACTGAACTGCAGGAATTCAGAGGTGGTAAGAGGATAGGCTAGGGTGGCCAGGAATGTTTCTTCAGATGAGATCTGAGCCAAGTCTTCAAGAACAAGCTGAGAAGAATTTAAGGGTGGAGAGCAGCATGTACAAACATTTGGCTTAACTAAAGGAGTCATAATGAGAAATAGGTTGAGACCATAGGGTGGAGGCAGATCTCGAGGGCCCACAGTGCCAAGTAAGGGATTCACTTACACTTAACAGGGTCACAGGAGATTTTCAGCAAGCAAATGCTTGCTTTGAGATGTTGGAGAAGGTAAGCCTGGGAGGAGATAGCAATTGCCCAGAGAAAGGCTAAAGCCAGGGAGGCCAGATAAGAGATAATTAACGATTCTCTAAAGTGGTAATATCCAGTAATAGAGAGGGTACAGATTCTTATGTACTACTGGTGGATAATATAGTTTGAGTAGCACTTCTGGAAGGCAGTACACCCCAGACGTTAGGGTGGCTTTGTGAATATTGCAACAAGATTCAGGCAGGCCCAGCATCAAAGGCCTGTGACACCAGCACTCTGAGAGGCTGAGTCAAATTTGGGCCCAACCTGTGCAATTTAGTAACTTAATGAAACCCTGTCTCAAAATTAAAAACAAAAATGGGCTGGGGTGGGAGGGAGTGGAGGAGAAATAGCAGTTGGAATGTTCACCTAGCAAGCACAAGGCCCTGAGTTCTAATCCCCAGCACCACCTAAGCCTGGAATAGTAGTGCAAGCCTGTAATCCTAGCACTAGAAAGGCTGAGACAGGAGGATTGCTGGGAATTCAAAGCTAGCCTAGATTACGTGGTGAGTTCAGGATCAACCTGGACTACAGAGCGAGACCCTGTTTCCAAAAGAAAAAAAAAGGAGCAGAAAAAAGGGCTGGGGGTGTAGGCCTGGGCTTGACCCCCAGTACTATAGAAAAATGAAAGAAAGACACAGAGAGAGAGAGAGAGAGAGAGAGAGAGAGAGAGAGAGAGAGAACGAAAGACAATCAATCTCATGCCAGAGTGCATAGTTTGGTAAGCAGATGTGAAGGCGAGTTTTCAGCCCCATCTCCCTCCCCTCGACATTGGCTCCCACGGGCAGAGAACACTCACAATTGTTTTCTGCAGCCCTGCAGGATGGCAGGTTTACAAAATTGTAGGACTATCCTTAACCAACCTCAGCTACAGATCACTGAATGTGGAGCATGTAAGAATCGTTCCTGTACCAGACAGGATCACCACAAGCTGAGTGGTGTCTCTTAGAAGTCAGCAAGGAATCAGTCAGGGTCCTGGAAGCACTTGGACCCAAACAGACCATATCAATGGCAAATATCATTTGTCCGGTGGCTACTGCATCTTCTTTTTTCCCCCCTCATTTTATTGATATGCATAAGTGCAAAATTTAAGGTTTAAATTAAGTTTTGCATTTTGTGCACATACGTATCTTGTCAAGGTGACAAGGACTTTCCCACTCTCCTTTTGTCCCTCCCCCTACCTCACCCCTTCCTCCCTCCCTGCCCGACCCCCTGTTTCACTTTGTTTTTTGTTTTAAGTTCCATGAGAGTTGTGATCTGGGTCTCTCATATCAGAGAGACCGTTTGACGCATCTTCTTTTATTCAGAACCCTGCTTTTGTCAGGCAGCCATACACCTAGGGCTAGGGCTGATTCAGGACTGATCTAAGTCAATCCTGGAAACTGCTGTTTCTTTTGCCAGAAATCGAGCTAACATACATACATAACAGAGTTCTGGTCAATAATACTGAGAGATGTTTCTGGAAAGATTTGTGCTTCCAAAAGAGAGGATTATGTAAATTAGAAGCTCTTTTGCTACCACTAAGACCCCCCTGCCCTCGCCCCATGCCCCACCCGGAACCATCTGTTTCCCACCTGGGAAGCACAGAATGTTGGCGCTGTGGCAGCTCCCTTGCAACCGTGAAGAAGCTCAGAGGTCCAAGCCAAGAGCATCCTGGAGATTCTGACTCAGAGCCCTGACTTTGCTGAGCTGCCTAATTTATCCTGGAACAACCTCCCTCCAGATTTTACTTTTTATGAGGCAATTAAAGAGTGCCTTTACAACTTAAGGTACTATCCTTTGGGGGGGGGTTGTTTTGTTTCTTCCATCTAAGTACTACCCAGGTCCAGCCCTGCTTAGCTTCTGAGATCAAACGAGATCAGGTGTGGTGTGTTCAGGTTGTAATTCTTTTTTTCCTGAACACAGCTGAGTTACATCCCCAGCTCTGAGGAATTGAGGATGTGAACTACATCCCAGCCTTAAGTGTGTGTGTGTGTGTGTGTGTGTGTGTGTGTGTGTGGTGGGGGGGGTGGGGGTGGGGCTTTGAACTGAGCTACATTCCCATACTATTTTTAGTTTTTAGTTTTGACTTTGAGACAGGATTTCACCAAGTTGTTAAATTTCCCCGGGCTGGCCTCAGAAATGAAATTATCCTACCTCAGGACGCCCAGTGCACTAGTTTTACAGGCCTGCACCACCAGGCTGGGTGATGAACTACTTCCTACTTGATACAGAGATTCAAGACAGGTTTTGTTCTGTTTTGTTTTGTTTTGTTTTTTAAGACAGGATCTCACTCTGTAGTTCTATAATCCAATCTGGGCCTGAACGCAACTCTGTAGCTCAGGCTGACCTCAAACTCACAGCAATCCTCCTGCCTCAGCTTCCCAAGTGCTGGAATTATAGGCGTGGGTCACCTCACTCAGATTATATGGCAGTGGGGAATTGAACCCAGGACCTTGTGCTTGCTAGACACACACTTTAACGCTGAGTTACAGCCCTGAGCCCATCAAGAAAGATTAAGATCAATCTTAATGTGGGAATTCTAGAGAGGGAAGACAGACAACCCAAGGAACAAGTGCTCTAGCAGAAGTAGGAACAAAGTTCTGCAGGACGACTGAGAGTGAAGTGACTTAATCTCAGAGAGTACACAGGCAGGTTTTTTTGGGTTTTTTTGTTTTTGTTTTTGTTTTTTTTTTTTTTTTTTTGCACTACAGGGAGGGAACTCAGTGTCTTTGCTCTGAGCAACAACCTCAACTTGTTTTGTTTGTTTGTTTGTTTGTGCCAGGATCTCATTAAATCACTAAATTGTCTGAGCCAGGCGTCAATTTGCCATCCTTCCGCCTTGGCCTCCCAGTGTGCGGGGATTACAGGCAGCCTCCATCCTACCCAGGATAAAGCTCAGCATGAAGGCTTGATCCTTAATACCAAATAAATAAATAATAAAATAAAAATAAGTTAGCTGGTTCAGGATTGAATCATTCGCCGGCTTAACTACATTAAAGCTACAGGATGGCGTCACTGTGATGGGCTGACTCTGCCGGACCCTTCCGCAGTTCACAGATGGATGCTGAGGCTTCAGGCAGCATATTCTTCAGTCTTACTTGAAGGCATGAAAGGGAGCTGGGGACATAACCCGGTGGTTAAAGCATTTGCCTGGCATGCACAGGCCCTGGGTTCGATTCCTCAGCACTACCGTGATTAGCTAGACACAGTGTCACATGCCTGTAATCCCAGCACATGGAAGCCTGAGGCAGGTAGATTGTTGTGAGTTCCAGAACAGCCTGGGCTACATAGTGAGCACAGAATCAGCCTGGACTATATAGCAAGAGTCTGTCTCAAAAAAAAAAAAAAAAAAAGAAAGAAAAAAGAAAAGAAAAAATAAAGAAAGAAAAGAAAGGAAAAAGGGCATGAGGAGCAGCTTCTCCTCACACATTTGTTCTCTCTAATCATTCCTACCCGAACTTGTACCTCACTGGCCAGAACTGGTCCACCCTGGTCCACCCTTAAATAAATCACAGTCAGGGATGGAAGAAGAGCTTTATCTGCTGAGCTATTCTTCCATCCCTTGAAGTGCTTGCCTAGCACTGAGTTCAACTCCCCAGCTCCACGTAAACTGGATGTGGTGGCACATGCGCACTCTGGAGGTTGAGGCAGGATTGCTGTGAGTCCAAGGCCAGCCTAGGCTGTATAGTGATTTCAGAACTAGCCTGAACTATCGTGTGACCCTGACTCAAAATAAAATAAACAACTACCATGATGGGTTGGACCCATGAAGATTTGTCCCTTGTCTCAGAGGAGGAGTCACCTTCACTAAACCAGAGGAGAAGGAGTTTGAATAGAGAGCAAACAGCATCTGCCACTGTCTGAGGGAGGCAGAAAGCAGGGAAAGGACTGAGAACTGCGAACTTGTCATCGTTTCCAGGATGGGAGGGAAAGGTGAAGATGGGGAGGAATAGACCAGAAAAGCAGGAACAGGGGCTCCCAGAAGACAAGGAAAGAGATTTCAGAAGGAAGAAGGGGCCAACGGCTTCAAAAATTGCAGAGTTCAGACAGGTGAAGACAATCCTGGCGAACATTGTGTCGGGAAGTAGAAAGTCACTTTTGACCTTGGTAACTGTCGCCAAGAACAGAAAATGCACAGGCAGCAGGAAAGGATTTGGAGAGATCTGCAGTACTGGGCACAGGCCTACACGAATCCGAAGGTACAGCTTGAACCAGCTGAAGCTAGACTGGAAGATGAACCAGCTTCCTCCACTGCGTATTCATCAGGGAACCTTGCTGGGGAGAGCAGCCCCCGGGACAGAGAGCCCCTCCCGCCCAGCTCCATGATTAATTCCCGGCTCCACTGGGGCTTGGCATAAAAGAAGGACTAATCACACTCTCTCACCATCTGGGCAATTATGGTCTCCCATGGCTGGTGCTAAATGAGGGGTTTGTGACACTTAGTGGCAGCCCTGCCCCCATCACATCTGGGCCTTGATCTCTTGAATTAGCCAAATCAAGGGAAGTTGGGAAATGTATTGTGATTTGAGTGATGGAACAAACAAGCCAATGGACAGATTGTACCCCAAGTCTGCCCGCCATGCCATGCTTCATTGGTGAAGAAGGTTGAAATAGCGAGCCTGGCTTTACACAAGGCAACTCATAGACAGAAGGACCGAAGGTTACAGCAAAAACGTGCCCAGCCTGGGTACCGAGAGCTTCTCCTGCTGCCGTCCACTCTGGATCCGTGAAAGCAAAGGGTCATCTCAGTTTCATACCTGGGAAGGAGCCGTCAGAGGACTCTCTAGTGCTAGAGCTTCTCACGCGTCCCTTTATCCTGGCACCAAGCACATTAGCAGGAGTGGCAGGGCATGCCTGCAAACCCAGCACTCAGGAGGCTACGGCAGTAGGATTATAAGTTCAAAGTTAGCCTGAGCTGTATCCCGAGAACTGACTGGAGCAGCGAGGGCTTTTGCTAGCTGCACCAGACCTGAGGAACTGGCGGAAGCCACGATGGCTGTGAATAGCGTTCACCTGTACTCGCAGTGTGTTTGCCCCTCAATCCCAAACCTTCCTCAGCAGATTAATAGGAAAGCCAGTGACGACGAAGCTGAAGTGGGGAATGGCATACAAGGCTACCTGGTACCTGTAGACGCTGTATGAGCACACAGCTTGCAAATACAGAAGAATGCAGAGACAGCATTGTCTGGACATCTGGGTGAAGTTTATTTGCTTGTTTGTTAGACAGGGTCTCTCTAGTAGTCCAGGCTGCTCCTGAACTCACCACGGAGCCCAGGCTGGCCTAGAACTCACGGCAATCCTCCTGCCTCAGCCTCCTGAGTTCTGGGATTACAGATGTGCACCAATACAGAAAATATACAGTCAGCAGGAAAGAATTAGTGGGTGAATTTTTAATAAGGTATAATAATGTCCTTTATATCAGAGATGTTGAAGAAGACACAGAAATGAGAGAATAACATCTTTTGTAGGGTATGTACATATTTCTACATATATATTTTTGAGACAAGATCTCACTCTGTAGCCCAGGCTGGTCCTGAACTCACTATGTAGCCCAGACTGGCCTTCAATTCACAGCAATCCTCTTGCCTCAGCCTACTGAGTACTGGGATTACAGGCATGTGCCTGGCTTCACATGGTGCAAGGAATCAAACACGGGGCCTTGCACTTGCTAGGAAAGCACTTTAATTGCTGTGCCATTCCTCCAGCTTATATTTCTAGACAATAAACATTCGTTGTTAAAAAAAAAAAACTGTCTCAAAAAATAATTAATTAAATTAAATTAAGTGTACTGGGGAATTGCCCCCATTGTAGAGTACTTGCTTAGCATGCATGAGGTCTTGATTTCCATCCTGTGCATGACAAAAATACAGAAAGGAAGAAAGGGGCTGGAGGAATAGAACAGCAGTCAGAGCACTTGCCAACCAAGAACAAGGCCCTGAGTTCAATTCCTCAGCATCACATAAGCCAGATGGGGTGGCACATGCCTATAGTTTCAGTACTTGGAAGGCTGAGGCAGGAGGATCACTGTGAGTTCAAGACCAGTCTGATCTACATAGTGAGTTCAAAACCAGCCTAGACCTCGGAGCAGTGAGGCCTTCCCTCAAAACAAACAAGCAAACAGGGCTGAGGATGTAGCTCAGTGGCAGAGCGCTTGCCTGGCACGCTCAAGGCCCTGGGTTCAATCCCCGGTACCAAAACAAACAAAAAAAAAACCTACCAAAAAACCAACCAAACAAACAAATAAGTAAATAGAAGCAAGGAAAGAAGAAAGAAAGACCATTGTAGAACGTTTGAAAAAAAAAAAATACCCAAGGCGGGGGAGTGGCGGGCCTCAGTGGCTAAAGCTCTTGTCTAGCAGGTTGAAGTCCCTGAGTTCAATTCCAAAGTACCACATAAATCAGGCATGGAGACGCACTCAGGAGGATGAGGCAGGATGATTGCCATGAGCTCAAGACCACCCGGGGCTGCATAGTGAGTTCAGGACCAGGCTGGACTACAGAGTGAGATCCTGTCTCAAAAAAAGGAAAAAAGAAAGAGAGAGAGAGAGAGAGAGAGAGAGAGAGAGAGAGAGAGAGAGAAACATACCCAGAAGCATTTAAAGAGGGAGTGCAATCTTCTATAACCTACCCCACCCACTGAGAAAATCTCTACTAACACTTAGGCATATATTCTTCTATTCTTTTTTCTACGCATTTGTGGTATGGTTGATGATATGTTATACGTGCAATTATGTGTCTTTTTCTGAAATGGAGCAGGTTTGTTGATTTTTATGATGACAAAAGCAACTGCACCAGGCCTACATCTACTTAGAACAAACCTAGGGAGGTTACATGGTGTAGAAATTAGCAAACATATACTTATGTGTGCCCACTATCTTATTTGTGTGTTGATGGGACACGCTAGCCGACATCCACAGCTTCAGGAGGAAAGGTTTATTTTATCTCACAATTTGAAAAGGTCTCAGTTCATTTACGGTAGCAGTAGTGGAAGGGCTTGGCAGAGGTCTAGCCAAGGAGAAGCTGTTCAGGGTGTGGTGGACAGGAAGCCAAGAGAGTAAGCAAGGGTAGAACCCCAGTGATCTGCCCTTTCTAACCAGACCCCAGCTCCTAACAGCACATGTGTATTAGTGTGTGTTCTACAAAAGGCAGAATTGGCAGAAATTATAAGAAGAAAGGGATATATTTAGAAGGCTTACAAGTCTGATGACAGAGATAGTCCAAGATGGCAGGCTGCATGTGCGAGAACTGGACTGTCCTACGGCTGATCAGCTGCAAGGTGGGACTCCCATCCAGTACTACAGGACAGCTGGTGAGAGTCTGCTGCGGATATTGGTTGTTGGAAGAACAATGGTGAAGACCGGAGACTGAAGATCAGGAACTGAAGATCAGTGAAGAGTAGACAGGCACAAGTTGAGACTGAAGCACATCTGTCATGAAGATCTGCTTGTAGCAAGTTGACATCTGAAGGCGAGAGCTTTCCCAGAGGAAAAAGCTGTAACAATCTTTCTTCTTCCTTCTTTTAATGCAATTCAAGGTCCCAGATGGGTGCTCTTCCCTCATTCACTAACCCACAAATCACTCACACTCTAATCCAGGTGTGCTTCTAATCCAGACATGGTTCCTAATTGCCCCAAATTGACAGTCACAACATGAAATCTATATATTATCTACAATATCCAAATACATGAGGTTTTAAGGAACATTCCAGATCCAAACCATGACATCTACTACATTTAAGTATTGGGGTTCAAATACGAACCAAGCCTTTCTCTCTAGGATCTTAAATTCCACATAGAGAAGTCAGGGGTGGTGGCACATACCTGTAATCCAGCAGTTGGGAGGCTGAGGCGGGGAAGATTACCATTAAGTTTGAGGCCAGCCTGGGCTACACAGTGAATTCAGAACTAGCCTAGATTACAAAGCAAAGACTGTCTCCAAAAAAAATTCCTTGTGGGGAGAAAGACGATAAATAAGTAAGCAGCTGGACCTGGTAGTACACATCTATAATCCCAGCTACTTGGGAGGATAAGGTAGGAGAATCAAGTTCAAACTATTCTGAGCTACTTAGCAAGATTGCCTCAAAAGAAAAAAACAGTTAAAATGCTGTGAATGTAGGTCAGTACTACCTGGATTCAATCCCCCAGAAACACAAGCACACATTTACATACACACGCATGCATGTGCACACACACACACACACACACACACACACACACACACACACACACAAAGGGGTTGGAGGACATTGCACGTACATTTACCACAAACATCACTGTGTTAGGCAGTGTTTTCAGCTTTCAAAACTTCTATCCAATAGTTCTAGTCTAATTTAGGGAAACAAACAATAAGTGAGTACACTACTAATTCTTGAACTGTAGAGGGTTGGTCCTATTATTCTTTGTATTTTTTATTAAACTTTCTCTTATTTATTTATTTATTTTGAGACAGGGTCTCGCTCTGTAGTCCAGGCTGGTCCTGAATTCACTATGGAGTCCAGGCTTAGTAATCCTCCTGCCTCATTCTCCGGAGTGCAAGGATTGTAGGTGTGTGCCACCGTGCTGGGTTTATGTGGTGCTGGGGAATCAAACTCAGGTACTTAGCGCTTGCTAGGTAAGAGCTTTAACCACTGAGCCATTCCTCCCACCCCCGCTTCCCCACTTTTTTTTTTTTTAAGCTAGATCTCACTGTTACCCAGGCCGGCTTTGAACTCCTGGATTGAAATCATCCTCCTTCCTCCCCTCATGAGTAGCTAACTACAGGGAAGTGTTACTATGCCCACTAATTATTTTTTCAGTACTGGGGATTGAACCCAAGTCTTTCACACTGAACTGCATGCCCAACCCATTTTATTTTATTTTATTTTTTTCATTTTGAGACAAGGTCTGACTAAATCAATTGAATTGTCCAGAATGGGCTTACACTTAAGATCCTCCTGCCTCAGCCTCTCATAGTTCTAGGATTACAGGCTTGCACCACTAGGCCCTTTTTATTATTGTTGCTTTGTGTTTGTTTGTTTTTTTTTTTGGGGGGGGGTGTTTGTTTGTTGTTTGTTTTTTGAGACAGGGTCTCCCTCTGTAGCCCAGACTGGTCTTGAACTCACTATGGAGCCCAGGCTGGCCTTGGCCTCAGCAATAAGACTGTCTCAGCCTCCCAAATGCTGGGATTACAGGTAGGCACCACCAAGCCTGGCTTTATGTGGTGCTGGGGAATCGAACTCAGGGTCTTGTGCTTGCAAGGCAAGCATTTTAACCACTGTACCATTCCTCCAGCCCTTGTTTTTTGTTCTAAAGGCTGATCCTGAACTCACCGTGTAGCCCAGGCTGACCTCAAACTCATAATGATCCTCCTGCATTAGCCTCCCAAGTGCTGACTTACAGATACGTACACCACCACACTTGGCTTACGTGGTGCCAGGGAACCGAACCCAGGGCCTTGCACTCACTAGGCAAGTGCTCTAATCCTTGCATGGTTTCTCCAGTTCCCAGGCTGATCTTACTGCAATTTTTAAGTGAAGAAGTGGTGACAGAGACTAAGCAATAGGGACGCTGGCAATACAGGCAACTGGGCTTCAGAAGCGTGTCCCTAGTCACTGCTTCACTGGGTGTGAAGACCTTGCTGTGTTGCCCAGGCTGGCCTCAAACTATCAACCTGCCCCAGCTTCCTGAATAGCTAGGATTGCAGGCATACACCAGGCACAAGCGTTGATGCCTCGGGGATGTGCAAAACAGTGACTCAGCTCCTTGCTTGCAGCTCAGAGGCCTCTCAGGGACACAGCCTGAAACATTAACTGGATCTTCAGCCATGATTTATTTGGGGTTCTTGTTCTTGTTGGCAGAAAAGTCCCATAGCCAGGGCGGTGACTAAGGCTGGTGATTCATGCACATGGCTGGGCCCCTCTCTGTACCTGCATCCCTAGTGAGGGGACCAGAGCCCACGTCTCTGACCACCCGCAACCCAAGGTGATGGCTGGGGGCTCAGAAGCCAGGATTTTCCTTCAGATAGAGCAGATGGTGACTGCTTAACGAAGGCACGTAACAGTCACACATAGCCCCTCACACACATACCCACCCATGTGCCTGGCACAGGCTCTGGCAGCCAGCATCCGGGAGGGCCTTTCATGCCTTCCAAGGGGAAACAATATTCATTGGTTGATTGAATCAGTGAATACAGGGGAGGGCAAGGAACAGTTCAGGTTTGCACAGCACTTCACAGCTGGCAAAGCATCACCGCATGCCTCGATTCACATAATCCTCCCCACAGAATAGTGAGGGTGGTGTCACGATTGTCCCAGTTGGATAGTTGAGAAGACTGAGGCTCACAGAACTGGTGTCAGTGGGGTGTGGTGGCATAGGCCTCTAATCCTAGCATTCTGGAAGACTGAGGCAGGAGGATCCCATGTCGATGCCCAGCCTGGGTAGCTTAACAATTTAGTGAGCTCCTGATCCTTTAAAAAAAAAAAAAAAAGGTAGTAGTAGCGTGATGTAGTTCAATGCTAAGGCCTTGGGTTAAATTTCCAGTACTGGAAAACAAAAGAAATTAGAAAGAGAAAAAAGAGTAATTGTCCTTGTTTGACTTCTCTCAGCAGGTCACTTACTGAATGAATGAATGAATGAATGAACCAGTGCACCAGGATCTATAATCACATGACAGCAGGGACGAGTGCAATGTAATCCAGGCACTCTAGAAGGCTGAGACAGGAGGATCACGAGTTTGTGCCCAGGGCTGTAGCATTTGCCAAGCAAGCACAAGGCCCTGAGTTCAATTCCCCAGTGCCATATTAACTGGGCATGGTGGCACGTACCTATAATCCTAAATATATACTTATATGATATAGATATATCTGGAGGTGCAGTGATGCAAGCCTGTAATCCCAATTACTTGAGAGGTTGAGGCAGGAGGTTTGCGAATTCAAGGCCAGCCTGGGAAACTTAGTGGGACTCTGTCTCAAAACAAACTATAGTAATTATTATAGTGGTAATAATGATACTTTTAAAAAAAAGGGTTGGGGATAGATCAGTGGTAGTACACCCCTGGGTTTGATCCCCAGTATCAAAAAAATAAAATACTGAGCCAGAGCGAGCGATGGCACGTCTACAATCACAGGTGTTTGGAAGCTGAGGTAGGAGGATCATGTGTTTGAAGCCAGCCTGGGCAATTTAGGAAGATGAGACCCCGTTTCAAAAGCCAAACAAACTTTTTTTTGAGACAGGGTCTGTAGTCTAGGCTGGTCCTGAGCTCACTATGCGTTTTAAGCAATCCTTCCAGCAACCCTCCTGACTCAGTGTCCCAGTGCTGGGATTACAGGCGTGTGCCACCACACCCAGCTAATCCTTTATGCAGTGTTAGGGAATGAACCCAAGGCCTTAGCTACTGAGTACACCCCAGCCTCCATCCTATTGCTTCTGTCTTGTGCAATACTGCTACCTTCCTGCAGAGCTAGACAAAGATTCCCCTGAGAATTGGAGTTGGACGTAATTGGGAGAATAAGACTTTGTGTAAATCTCTCCCGTGGGCCTAAGTCTCCTTCAGAGCTGGATGCCTTTCTGTGAACAGTGACCTGCCCTCCTCTGAGCCTTCGAAGCTCTCACTGCCGTGCCAGACCTCACTGGGCTGCTGTGATGGGATACAGCAACTCGGCAGGCTTGTGCCTCTGACATTGTGAGCCCAGGAGGATCACTCTGCCTTGTTCCTCTCTGCGTGCTCAGCATCTGGCACCACGCAGGTACTGAAGGAATGAAGGAACAAGGTATATAGCAGTCCCTACATCCTCGAAAACAAGGAAATATTCGTAGTGTCATCTCAATATTCTGCCCAGTGGTTTGATGTCAAGGGAATGCATAGGACAGCCCTCCTCTCCCCCTCTCATCAGTGCTCAGGAGGCTCAAGGTCCACAGGGCAACTCCAGCTCCCAGGGCGGAAATGGGACGAAACACAACCCAGCTGCTCCATCCCAGGCAGCCCCAAAGAGCTAAAATGTCTTTCTCCCTCAAAAGGGCCTAACGGCAATGCTTCCGCCCACACCCTGGTTCTCCCCACCCCTCTGCCCGCCTCCCTGCAGGCAGCCCACAGCGGCCTCCTCCCACACAGCCCTCTGCTATCAGAGCTCTGAACACCCAAAAAGGAAAAGTGATTTTTGCTGAGTGAAGACAGAGCCAGGGAGGAAGGGAAGCGCTTGCTCGCTGCCAGCTGACGTTCTGCAGGCTGAGCCGCCTGTGTCAGCGCCAAGGGTGTGGCACCAGCACTTTGAGAGAGATGCAGGAAAAGGACAGGGCAAAATAGACTGATTTCCACAGCCCGTCCCAGGTCCTGTCTTAAACTACACTGAATTGATGTCCCCCAAGAGGGAGGATGAAATCAAAGGACATAGGTGATAGAGAGCCCGCACGATGGCACACACCTGTGATCCCAGCAATCTGAGACAGAGGCAGGAAGATCGCAATTAAGAGCCCAGCCTTGGCAATTGAGCGACTTTAGCAAGACGGGTCTCAAAATAAAAAGTGACAATAAAGGGGTGAGAATGTAGCTCAGTGCAAATTCTCTGGGTTCCATCCCCAGTGGTGTCACAGAGAGAGGAGAACGTGACAGGAGCTCATTCGTGCAGTTAGCAAACACTTGCTGGGCTCCCTAGGTACCAGGCCACACACTCGGTAAGGAATGCAGGCCGGAAAGACACCATCCTGCACTTGCATGGGAGAGAGACAGATAGGCAATTGTAATGTAGTGTGACTGGCGGTAAGGAAGGAATCAGCACTGGACGTGAGAAAAGTTAGGAGGAGGGCTAGGAGCATAACGCAGCAGCTAGAGTGAAAGCCCTAGGCTCAATTCCCCAGCACATTATAAGCCGAGTATGGTAGCACTCGCCAGTAACCGCAGCACTTGGGAGGCTGAGGCAGAAGGATTGCCCCGAGTTCTGTCATCCTGAGCTATATGATGAGTTCAGGACCAGCCTAGACTACAGAGTGAGAACCTATCTCAAAAAGGCAGGGGGAGGGGGCACCTAACCCAGTCTCAGGAGCGTAGAGCCTTCCTGGAGGAGGTGACACCCAGAACGCTGAGTTGTGGAGGGGAGGAGTTGGGTAGGTGGGTGCCTAGGAAGCAGGAAGAGCCTGTGGTGTGCAGAGGCTGAAGGCTGAAAGAGCAAGGCCTGTGATTGTGTGCGGGAGAGTGAGGAGGGAAGGACAGTGGTCAGAATGTGAATGCCTTTGTCAGGGCTGGAGGAATGGCACAGAGGGTAGCAAGCACAAGGGCCTGAGTTCGATTCCCTAGCACCACATAAACCAGGCATGGTGGCGAACACATGTAATTGCAGCACTCAGGAGACTGAGGTGGGAGGGTTGCTGTGTGTTTAAGGCCAGCCGGGGCTAAATAGTGAGAGTTCTGGACCAGCCTGGACTACAGAGTAAGGACTTGTCTCAAAAAAAAAAAAAAATTAAAATTAAAATTAAAAAAAAATTTTAAAAGGTGAATGGACTGGGCTGAGGCATAATTCGCGGAGATAACGCAAGTCAAAGCCTGTGTCCTGAATGAATGCTCAATACTTTTTAGCTGAGTCAAGACTCATGAATAATCATTTAGTCCAGGAATCCCAAACCTTTTGGCACCAGAGGGACCAGTCTACTTTCATGGAAGACTATTGTCTACTGGGTATTGGGTACAAAGGAGTGGGGTAGGGGGGCAGGTGCTCGTATCACGGCCTCAATTCTGCCTCAGATCCCAAGGCATTAGACTCTCATAAGGAGCATGCAACCTAGGTCCCTCATATGCGCAATCCACAGTAGGGTTACGTGCTTCTAGGAGAGCCTAACATAGAAGTTCGGGCCATAATGTAGCTACCAAGAGCAGCTGTAAGCACAGAGGAAGCTCCCCAAGCTGGCCCTTCGCTCACCTGCTGCTGCGCGGCCAGATTCTGCCAGATCACAGACAGGTACCAACTGATGACTTGAGGCTTGGGAACCCCTGTTTAGTCTAATATTTTGCTTCAAAGCATGATCACCATTTCCTTTTTTCTTTCAGACCTTCCTATGTCCTTCTTTCTTGATCCTGATCCTTGGGAAGTCCTTATACGGTATGTCCTGATTTCTTTCCGTCGTCGTGTTTCTGGGCTTTTCAGTCCTCCAGTTTCTGATTGCCTTGCTCGCTGGATCTACCAATGGCTTACCTTCTCTCCCTGACGCCTACACTCCCTCTTGTCTGATATTTTTAAACTGTTTTATTTTCAGACAGTCTTCGTCACTGCAATCAGCGGCCTATTTGAGGTATTTTCATCAAATATTGTATTTATGTACTTAAAACATAACTCTCTATAGAGGAAACCCAGAACACTTATTCCAAAATGATACATTTAAATGATTTCTAATTGGCTTGGAAAGTTGCTTTTTTTTTCTTACATCTAATTAAAGGTGTTTAAGATATTCCAAAAATAAAACTCAAGCAAAGTAGCCGTAGTCTAGGCAGGAAGTGATGTAAGAGGAACTTAACTAGAAACTGTCCTGTTGTTTTACCCCAACTCTTCAGCAGGGCACTTACCTGTCTGTCATATCACCTTTCTCTCTACCCATCCAATCATCTATCTACCCATCTTCCTATCCATCCGCCCATCTATTCATCTGTTCACTGACTTACCCATCTAAAACATCTTTTTTTTTTTTTAAGGCAGGGTCTAGATCTATAATCCAGACTGGTTCTGAACTCACAATGTAACCTAGGCTGGCCTCAAACTCAGGCAATCCTCCTGCCTCAGCCTTCTGTGTGCATAAATTACAGGTGTAAACCACCACACCTGATTATGTGGTGCTGGGCCATATACATGCTAAACAAGCATTTTAACCACTGAGCTATGCCCCCAACCCTCTAAAACATCTTGAGTGCCTGCCCTATGCCAGATACTACACCAGATGCCAAAAAATATGAAAATAAGTGGGACTTGGAACCAAGAATCTTCCAGTCTAGATGGGGAAAAGAGCTGAGCCTGGTATCCCAAGCCTCTAATCCCAGCATGCTAGGAGGCTATGGCAGGAGGAGCTCAAATTTGAGCTCCACCTGAGCAATTTAATGACTTAGTCAAATTTTGTCTCAAAAGTTAAAAACTAGGGCTGAGGGCCTAGATCAGTGGATAGAGCACTTGTGTGTAGTGGGGGCACAAGGCCCTTGGTTTGGTCCCCAGCATCACACAAAAATTAGCTGGGCAAGCTGGGTGTCGTGGCCCATACCTCTCTAATCCTAGCACTCAGAAGGCTGAGGCAGGAGGACTGCCATGAGTTTGAGATGAGTCTGAGTTATATAATGAGTTCAGGACCAGCCTGGACTATAGAGCAAGACCTTGTCTCAAAAAAAAAAAAAAAAAAAAAAAAAAAAAAAAATGGCTGAGTGTGGTGGTGCATACCTGTATTTCCAGCACTCATAGTCTGAGACAAGAGGAAAGCTGTGAGTTCAAGTTCAACGCCAGTCTGAACTACATAATGAATTCAGGACCAGCCTTGACACAGAGTGAGATCATGTCTCAATAAATAAATAAATAAATAAAAAGCTAAAAACTGGTTCATGACATAGCTCAGGGTACAGGCTCTGGGGTGGATCCTCAGTACTGAAAGAAAGAAATTGGGAAAAACACTCATGATTAAAAATAAACTCTACCTGGTAAGTGCTCAGATAGAAGACAGAACTGTTATTTTGTTTTGTTTTGAGACAGGGTCTCACTCTGTAGTCCAGGCTGGTCCTGAACTCATCTCGTAGCCCAGGCTGGCCTCAAACTTATAGCACTTCTCCTGCCTCAGCCTCCCAAGTGCTGAGTTTACCGTCATGGGCCTCCACACTCAGTTTATGTGGTGATGGGGAATCGAACCGAGGGCCTTAGTATTTGCTAGGCAAGTACTCTAACCGCTATGTTATTCCTCCAGCCCGAAGACACAATAACTCTTGAGAGGAATTAGAGAAAGCTTTAAAAGAAAGGTTCTTTTTTTCTTTTGTGGGACAGGATCTCACTTTGGAGTCAAGGCTAGTCCCAAACTCACTATGTTGCCCACACTAGCATCGAACAACAGCCATCCTCCTGCCTCAGCCTCCAAGCACTAGGATCTGGTAGCCTCCGTATTTTCACTGATAGATAGTAGGGTTGAGTCAGTGGTTTTCAAACTATGCTCCATTGAACCAAGGACAACCAAAGAGTTGGTTCCCACATTTCTAGGTTCCAGGAATTTGAGGGGATGGAACTTTCAACACTAAAGCCAGGGAAATCAGGACAAGTTAGCCAGCTTAACTTGACCTTACAGATGTCACAGGCAGACCCCTGAGGCAGGGGTAGGAGGAGCAGAACTTGTGAGCTCAGAGCCTCTACTTCCCATTTAGTTTGGTTTAGTTAGTTAGTTAGTTAGTTGAGACAAGGTCCCCCTCTGTAGTCCAGGCTGATATTGAACTCGCTATGTAGCCCAGGCTGGCTTCAAATTCACAGCAATCCTCCTGTCTCAGCCTCCCAAGTACCAGGATCACTATGCCCAGCTTATGTGATACTGGGGAAATGAACTCAGTGAGGCCTGGTGCTTCCTGGACAAGTGCTGTAACTGCTGTGCTATTCCTGCAGACCCACCCCCATGCCCAATTCCCTTTTTGCTCTATCAGTCATGGTTTATTTTACACACTGAGCTTCTATGTTATATTTCATTTGAAGGGACTGAGGTCATAGCTCAGGGGTTAGAGTGCTTTGCCTCACAAGCACAAGGCCTCAGGTTCAATTCCCCAGCACTACATAAACCAGGCATTTTGGCACATGCCTGTAATTCCAGTATTTGGGAGGCTGAGGCAGGAAGATTGCTGTAAATCTGAGGACAGCCTGCACTAAAGAGTGAGTTCAGAACCAGTGTGGACTACAGGGTGAGACCATATCTCATATAAATAAATAAATAAATATATTTCATTTAAAGAAACAAATATTCTTGGTGCTTTTTTTCTTTCTTTCTTTCTTTCTTTTTTCTTTTCTTTTCTTTTTTTTTTTTTTTTTTTGATGGTACTGGGGATTGAACCCAGAGCCTTTGCACTGAGCTACATCCCAGCCCTTTATATTTTTTAATGTGCTTTTTAAAATTTGGTTTGATTTGGTTTAGTTTGAGACAGAGTTTTACTGTAGTCAAGGCTGGTCCTGAAGTACTATGTAGCCCATGCTGGCCTACAACTCAGCAGTCCTCCTGCTTCATCCTCCCAGCTGCTGGGATTACAGGTGTGTGCAGCTGCACCTAGTTTATTGGTGCTGGGGAATCAAACTCAGGGCCTTGTACTTGCAAGGTAAGCACTCTAACCATTATGCTATTCTTCCAGCCCCTCTTTTGTTTTTATTTTGAGATAGCCTTATTAAGTTGTCAAATTGCCCAGGCTGGATTCCAGTGTATGATCTTCCTGCCTCAGCTTCCCAGAATGCTGGTGTTGCAGGTGTGCACACTACGCCTGGCTCCTCATGCTTATTAATGGAGCATTTAAAGCTGGACATAGTGGTACAAATCTGTAATCCTAGTTACTTGGAGTCTGAGGCAGAAGGATCAATTGCAAGTCCAAATCCAACCTTAGCAACTTGGTAAGAACTGTCTTCCCTAAAGAAAAGGAGGGGATGGGAGTGGAGTGGCTAAGGATGTAGCTCAGAACTCCCTGAGTTTAATCTCTAGTACTACAAAGAAAGAAAGACAGAATTCAAAAGCCACCAGACTAAATAGTCTCTTGTGTTTCTACAGTATTGTGGAGTAAGAATCACATCTATGGGGTGCTGATTTTTAACGTTTTTACTATTTTTTTTCACTGAGTTCAGCTGGTCCTGAACTCACTCACTATGTAGTCCAGGCTGGCCTCGAACTCACAGTAATCCTCCTGCCTCAGGCTCCAGAGTGCTGGGATTACAAGCATGTACCACCAGTTTATGTGGTACTAGGGAACCAAACCCAGGGTCTTGTGCTTGCTAGGCAAGTGCTTTAAATGCTGAGCTACACCCCTAACCCCCTTTTCTTGAGACAGGGTCTTGCTCGGTAGTCCTGGATGGCCTTGAACTCACTGTGGAGCCCAGTCTGGCCTTGAACTCCTGACAATGTTCCTGCCTCAGCCCTCCAAGTGCTGAGGTATGTGCCACCATACCCAGCTTATGCAGTGCTAGAGAATTGAACTCAGGGCCTTGTGCACAAACGGCAAGTGGTCTAACCACTGAGCTATGCACCCAGGTTGTTTCCTCTCTACATTCTGATTCATATTGTTTTCTTTGTCTGGTAAGAGAGACAAGATATTTTGACTTAAAAATATTCTTCTCTTCTTATAGGATATTTAGAAGCTACAAAATAAGCCAGAAAATTCTAAGTGACTAAAAGCTGGGTATTGGTGGTACATACCTGTAATCCTAGCACTCCAGAGACTAACGGGAAAGGATTGCCGTGAATGAGTTCAGGACCAGCCTGGACTACATAGTGAGAGCTCATCTCAAATAAATAAATAAATTAATTAATTAATTAAATTAAACATGGCTGGGGGTGTTGTTTGTTTGGTTTTGAGACAGAGTTTCACTCTGTAGACCAGGCTGGTCCTGAACTCACTATGTAGCCCATGCTGGCCTCAAACTCACTGCAATCCTCAGCCTCCTGAGTGCTGAGATTATAGGCATGTGCCACCATGTCCAGCTTATGTGGTCCTGGGGAATCGAATTCAGAGCCTTGAGCTTTCTAGGCAAGCGCTTTAACTGCTGTGTCATTCTTCCAGCCCAACATGGTTGTGTTTTTAAGTCCATTGCATCGAGACACCTGCAACAAGATGTCCTTCATTTAGTACCTTCCTCACACTCCACTCCAGTATCACATGTCCCAAAATTATATCTCTGTTTGATTCTCCAGTACCACATAAACTGGACCTGGTACACTTGGGAGGCTGAGGCAGGATAGCTGTGAGGTCAAGGCCAGCCTGGACTATGCACAGGTGAGACTCTGTCTCAAAAGAAAGGAAAAAGAAAGAAAGAAAGAAAGAAAGAAAGAAAGAAAGAAAGAAAGAGCAAGAAAAAAGAACCCCTTGTTGAACTGAGCCCAATTGTGCACACTTGTCATACCAGCTGCTCAGGAAGCTGAGGCAGGAGGATCAAAAGTTCTAGGTCAGCAATGTAGCAAGACTGTCTCAAAAGAGTTGGGGACCATTGGATCAGTGATAGAGCACTTGCCTAGCATTCACAAAGCCTTGAGTTCAATCCCCAGGACTGTGAAAAAACAAAAAACCCCTTCTTGATTCACAGTGGGACAGATTGCTGAGAGGGGACGAGGAGAAGGAGTTAAAAACAATTTCCAGCAGCTCCCCCTCCTACCCCGTATCCCTGAGCAGCTCTAATTGAGGCCTGTCACAGAGGGAGAAGCCAGTTATAAATTGCATTCATCAACGAATTACAGCAATTACAGCCGGGGGCCCAGCCTAATGGGGGTGACACATCCAGGCAGGCAGTCCCTTCGCCTGATTCAGAGATGCTAAGTGCTTTGCTCTGCCAGGTCATTTTCTGCAGTCCAGATCCCAAATTTATGCTCCGCCTGCACTTCCAGACTATACATCAGAGAGAACGGGGTCCTCTGAGCCTCCAAAGGCCTCCAAGACACTTTTGTCAGCCCGTACTAACAGTCACTCAGGAATCTGAATCCTGGCCCAAATTTCACCGCTGTGTTTTGTTTTGTTGTTTTGCTGTATGGGAGACTGAATTCAAGGCCTTTGCCCTGGGCTACACCATCAGCTCTTTTTTATTTTTAATTCTGAGACAAGGTCTTGCTAAACTGCCCAGGCTGGACTCACACTGATGGTCTTTCTGTCCGCCTTGAGTGCAGGGTTTACCGACAAGAGCCACCACAGCCAGCTCCCATGTTACGTTTTACACTGAGTTTCCTCCAGATTTGATCTCCGAGAGAACTTTTTCCAGGCACTTCAAAGGGCAGCAGAGAGGCCTTTCCTTGTTGGCGTCAGGCCAGCCCAACTCCTCCACCCTCCTGCCCACCCTGGGCCGAGGCGTGGGTGAGGTTCACGTGAAACCTGTGGAGGTGTAGTGGAAGTGCCACCTCCCAGAAGGACAGGAATGTGGCCACCCACATCTGTCCACAGCTGCTTCCTCACTCCCCTCCCTCGAGCCAGCAACACTGGTTTCAATAGTGTGTGTATGTACGCACTTGTGTGTGTGTGCGCGCGCACGCGCAGGAGGCACACTGGGACATCCACATGCTGGGGAGAAACGAAGGAGGAGAGTATGACACTGGATCTTCTCTGTCTGATCTTGGAGGTGAAAGAACAGCCTCTCAAGGGGCAGTCTTCTCTCGCTTTGACCCTTAGGGCCCTGGCCCTCTAAGAACAGGGCTGTGCCAGGAGAAGAGGGAGGTTCCCAGGCCGCTGATACTCCCACCACGGAAACAATCGTCTCTTCCGCTCTCCCACCCTTGTTTGACTTTGGGAGGCACAGGGAAAGGAGGAATCTTTTCTGTTCTGAAGTTTCTGAGGAAGCCAGTCCAGGCACACCCTTTCCCTTCCAGGGAGCGTATCCTGTGGAATGTGAGGAGTCGGAGCTGGCAAGCCTTGAGAAGGAACTTCTCCTTAACTGTCCATTCTCTATGACCGGAAATAGGTCTGGTACAACCGGTAAGCACAAAAGACAAGGTTAGTGTCAGCTGTTGCCAGGGACACCCGCTGCCTAGGAGCCCAAGGACCCCTAGGTGAGGGAAGGGATCCTCAGGGGTAACTCCGAATCCCAGCTCCCTGGAGGCCCTCAGAGAAACTGAGGGTTTCATGGTGAGTTCTAAGGAAAACTCAAGAGAGACAAGGCAGCATCAGAAGGTGTGGGCCAAGATCAGGGGTGGGGAGGGAGAAACAAGGTGGAACAAGAACAGATAATGGTGGAGGCCTGACAGGGAGTGAGAGTAAGAAAGGGCTGATTGCCACACGTGAATGCCATCAGCACTGTGGCTGGCCCAGGTCAGCTGGCCCTTCCCTTCACAGGCTACGCCCTGAATGGATGCCCATTAAACTCCACTCAAGTCACCTGTACTGGATGGAAGCTTTTGGTTTTTTTTTTTTAGATAGAGTCTCACTCTGTAGTCAGGAGGGTCCTGAACTCACTGTATAGCCCAGACTGGCTCTGGCCTCACAACAACACTCCTGCCTCAGCCTCCCAAATGCTGGGATTACAGAAGTACACCACCACACCTGGTATATGTGGTGCTGGGGAATTGAACTCAGGACCTTAAGCTTGTTAAACAAATGCTGTAACCACTGTGCTATTTCTCCAGCTTTTTTTGTGTGTGTGCTAAGGGTAGAACCCATAATATTACATATATGCTAAGAAAGCACCTTGACACAGAACTATACACCCTAAGCTCCCTAAAATACTTCTTTGTGTACAATTTCACCTCATTTCCAGTGGCTGAGAGAATGAATCAAGCCTCTAATAGGACTCCGTGAACCATCATGTTAAAATCCTGTTCACACTATATGTGGTTGATTGAAATAATGGTAAATTAATGTTCTGGATGGGAGATAAGAGAGTGGAGAATGCAGCTGGGCCCAGTAGTACAGGCCTGTAATCTCAGCATTTTGGGAAGGTAAGGCAGGAGGATTGCAAGCTCAAGTCCAGCCTGGGCAATTTAGCAATTCAGCAAGACCCTGTCTCAAAATAAAAAAGAAAAGGGCTGAAGATATAGCTCAGTGTAGTGTGCACACATGAACACATGTACACACACACAACATACACACATGTAAGCACACATTAACCTCATTCCTGGAACTTATCCCAGTACACTCTGTCTTGTTTTTATAGTCCAGAACTCACTGTGGAGCAACCAGGGTGGCCTCAGACTCACAGCAATCCTCCTGTCTCAGCCTCCTGTGTACAATGATTACAGGCTTGAGCCACCACACCCTATGTAGGTGGTGCTACAGAATCAAACCCAGGGTCTTCCACTTGCTAGGTGCTATGGTTTGGATCTGGAGTGTCCCCCAAAAGTCTCATGTATTTGGACATAGTGGTCCAACTATGAAACTTTGTGCTGTTGGGAAGTGGGACTTGACTAGAAGGAGCAAATGCCTAGGCTTGATTTGGAGGGACTGTGTCAATTTGTTGAGACTTTTCAGGTGTGTGTTGTTGATTTGTAGCCCGAAGAGTGAGAGGGGCACCAACCCTGGGCGTGGGGGCCCAACTGGCTTCTAAGAAACGTTGGTACAGCTTCTTCCTGGGAAAGCTCTGCCTTGCCTGAGTCTCCTGAAGGGCTTGCCCCTGCTCCTCTTGGCTCTTGTCTACAACACCATGAGCTGCTCTCTGGCCTCTGCCCCATGCTTCCATCATTGCGGGCTGTCCCTGCATGGACTGGATGTGTGAGATCTTCTGAAAATGTGAGTTAAAATCAATCTTTCCTCCCTTAAATTGTGAGTGTCAGGTATTCTGTCACAGCACCAAGAAAGTAAGACACTAGGCAAGCAGTTCAACCACTGAACTACACCCTCAGCCCTGCTACATCTGTTAAAAGTTAAAAAGAGGGCCAGGCCATAGCTGAAGGTGAAGGTGCCTGCCTAGCAAGCACAAGACCCTGGGTTCAATTCCCCAGTACCACATAAACTGGGCATGGAACCCCTGTGATCCCAGCACTCAGAAGGCTGAGGCAGAAGGCTTGTCGTGAGCTCAGGGCCAACATGGATCATATAGTGAATTCAGGACCAGCCTGGACTCTGGAGCCAGACCTGGTCCCCATCCCCACCCACCAAAAAAAAAAAAAAAAAAAAAAGTTAAAAATAGTAAGGCCCAGCGGCCCAGACCTGTATTCTCAAGCACCGTGAGAAGCTGAGGCAAAAGGATTGTAAATCCAAGCCCAGCTTGGGCAAAAATTCTTTTTAACATATAGTCAGTATAAAATGTTTAGTATGATTGAACTATTTTCCAGTCGTTTTTTTTTTTTTCTTTTTGTCTTGTTTTTGAGACACGGTCTCACTCTGTAGCCCAAGCTGGCCCTGAACTCATTTTGCAGCTCAGGCTGGTCTTGAACTCACAGCAATCCTCCTGCCTCAGCCTCTCCAGTACTGGGATTACAAGTATACACCATCATGTCCATCTAACTTTTTTTTTTAATGAAGTGCTAGGAGATCAAACCCATTCTCCTTGTTTGGTAAACGCGCCGACCTCCGAACTATGCCCTCAGCCCTACATTCTTTAGTTTTTTTTTTTATGTTGTTGTTGTTATTGTTGTTTTCAGACAAGTTCTTGTTCTGTAGTTCAAGGTAGTCCTGATCTATATAGATAGCCCAGGCTGGTCTCAAACTCATGGCAGTCCTCCTGCTTCAGCCTACTAAGTGCTGGCAATTACTGATGTGTACCATGGCATGTGGAATTGAATTTAGGGCCTTGTGCTTGCTAGGCATGTGTGGTGTCTTCGACCGGCAAAGACACCACACAGACTCTCTCGATTTATTCCGCAAAGCCCAAGCTTAAATACCCTTCCATACCCACATTAACATACAAGCAATCTAATAGGCTACACATTAGCGTACAAGCAATCCAATAGGCTAACATTATCATACAGGCAATCTAATAGGCTAACAAACTCTCCAGACCCATCACCCCACCTTGGGACTTCCTCTTTAGAACAGTCCCGTGGTTCAACACCTGATCCAAATTTCAAGCAGCAGAACACCTGACTTAAATTCCAGACAGTAAATGCTTCTTCGTGGAAAGGAACGTGGCCAAGGTCTGCAATGCTGAGGCTCTTGGGCCCTGCGGGCCCCAACAGGCATGTGCTTTAACCACTGTGCTATTCCTCTAGCCCTTCTTTTTGTTTTTTGTTGTTGTGGTGGTGGTGGTTGTTTTTTGTTTTTGTTTTTCTGTCTTTTATTTGCTTGTGTGTTTGAGACAGGGTCTCACTCTATAGCCCTAGGCTGGCCTTGAACTCATGGCAATCTTCCTGCCTCAGCCTCTCAAGTGTTAGGATTACAGACGTGCACCACTGCATCTCTGATATCTGGTTTTCTATTGCTGGGCTTTTTGGTTTGTTTTGTTTATTGGTGTTTTTGTTTTGTTTTGCTTGATCCCACCCACTGTCTTCACCCAGAGTGATATGCCCTGTCAATTTTTTAGTTTTAATTTTGAGATACAGTCAGTCACTAAGTTGCCCAGCAATCCTCCCAGAATGCTGGGCATACAGCCTGGGTCGCCAGGCCAGGCTTCTGATGTCTGCTGTGCGTGTTACACATACAGCATATCTCCGCTGAAATCAGCCCCATTTCCTGCATTCATCCTCCATCCGTGGCTTCTCCTGCATGTTGGACAGCACAGGTCTAGAGTCCCTTCAGAGACACCTACCCTGCACCTTCTTCCCTGGCAGGGAATCTAGGTACAGCCTGACTATCCTCAGATGACACTGGGAGGGGCCAGAGGAGAGAAGTGACAGACCTTCTTCAGGGAGTGTCCCAGGCCAAGTGATTACAAGGAAGGGAGGAACGAAACTGGTTTTTTTTCCCCCCTTGGTACTGGAGATTGAACCCAGGACCTCTGCACTGGCTATTTCCCTGTTTCTCCAGCCTCTTTCTTTCTTCCTCCTTTTCTTTCTTTTTTCTACTTTTCTTTTTTTCTTTGTGCTTTTTTTTTTTTTTTTTGAGGCAGGATCTCCATCTGTAGCCCAGGGTAGCCTCAAACCCAAAACAGTCCTCCTGCCTCAGCCTCCCAAGTGCTGGGATTACAGACATGTGCCACCATGCTTGGCTTCTTTCTTTCTTTTTTGAGACAAGATCCAGGATTCACTGTGTAGCCCAAGCTGGCCTCAAACTCAGCAATCCTCCTGCCTCGGCCTCCCAAGTGCCGGGATTACAGACATGCACCACCACGCCCAGCTTACATGGTGCTGGGGAAATCGAACTAAGGTATTTAGCGCTTGCTAGGTAAGCGCTTTAACCACTGAGCCATTCCTCCAGCCCCTCAAACTTTTTTTTTTTTTAACAAAAAGAAAAAAGTGTTAGGTGTGTATGTAACTCAGTGGTTAGAGTGCTTGCCTAGCAAGCATGAGGCTGTGAGTTCAATTCTCCAGGACCACATAAACCAGGCATGGTGGCACACATCTGTAATCTGAGCATTTAGGAGGCTGAAGCAGGATTGCTATGAGTTCGAGGGCAACTTGAGCTGCATCATGAGGTCAGGACTAGCCTAAACTATAGAGCAAGACCCTGTCTCAAAATCAAACCAAACCAAACCAAACAATGGCTGAAAAAAAATTTTTGAGACTCACTGGGTAGCCCATGCTGGCCTCAAACACAAGGCAATCCTTCTGTCATAGCCTCCCAAGTGCTGGGATTACAGTCTGCATCAACACACCCAGTTTATTTGGTGTTGAGGAATCAAACCTAGAGCCTTGCACTTGCTACTTTAACCGCTGAGCTACGGTCTCACGGTCTCAGCTCTCTTTTTTGAGATTTTGAGAGCAGGTTTCACAAGATCCCCAAGTTGCCCAGGCTGGGCTCAAATTTGCAATCCTCCTGCTTTAGCCTCCCAGAGTGCTAAGATTACAGGCCTGTACCATCAGACCTAACCAAAATTGTGTGTATTAATCTTCAGACTTGGTAGATAGGGCCTAAGGCAGCTCCTAATCTCAGAGAGGATCTCACTCTGTAGTCTAGGCTGGTCCTGAACTCTCCAGGTAGACCTAGTTGGCCTCAAACTCCCAGCATCCTCCTGCCTCAGTCCCTCAAATACTGGGATTATCGATGTGTGCCACTATGCCCAGTTTATGTGGTGCTAGGGTTGTCAACTCTAGCTGAGTCTTGCACTTGTTGGACAAGCGCTCTAACCACTCTGCTATTCCTCCAGCCCCACCACTTCATTTTTTGATGTTACTATTACTCCTCACTTTACAGATAATTTGAGGCCAGGAAAACAGGAATGGCTTGGTCAATGTCATAGAGATTGGTGGCAGAGCCAAGCCTTAACCTTCTGTTGTTTTGTGAGCTACTCTATGGGGCACTGCTGGGCCAGACTGGAGGCCCTAATCCTCCCAGAGTGTATAAACAGTCCCGCCTTCTCTCCCCCTGAGGACAAGAGGCAGCATCTGGAAAGGAACACCATGGCTGATCTTGTAAAAACAAACACAAGCAAAAGCACAGAACCACACTGTTAACTCAGCTGTCAACTCTACCGTTCTCTGGGGAACTTTCTACCAGATTGACTAGGATGGGTGGGGCTGAATATGAGAGACATGAACCCTCCCCACTTCCCTGTCGAGGATGGGCACAGGCCAAGGGGTGGGCACAGGCCAAGGGGTGACCACACAGCCTGAGGAAACAGAGAGGGCTATCCCCAAATAGCCTCCTGTGGATGTGGACCAGGAATCTGATCCTTCACCCTCTGCTTCCCCGTCCAGAGGTTGTGACAGGGATTCCCACCAGAGGGGTATGAGGTCACCCCAGTGGTGGTCCAGTGCCTCAGCTGCCTCCCTTGGGGCTGAAGATTCTTTCTGCCTGTCCCCTTTCAGAGCAGGAGCTCCCAGTCTCAGCCTTATTCCCTCCCTGAGCCAAATCCCCAGAATTTATTTTGGGATTCCTTCGCCTACTCTGCCTGACGTTTGTGACAAGCTGGGTGGGTGTTAGGGAGTCCTCGCCATCTGCCTACCACCGCCACCAGACAGGCAGGCCCTGGTGGTGCTCAATCCTCAGGCTGGGAAAGTGAGCCCAGGCTCGCTCCCTGTCCAAGTAAGTCCTCTGCGCTTGCTGGAACTTTCCTTGTTATCTCCCCCGCAAAGCAAGGCACCACGATGTCTGTTCCACAGGACACACACAGACCTCAGCGCTGACAGACCTCACAATTGGCCAAGGGAAGATGAGGAGTTTGGACTAAACTTCTCACCCCCCAAACCTTAGCTTATAAACATGTAAACTGGGGATAGCTGAGCAGTTAAAGCTTTAAATTTTGTACTAGGGGAATAGAACAGTAAAAATAAAATTTAAGGGGTAGGGTGTAACTCAGTGATTAAAGTGCTTGCCTAGCAAGCACAAAGCCCTGAGTTCAATTCCCCAGCACCACATAAACTGGGCATGCTGGCACATGCTTATAACCCATTACTCCAGGAGGCTGAGGCTGAGGATGTGGCTCAGTGCAAAGGCCCTGGATTCAATTCCCAGTATGGGGGTGGGGAGAGAAAAGAAGGAAGAAAAAGAAAACACATTATTTAGTACAAGTAATGGGTACTATGCACTAACCAAAAAAGGGACTAGAGGAGTAGCTCCAGTAGCAGGACATGTGCTTAGCGTGTGCAAAGCAACAATCCAGCAACAGAAATCAATGGATTTTTTTTTCCTTTTTTTTTTTCTTTTACAAATGGAAGAAAGAGTATCTTCTTCCAGCTCATCCAGAGAAGGCCCCATGATACCTACCCACACAGTCCCCAGCAGACAGCCTGGGAAATGAAGTGTGATCACAAACCACCCCCTGAGGCTGGCCAGGGCCACCTTCCTTCCCACCGGTCCTTCAGAAAAGGCCCTTGCTGGAGAGCAAGCCAGCCGGGGCTGGAGAGCCCATCCTAAGAAAGACTGCAGTGATCCGTGGTCAGTAGGAAAGGAGGGTGGAGCCTTCTAGGAGGCCAGAGCTCTGCTGGGCTTCCAAGATAAATCTTCCCATCCCCAGGAAGGGAGTAGGGGAGAGGAAGGCTAGTTTTTAATCTAATCAAAGAAAGGAGGAAGGGAGGGAGAAGTCGGAACTCAGAGATGCTGTGGCCCTCTCAGGGAGTACAAAGAACCGGATGTACCACTAAGTAGCTCTGTGTCCTTTTTTTTTTTTTTCAAGACACATGTGCCCTGGGCCTCAAGGACTTCTTCCCTTCATTCTCTTTTCTCTCTTCTTTGAGTCCAGGCAGCACAGGGAAGACTAGAGGGGACATGGGAAACTGGGAACCCTACCATCTCTGCCTTTGTGAAGAGGGCTCCAGGAAAGGAAGGTGTGCGGGGAGGTCTCCTCCAGCTGATTTTGTTCTCAAACCTGTACAAAGAGAAGGGGTAGCCAGAGGGAGGGAGGGCTCCCTATCCCTGGTCCTACGCATTTGCTTCAACTACTTGTTACAGGCATCCAGCCCCAGGCCCCATGCCTGGCCCCCAAAGACCCTATCCTCAGCACCCACCATATGGGCTCAAAGAAATTCTACATAATAGTGAAGTTGGGGACTCCCTCGAGGCCCCCTCTGGGCCTCTCTTCAAGAGCTTTACTTTCTCAATAAATCTCTTCTTGCTTTGACTCTTCTGTAAACTCTGATTATTCTCAATCATATCGAGAGTTCCTGAGCCCAGACATCAGACAACACCAGCAGTAATATTTTGGGGGCACATCATCTGGGTTTTGGAAGACTATCCACAAGATGTGAGGGTCGCAGTCCAGTATGCCACCCTGTTCGCCCTTGGCCTGCCTGTGACAGCACTGGAAGAAATTGGATCTCTTAACTTTAACACCATAAAAAAGAAAGTGAAGTTAAGACAAAGGAACTATAACATGCTCTCCGCCCTTGCCCACCCATTCCCTGCTATTGGCTCAGTTTCAAAATGCAGAATTCTGGGGCTGGAGGATTGCCACAGTAGTTAAATTCTTGCCTAACAAGTGCAAAGGCCAGAGTGCGAAACCTCAGCACCACATAAGCAAGGTATGTTGGTGCATGCCTGTAATCTCCGCACTCGAGAGGCTGAGGCAGGAGCATAGCATAAGTTTGAGGCCAGCCTGGGCTACATAGTGAGTTCAGGACCAGCCTGGGCTACAGAGCGAGACCTTGTCTCAAAAGGGGTTGGGGGCGGGGGGCACTGGAGGAATGGCTCAGAGGTTAAAGCACTTGTTTCAGCAAGAGCTAAGTACCCGAGTTCAATTCCCAAGCACCACATAGGCTGGGCGTGGTGGTGCAAGTCTGTAATCTCAGCACTGGGGAAGCTGAGACAGGAGGATTGCTTTGAGTCCAAGGCCAGCCTGGGATCCATGGTGAGTTCAGGACCAGCCAGGGCTACAGAGTCAGATGCTGTCTCAAAAAAAAAAAAAAAAAAAAAAAAAAAGCGGAGTCCCCAGGACAGGAGTTGAGACTGGCTGATTCTCTCTCCCTTCTCCCCATAGACAGGAAGGTGACCCTTTCCTTCCTGCTCTCCTGTCATTCTGATGGGCCCAGGCAAGATTATTCCAGACCTCCTAGCACTCGCCCACCCTCAGTGAAGCTTTCTACCCAGCTGTCCCCAGTGCTCCTCTCTCCCACCACTCTTTCAAAGCAACTGGCTTCTTCATCTCCCTTCTGCCACCAGTTTCTCCTTTCCTCCGCCACTACTAGCTGGACAGGCCAGAGAGGTAGGGGGAAGGACCAGGGACATTCACAGCATCTTGTGGACTATGAGCCCTGGCTGCCTTAGGCCTGGGGCATGAAGGAGCAAGAAGATACAAGTTCTAACCGGATAGGGAGGGAGCCAGACCAGGAGCTGACACGCTGGAGCCCAGGTGTTAGGGGTGGTGAGGTCTGCGCATAGATCCCCTAAATCCAGACACCTTGGTCCCCAGGTGACCAAAAGTGGGAGGAAGATATCCTTGGAGATTTTAAGACAGAAGAGCCAAATTGAAGGAGGAGGAAAGATCTCCCAGCAGGACAGAGAGTCATTCTGACCACATCCTTCCCAGCCTGGACCAGGGCCTCATACCGTTTCTGGGCTGCAGGATTCTGCCCCAGAAAACTGGGAGAGATGAGTCACAGGTGTGTGTGTGTGTGTGAGGGGTGGGGTAAAGGGGTGCAGGTAGCACAGTCCCCAGCAGAACCAGCCCAGCAGCTCTGTCAAGCAGTCCCTAGCACTGACGCACACTCGAGCACCCTTCCGGATCACTGCACATCCACCCCCATCCTGCCAGCCAGAGGTGAAGGTGCCAAATCTAAACAGTTTAGACTTAGCAAAGCTCAGCTTCTGGCAGCCCTAGATAGGAAAAGCAAATCTCTTAGGAAGCCTCCTCCAGGACAGAGCGTGGGGGAGGGGTGTTGCCTGCAGGACCTCCTCTTTCTCCCCAGGTTCATTTTTTTGTTTGTTTGTTTGTTTTGTTGAGACAGCTCTATAGTTCAGGCTAGTCCTGAGCTCACTGTGCAGCCCAGGCTGGTCTCAATCTCATGGCAGTCTTCCTGCTTCAGCCTCCCAAGGCTGCCACCATGCCTGGCCCTCTCTTGGTCCTTTAATTCTAGAGCAGGAACCCAGCCTTCCATGGACATCCATGTTCGCACAAAGCAGGGGAATGGAAAGAATTGTGCTTGGTTTTTACTACTCCTACCCAGAGAGATTAGGAGGATCTATCTGTTCTGTATTATGAGACACAGCTGGCCCTGGTGCTGGCAGGGAGCCACCTCCTTTTCAGGAGGTAGCTAAGTGAGGACACTCAGGTTCTGGCAATGTTCACATTTTTATTCTATCACCACTCACATGATGGTTGGCTTGTTTTCCCCCTCCCATCTATGGGGACAACTATTCGTGATATAGGCTGGAAGATGAAGGTTTAGTCACCGGGCCAGCCCAGACCTCCCCAGCACCAGCTGCTGCTGTCGCTGCCAGTGAGCTGCAGTCAGTAGGACTGAGCCTGTGGATGTGGCTTAAGGCCAAGAAGAATTACTTTCCATTCTCTCCACAGCAATTCTCTCCTTGTGTGTGTGTGTGGGGGGGGGGGGGGGGGGGGGGAGTCAGACCAACCCTAATGCTGTGGAAGCAAGGGGAATGGGATGGCATGACTCAAGGAGTTACCTATATAGACCTAGGAACTGAGACCAGGAGAATTGAAGTTAAATCTGCTAGGACCAGGTATGGGATGAGGGGGGAGTTAGAAACAGGAGACATGACCCCTAAAAAACAACAGAGGTCAGGCAATAATAGTGTCTAATTAACCCCATGTCTTTTTCTTTTTTTCTGCCTTCACACTGAACTATATCTCCAGCTTCCTTCTTATTTTTTTAACTTTCAAACAGGGTCTCACAAAGTTCCTAAAAATCACAGGGGGCTTGAACTTGTGCTCCTCCTGCCTTAGCTTCCAAAGATGCTAGGTTTGTGCCTGGCTCACAATCCAATTTCTGAGAGCTTGCTTTGCAAACTCAACTTCGACGTAAGCCTCTTTCCCCTCTGAACGCAATATAGAAAGAAATCCCGGATACTCCCTGGGACTGGCAAATTCGAAAGGAAAATAACAGACCAAGGTAACAGCAAGAGTCATTGATCTTTAATAACTTACAGGCAAATGCTAAAAAATAATAATAATACAGAGGATACACACAGTTTATAAAAAGGGCTATGGCTCTACAAATGTGGGGAAGGGTTCTTGGCAAAAGGACTTGTGACACAGCCTCAGAAAGCATCTGAGGAGGCTCCGTAGTTGGGGGTGGAGGAAAGGGAAGATTGGCCTCATTCATCCCAACTGCATTTCTGAGCGACTTTCCACCCCCTCAAAACATCCAAATAAAAAGCTAGAGAAGGGAAACAAGAAACATGGTCGAGGTAGAGTCAGCATTTACACTTAGGGGCTAGAGGAACGGCTCAGCAATTAAAGCGCTTGCAAGTGGTACATCAAGCGCTAAGTACCTGAGTTCAATTCCCCAGCACCACATAATCTGAGTTTGGTGGTGCACACCTGTAATCCCAGCACTCGGGAGGCTGAGGCAGGAGGACTGCTGTGAGTCCAAGGCTAGCCTGGGCTCCATAGTGAGTTCAGAACCCACCTGGGCTGCAGAGCGAGACCCTGTCTCAAAAAAGAAAAAAAGAAAGAAAAGCATTTACATAGGTTTCCATGGTCTCACAGCCCCTTCTTCTCCAGAGGTGAGGATGAAGGAGAGATGAGCAAGGGTACCCTATCTCTCATCCTCTCCCCCAAAGAGGCACCAAACAGGACCCTGTGTTCCTCGGTCCTTCATTGAGGTGGACAGATCCTGCACCCCAGGCTTACTGAGAGGTCACAGGTCCTGTCTGACTATCCAAGTGTACAGACCCCTAGTAAGTAAGAGGTAGCGTCAGGTCACCGTCTCTTCTTCCCTGCCCGGGCTGCTTTCTTCCTCTTTAGAATCATCTCATATAGGCGCTCAAGGCCTGGTTGCAGTCCCAGCCCATCTACTGCACTGCAGGCCTGCACGTGGGTGAGAGTGGCAACTGCCAGCTCGCGTACTGCCAGCCTCTTCTCCACCTCAGCTGCACTCAGCGCCCCAGGCTGGTCCTGCTTGTTAGCCAGCACCAGCACAGGTACCCCCAGGTTGTCCGAGGCCCGGCTGATTCGGTGGAGCTCCACCTTGGCCTCCTCCAGCCGCTCAGTCTCTGTTGCATCCACCACAAACACCAGCCCATCTGTCCGGCGGGTGTAAGAGCGCCACAGTGGTCGCAGTTTCTCCTGACCCCCAACATCCCACACCTGGAAGGTGATTCCACGAGATCCCCCCAAAGGCACCCGGATCTTCTCAGTGTTGAAGCCTTTGGTGGGGACAGTTTGGACAAATTCCTTGAACTTGAGACGGTAAAGCAGGGAGGTCTTTCCAGCAGAGTCCAGCCCAATGACCACTACATGCAGGGCCTGGAAGTGGGGCAAAAAGGGGGCCGTGGGTGCCATCTCAGTCAAGTGGTTCCCCATGATAAGCTAAGACACAGGTCAGCAGATAAGCTGGTCGCAGGAGTCCCAGGAGAGGCAGCACACAGAGGGCTACCGGGAGGGCAGCTGGGTTATCTAGAGAAAGAAAGATATCAGGGAGAAAAAGAAGGCATTTAGCAATAAGCACAAAATTTGCAACTTCTTGATCCTTTCTTAAATTAGCTGCCTGACAGAAGGATTGCTGTGTTTGAGGCTGGCCTGCACTATACAGAGTTCAGGATCACCTGGACTACAGAGTGAGACTATGACTCAAAAGACGAACTAACCAAGCTGGGCCTGGTGGTGCAGGCCTGTAATCCCAGCAGTCTGGGAGGCTGAGGCAGGAGGATCATAAATCCAAGCCCAGCCTGGGCACCTTAGCAATTTGGTGAGGCCCTGTCCCAAAACAGAACAAAAAAAAGGGCTGGATATATAGCTGAGTGTATAGGCTCCTAGATTCAACCTCCAATATCGGGGTAAAAAAAAAAAATTAAATTAGCTGCCCATCCTTTTTAGAATTCCTATTTTTAAATGCAGTCCCAAGTGTAACGTAGGCCTTCCCCCTCGCTGGGAGCCTAAGAGAGGCGATGAAACCTAGAGAAACCCTCTGGTCTCAGGACACTCAAGTGAGGGGTGAGGGTGGTCTTCCAAAGCCTCCCTTCCGATTTACGGCAGGGAAGCCGAGGCTGCGACCTCCGTTCTCCGAGCCAGAATCCTCGCGGTAAGCGGAAGATCTGGCAGTGCGGGCAAACTAAGAATTGGGGTGCGGACGCCGAGACGGGAGATTTGAGCGCTGCTCCCACAGGCCCCTGGCATCCCACGTCCTTGGCACTCCCCTCCTTGCGCTGAGACCTCTGCCCCCCTGCCCTGAGACTCCCCCTGCGTCCCTCCCTCTGATCGCCGACACCGGCTCCCCATGGCTCACCTGAGGACCACTTCAGTACAGCCTGCAGCCTCTTTACCTTAGGTCAACGGGGACCTCCTGGCGCTTCTCCCGGCCAGACAGCAGAGCAGCTGCCCTGCCCGGCGCCAAGCACCGCGCACCACCACCGCTGACTGCGGCGAGAGCCGGGCTCTGCCTTAAAAAGCCGCTCGTGACGTCACTCAGAGCAAGCCAATCAGCGGGCCCGTGGTGAGGGGCGGGGCGTGGAGCTAGGCTAGCTGCGGCTGCCGCGGCAGACGGATGGAAGCTTGCGCAGTATGCGATCCCCTTATTTAATGTTTTCTACCGTACTCTAATATTTGGAATTAAGTGGAGGACTGAACCGACTGGACAGTGGGAGGGCCTAAAGAAACGCGTGTGGCCGCTTTTGACTGGAGAGGAGAGAGGAATTTTTTGCTTTTCTTTTTGAGACAGCTCTGTAGTCCAAGGCTGGCTCTGAATTCACTACGTAGCCCAGGCTGGCCTGGGACTCATGGCAATCCTCCTGCCTCAGCTTCCAGGATAAGAATTCACTACCCTGTACCATTGCATCCCCTCCTCCTAGACAGAGCTGCCCTCCCCCACACACCACCACACACACACACCATGTTCACTCCCTTTACCAAAGGGTCTACTCGGAAATGCTGACACGTCTTTCTCTGTACCTTTTTCTAACTCAATTTTCAAACCTGGGACCCCTAAAGCAACTGATTCTCGGTATTAAGCCCTAAACCACTATTGATCCTCAGAACAGCCTATTAGGGACTATTGTATTTTATAGGTAGGCAAAGCCAGGAAGAGTTCACTACGTAGCCCAGGCTGTCCTTGAACTCGTGGCAATCCTCCTGCCTCAGCCTCTCAAGTGCTGGGATTATAGGCATACACCCCCACACCCAGCTTTATGTGGTGCTGAGGAATCGAACGCAGGGCCTTTCACTTGCTAACACTATGCCATTCCTCCAGCCCATGACTTATCTAAGGTCACACCTAGCCAGTATACAGCTCAACACAGATCTGTCTGGGCCCTCACCACTAGACTACCCATCCTCTCTCATCCAGAAGCCCTGTAGCTAGGCACGAGTGACAGAGATCCCTCCGATGCTGCGCAGGGTTCAGGCCAGCTGCAACTCCCTTCTTCCTTGTTGAAAATATAAAGAGCTCTCTGGGCCCAGTGATGCAGTCCCATAATCCCAGCAGTCAAAGGCTAAAGCAGTAGGATGACAAGATCAAGCCCAGCCTGGGCAACTTAGCAAGACCTTGTCTCAAAAAAAAAAAAAAAAAATAGGCCAAGGGTGTAGGTAGCTCAGTGTGAAGCTCCTGGGCGTGATCTGCTGCACCACTGGGTGAGGCAGAGTGAGCTGAGGACAGAGAGGCTCCAAAGGCATCACACTTATCCTCTAACAAGAGACAAGACTGGCCAGCGGAAGGGAAAGCAGTGACAAGAGAGCACTGCACACGCACTGGTCTTTGTAAATCACAAGATAAGCACATGTAAGGCTTCAGAGGAAGGAATAAATGTCAACTGGATGCTTCTGGAAAGGCTTCTAGAAGTTCATTGGTCCTTGGCAGGATGAGGCAGGAGGGGCACAAGCCTAGGGGATGTCACCCAGGATACTGAAGCCTGCTATAGTCTGGACAGCCCAGCCAGCCCTGAGGGAGGAGAATGTCGCAAAAGGACAGTGTGACCAAATGGACAGCTGTGATTACCCATAGTTCAGCGTTTTTAAAGGCTATACGTAAAGAGGATTGGCAAAAGCAAGGGAAGTCATTACCAGCCGACAGGGTCCAGCCCTTTCCTGCCCACCCGTCTCAATCAAGCACCATCTGTTTAACACCAGCTGGCCCAGCCACCGCCTTCTTCCCTTTCCTCCTCTTCCCCCTGCTGCAAAGCCAGCCACCTGGCTTCCCCCGAAGTGTCGGGAGCCTCCCCTAATCCCTGGACACCTTAGGAAATTAGTCTAAGGTAAAGACTTCAGGAAATTAGTTTGTTATATCCCCCAAGTTGGGTATGACGGTTTGCTGCAGCAGCTGAGACACAGAGGAGGTGAAGCTACCAATGGTGACGTGGGAGAGGGGACCAAAGGGCAGCCAAGGAATAAACAAAAGGCTGGGGATGATGGAGCTGGGAGCGTAGCTCAGTGATTAAAGTGCTTGTATAGCGAGTACAAGGCCTGGGGTTTGATTCCTCAACACCACATAAGCCAGGTACGGTGGTGCACACCTGTAATCCCAGCATTCAGGAGGCTGAGGTAGGCAGATTGCCACATGTTCAAGGCCAGCCTGGGCTACATGAGGAGTTTAGGGTGAGTCTGAACTATGCAGTGAGACCTTGTCTCAAAATAAATAAATAAATAAAGACTGGGGACCTAACTCAGTGCAAAGGTCCTAGATTCATTCTCAGGTATTTGGGGAAGTGAAAGAAAGAGTGAAAAGAAAAAAGAAAAGAAACTGAAGCCCAAGAAGATAATAATTAATGATCCAAGGTCCATCAGCTAGAAATTGGTCAAGTTTGGCTTTGAACAAAGGTTATAGTGACTGTAAAACTGAAAACATATGGCTTTTCCACAATCTTTGAAGCTTCTTTTAGTTTTCTCTGTAGTATCTCTCCCCAGATTCACACCCAAACAGCAATCGTCACTTATCTGATAAAGGAAATGAAACTGACAATCTCACCCTACCCTTTATCTTCCATGTTTGCCAGGGAAGGTGCTGATGAACAAATGGAATGAGGAGGTGGGGCCTGAGAGGAATGGGGAAAGGGGCCCAGCTTGTCTAGAGGACACCAGGCCTCCCCTGCTCCTGCTTCCTTTAACTGGGAACTCCACCCCTGCATCCACACTCCCACCTTGCCCTGGGGACTGATCTGCACACCCCTGACTAGGCCTAGCGGCTTATCCCTGTAGCCCATACTCTCCAGATCACAGCAGAGATCAGGGAGACCCTTCAGACATGTGTATATTGAACGATCACACATGGGGCGCTTACTGGGTGCTAGGTGCCATTCTAGGTTCTGAGCCAAAGGGGCAGGTACCCACTCTCACACAATCTACACTGTAATGGAGAGTGGGGACCGAAGATGAGAATTTCAGATGGTGACATACCTTGCAGGAAAAGAAAGCAGACATTCTGGGGTTGGTGCTCAGAAGGATCCACAAAACAGTGACATTAGGGGCTGGAGGGCAAGCACAGCAGTTAGGGCACTTGCCTAAGAAGCATAACTAAGGTCCTGAGTTCAATTCCCCAGCATCACATAAACCAGGCACGGTGGCACAACATGTAATCCCAGCACTTGGAGGATTGCCATTAGTTTGAAGCCAGCCTGGGCTCCATAGTGAGCTCAGGACCAGCCTGGACTACAAAGCAAGATCCTGTCTCTGTCTCTCTGTCTCTCTCTCTCTCTCTCTCTCTCTCTCTCTCTCTCTCTCTTAAGGGTAGTATTACAGTCATGACTTAAATGACAAGAATCAGATAAGTGTTCTAGACTGAAGTATGGACTAGGTGGGAACGACCTGCTTCCTCCTGTTGGCTCCCACATCTGGATCAGTTTCCACCTGCGGTGCAGCCTTCTTCCTCAGAGATGTCTGCCCCACCACACCGAGCTCTGCTGGGCAGGGCTTGTTCTTCCCATTGCCGCTGCACAGTGCCCAGCACAGTCCCTGGGCACACGATAAGCAGCCAAGAAATCATTCGTGAATTAATGAATGATGGGAATGATTAAATGTACTCAGGGGGTTCCCTGAGCATGTTAACCAAATCTCTATCCTTAGCACAGGAGTTTCCCAGTCTGGGGGGGTCTTTGCACTCTTGGGGGATACTGGTTGGTCAAGAATGCCTCTAAAATTGCATTTCTAGGCAGGGTGAGGGCAGTATTAAACTCTCTCTAGTCTTCATTGAGACTTGTTGGAAGAGAAAACAGGCCTGGGTTGGGGACGACAGCGGGGAGCATCCCGCGCCTAGTAATGGGAGTTTAGAAGCTTCCTGATCCTACCCCTTACAGTCCGTGTGGGAGTAAAGAAAGGTGGGAGATGGGATGTAGCTCACCTGGGAAGTGTCTGAGGAGGCCCATGTCTCCACACCATCTCATGCTAGAGAAAGGATAGAGAAAAAGAGGAGTCTGGGACTGGAGGAATAGCTCAGCAGATAAAGCACTTGCTTAGCAAGCTCAAGGCCCTGAGTTTGATTTTGCCAGCACTACATGAGCCAGGCATGGTGGTACATGCCTGTAATCCCAACACACAGAAGCGTGAGACAAGAGGATTGCCTTGAGTTCAAGGACAGCCTGGACTACATAGTCAGCTCAGGAGACTAGTTTGGACCACAGAGCAAGACCCTGCCGAGAGAGAGAGAGAGAGAGAGAGAGAGAGAGAGAGAGAGAGAGAGAGAGAGAGAGAGAGAGAGAGAGATAGGAGAGTGGAGCCTGTAGGAGGAGAGAGGCTGGTGTGAGGGCATAGGTGTCAAGGAGCAGCTAGCTATCAGCTCGAGAGTCACAGAGGCCCAGATTTCAAATTCCAGTTGTTTCTTCAGAAATAAAATTTAAAAAGAAACACAATCTACCTCTCAGATTAAGTGTTTAGGCGAAAATCCTTGAAAAGGTCCCATAGCTACCCTACTCCCTAAACAGGAGTCTTTTCCAAAGCGGGCAATCATTCCAGATCCCAAAGCAGAAAAGCGCCAAGAGCTGGAAATGGGCCAATGCTGCCCTCTGGTGGGTGCATACGTCACGGCCTGATTGCTGAAGAAAGCTAAAGGATGATGCTCTTCTGGTTCCTTTGCCTTCTTCTGAAGACTTCACTTCTGTTTTGTATTGTTTTATTGAGATAGGTCTCTTTCTGTAGTCCGTGCTGACCCTGTATTCACTGTCCAGCCCACACTGGTTTCAAATTCACAGCAATCCTGCCTCAGCCTCCTGACAGCTAGAATTACAAGTACACGCCACCACACCCAGCTTATGTGGTGCCAGGGAATCGAACTTAGGGCCGTAGGCTTACTAGGCAAGCATCTTGACTGCTGAGCTACTCTTCCAGCCTATAAACCTTCATTTCTGAAAAGGCCATTCCTACAGTTTGACTTTGAGAATGGAAAGTGCCCCCCCGCCTCAGGTTTTTTTTTGTGCGTGTGTGTGTGTGTGTGTGTGTGTGTGTGTGTGTGTGTGTGAGAGACATTAAAATTAATACTTGAACATTAAATCTAATTTCTGTCGCATTTTCTGCCCATTTGCTGAGGGTCTAAAAGTGGGTCTAGAAACACCAAGGCCAGAGAATGCTACAAGGTGGAGGGTTATGAAGAGCCCAGCTGCAGCCACGTGTGGGGTGTGTGTGGAATGTCCACGTGGTGTTAGACATCCAGTGTCCTTCCTCACAGGGGCCTGGAGCTTGCGGGATTATTATTTGGAGCAGTGCACTTGGGAGGTCAGCAAGAGGAACCCCAAAGAGGGAAGAACGTGCATGTAATAGCACAGACGGAGGAGAAGTGACTCTACAGCAGGTGCATAAACTTCTCTGTGTTGAGCAGGAAATGACACGAAGGAGATGAGAAGCACATCAGGAGAGATAGGAAAGAAATCACAGGACTTTATTTTGTTTTTTTTTCACAGGATCTCACTCTGCAGCCCTGGCTAGTCCTGAACAGACTATGTAGCCTGGGCTGGCCTCAAACTCATGGCAATCCTCCTGCCTCAGCCTCTTGAGTACTGGGATTATAGGCATGCTCACCACACTCAGCTAATTTTTATGTGGTGCTGGGGGACAGAACCCTGGGCACTGTGCATACTAGGCAAATGCTCTAACTGCTGAGCTATGCCCCCAGCCCATTACAGGACTTTAAAGGACCCCAAAACTTCAAGTACCTGAAAAACAGGGAGTCCAGGAAGGAAAAGCAAGTGGCCTTCAGAGTTCAAGACCTGAGAGACCAGAAGTGATTAGACAAGCTGGTGATAGGGAATGCCCAGGGTTGCCTAAAACTTTGGAGAAGCATTTCCACAGAGGTAACAGTGGCACAACAGTCCTCTCCAGAAAAGGAAGAGAGTGTGGGCTTGGAGAATAGCTTGGCAGTTAGAGCACTTACCTAGCAAGCACAAAGCCCTGGGTTCAATTCCCCAGCACCACATAAGCCCAGGCATGGCAGTGTGAGTGTGTGCCTGCAATCTCAGCACTAAGGAGGTTGAGGCAGGAGGATTGCCACGAGTTCCAAGACACCCTGGGCTACAGAGTGAGTTCAGGACCAGCCTGGGGACTGAATAAATAGTGCAGTCGTTAGAATGTTTGCTTAGCAAGTACAAAGCCCTGGGTTCAATTTCCCAGCGCCACGTAAGTCCGGCATGGTAACACATGTCCATAATCCCAGCACCATGAGGCTACAGCGGGAGGACTACTGTGAGTCCCAGGCCAGCCTAGACTACACAGTGAGTTCAGGAGGACCATCCTCGACTATGCACACTCTCTATCTCAAAAAAGAAAGGAGAAAAAGAAAGGAGGCTAGAGGAATAGCACAGTTAGAGCACTAGCCTAGCTGGCTGAGCAAGTGCAAGGCCCTGAGTTTGATTCCCCAGCAACATGTAAGATGGCCATAGTGACTGAGGCAGGAGGACTGCTAGGAGTTCAAGGTAGTCTGGGCTATGTAGCGAGTTTAGGACCAGCCCAGACCACAGAGCAAGACCTTCAAAAAAAAAAAAAAAGTCTGAAGGAATAGATTGGCACACTGGTTAAAGCTCTTGCCTTGCAAGCACAAGGCCCTAAATTCAATTTCCCAGCACCACATAAAGCTAGGCCAGCCCTGGGCTACAGTGAGACACTGAAAAAAATGGGGGGCAAAAAACAAGCCAGATAGATACTTTAGCATGTTTATAAGCATACGTTCCATCTCTGTATTTGTCGTAACTGTTTCTAGCTATTTACATCTCAGAGGAGAGTCAATAATTTGGCTGGGCCGATAGTACAGGCCTATAATCCCAGTGCTTGGAAGGCTGAGGCAGGAACATCCCATTTTTGAGCAGAGCCTGGACAACTTAGTTACTTTCTTGTTGCTGGGGCACCACACCTGACATCCAGAACTTTAGGGAGGAAAGATTTCTTTTAGCTCCTGGTTTCAGAAGGACAACTTCTGTTCACAGGTGGGCAGCTAGAAATGGTAGAATCTCACCGTGGGGCTAGAGCTGGAGCCAGAGCTTGGATGAAAGGCAGAACCAGCACACACCCCTCCAGGTCAAGCCCCAAGCATCTGCCCTCTGCTACTGTTATGCCCAGATTACATATTTCCCAAAAGATGTCCAGGAGACAGAGCACTCATGCAAGAGCAAGGAGCCTTTATTTCAGGCTTAAGCTCAGGCTCTCAGACCACACCAACATAGTGGATCCGTGCCAAGAGCCATGTGCCGTTGCGAAGCAGGGTTTTTATGGGGTAGGGGAAGGGGTGGTTACAGAGAGCATGACACAGGTGTAGCGCATGATCACAAGTACCAATTACATTTTGAGAATCAGGTGAATTTAAAAGGCTCACGTGGGTATAAACTAAAACTCAGGCCTATTAACTTTTCCAAGGGCCTGAAGCCTGTAGTTTGTTCAGTTTGGGTGTTTCACCCACCAGCCAGGTCACACCTTCCAAAAGTACACAGTATCCATAGGAACATGAGGCTTTCAGGGGACACTCCAGATCCAAACCAGGACAGAAGACCATGACTCAAAACCAAGCTAACAAATGGGCAGGGATACAGTTGATTGTGAAAGTCCTGCGTAGAATCCTTAGTACTACAAAAATAAAAAATAAAAAATAAAAATAAAAAAGGGTGCGGTTGGAGAGCACTCAGGTGGGCAGGGGAAGAGTCTACACACTTTTCTGGTGCTCTTGGTATTGAGAATTGATCAAATTCACGCTGAAATGTATCCCAAGCCAGTTTTGTTTGTTTCGCTTTTGTTTTTAGTGTGTGTGTGTGTGTGGGGGGGGTGGTGGTTTTTTGAGACAAGGAAATAGCCAGTGCAAAGCTGGTCCTGAACTCACTATGTAGCCCAACATGGCCTCAAACTCAAGGCAACCCTCAGCCCCCACGTGCTGTGATTACAGGTGTATGCCACTGCGTTCAGTTTATGTGGCGCTGGGGAACCAGATTCAGGGCCTTATGTTTGCTAGGCAAGAGCTGTAACTGCTGGACTATTCCTCCAGCCCCTTCTTTTTTGAGAGAGGGTCTCACTCACTCTCAAAGTCCAGGCTAGTCCTGAACTCAGCATGTAGTCCAGACTGGCCTCGAACTCAACAGCAACTCCTAAGCCACCCAAGTATTAGGATTACAGGCATACCCAATTTGTTTGGTGCTGGGGAATCAAACTCCAGTGTCTTGTACTTGCTAGCCAAGTGCTCTGTCATGCTGTTCCTCAAGCCCTCTTTACTTTTTTATTTAAAGATATAAAGAGGGTTACTTTATTTAGGAAAAACAAACACAGAGAGATAGAGCCTTCCTCTACCCAGAAGGGGTGCTGCAGTGGGTTATCCCCCTTTACTTATTTATTTAGAGACAGGACTATGCTAAGATACTCAGTAGTCAAGGCTGGGCTCAGCATGCAAATCCTCTGGCCTCAGCCTCTGAGAGTGCTAGCAACACAGGCCTGCTAGGTTTGGATACATAAAGTTCCCAAAAGCTTCCTGCATTTGGATGTGGTGGGGTAACTGAGGAACCTTGTGCTGTTTGGAGGTAGGAATTGGCTGAAGGGGTGGATACTTAGGGTTTGACCTACAGGGACTGTGTCAACTTGTTGAGATGGGGGGGGGGGGGAGCCCAGGGAAGAGATTTCAGGTGTGTGTTGTTGACTTCTGTACCTAGAAATGAGGGAGGGCCACCCACCCTGGGTGCAAGGCCCAACTGGCAGCTTGAATTAAGGAAGGAAGAAGAAACATTGTTCAGCTTCTTCACGTGAAGGCTCTGATGTGTGCCTGAGTCTGCACTCATCATCTTGGCTCCTACTTCACTCGGTTTCTGTCTGCAATGCCATCATCAGCTCTCCAGCCTCTCCTATGAATGGGCTTCCTACAACAGACTGTATGAAAAACTGAAGCTGCGAGGTAAAATTAGTCTTTCCCGCTTTAAATTGTAGATGTTGGGTATTTTGTCCAGGCAACAAATAAATAACTACACGACCTATGGCAGACAACTCATTTATTTGGCTAGTTAGCAGGTTTGGGGGCTAAGGATTTAGCCCAGCATTCAGAGTACCTGCCTAGCATCTGCAAGGCCCTGGGTTCAGTTCCTTTGTGCCACATAAAAATTACCTGGATGTGGTGGTGCACACTCATAATCTCATTACTCAGGATGAGGCACAAGGACTGCCATGAGCTCAAGGTCTGTCTGAGCTACATAGTGAGTAGGACAAGTCTGGAATACAGAGCGACACCTTGTCTCAAAAAAAAAAAAAACACAAACAAAATTGATTACTAGGTTTTATACTGCTGGCTTGGCCCATACAGGTGAGCACTCTACCACTGAGCTATAATCTCAGTGGTATTAAAAATACATGGTAAACTAAATGCTATTTCTGTTATTCAGTTATTCAGATAAGAAGAAACTTTCTCTAGCATGTATTGACCTTTTCTCTTCCTTTCTTCCTTCCTTTCTTTCTTTCTTTTCTTTCTTTCTTTTTTTTTGCATCAGGATCTCATTCTGCAGACCAGACCGGTCCTGAACTCACTAAATAGCCCGGATTGCAGTGAATTCTAGGCCAGCCTGGGCTAAATAATGATTTCAGGACCAGCTTGGACCACACAGAATGACACAGAGTCAAAAAAAAAAAGAAAAAAAATGAATAATAAACACTAAACCAACTATCTCTGCCCATGTGTAAACTAAACAACTCTGTGTTTATATTTCTACCTATTTATATCTTGGAGTATGGCCAAAAATTTGGAGCTGGGGTAGACAGTGAAGGCCTATGATCCCAGTACTCCAGTAAGCTGAGGCAGGAGGAACACAAGTTCAAGAACAGCCTAGACAATTTAGTGACTTAGTATGATCATGTCTCAAAATTAAAACTAACAAATGGGGGCTGGAGGAAAAGCACAGCAGTTAGAGCACTTGCATAATAAGTGCAAGGCCCTGAGTTCAATTCCACACTGCCACATAAGCTGGGAATAAGAGGAAATGTGCTTAGTCCAAGTACTTGGGGGCTGAGGCATGAGCTATGAGTACAAGGGCAGCCTAGGTTAAATACTAAATTCAAGGCCAACCTGGACTACAGAGCAAGACCCTGTCAAAAGCAAACAAAAACCCTAAAATAAGTTAAAAATGGACTGGGAATCTAGCTCAGTATGAAAGCTCTGGGTTGAATTATCAGTACCACAAAAAGAAAGAAAAAGAAAGAAGACATAAAAGTTGAATACGAAACAGGAAAATGCCCTGAACTTACTAGTAGCCCAGGCTGGACTCAAAGTCAAGGCCACCCTGGGTGCTGGAATTGCAGATGTGTGCCACTACGCCCAGCATGACCTTTTGTTCTTTTCAGCCATCACTCCCAGATGGTCTTGAGGTGTTGCTGGGGAATAGGAGGAACCCAGGGCCAGTCCAGGCTAGGAAAGTGCTTTAATACTGACCTACCCCCATCCAAGCTCTCTAGCAGGCATGGAAGAGAGTCCTCTGTAGCTTCAGAAGCAGTCTACTTGGAGAAAGGGTCTTATTTTCCCCCATTGGACAGTTTCAAACCAAGAGGCCCCACGTAGGGAACTCAAATTCTGACCTTGCCTCCTATTAGCCCCGTGACCTTGACAAACGCTGAGGCTGAGCTACTGTGTGCAACGCCGCCGACTGCCAGCAACGCAAGAAACACAGACGTGAATTTGAAATTTTCTGGCATCCACATTTGAACACAAAAATGGAGACAGTTGAGATTAAGTTTTAATATTCCGTGTAACTCGATAAATCGAAAATATCACTAACTTGGAATCAATCGAGACGTTCGTGACGTATTTTACGGGCGTATCCTGTGTTGGGAATCCCACCCGCATTTTACACGCACAGCACAGCACAGCGGCTACGGCCGACCTCGTTTCCGGTGCCCCGCGTGGCCAGCGGCCCCCATCTCAGGCTGCTCAAATCGGGAGAAGGGAGGAGACGGCCACGCGGCCAGGGGACGGAGATGGAGGG